>OX328124.1:93750034-94142534 GCA_946811695.1 Gonocerus acuteangulatus | reverse complement strand
AACTGTATCCCATAATTCTAAGTACCAAAATCAAAGACAAACAACCCTCCCTAGGAAGGACGCTAGGCAGTTGAAAAGCTATATCTTGGAAATCCATATCTCTAACATTAAATTGTTTTTCTTATTTTTCTTAACCTGTTTTATTTTCAAATACATTATCCAACTATAAGCAATTAAAAAATAACAAGGAATAAAAAACAGACAAAAAGAACAGTTCGAATAAGCGAAATCAATTACTTTAAAGTTTTAAGCTCTTATTTCTCCGATTGACATCGCCTAATCAAAACTTTCATTAGAACCTTTTTTTAGAGAATTTAATAAGCTTTCTAATGGTATTCTTCCGATTACCAAGATTCACAACCTTTTTCGAGATATTAAGGAAAGTAAACAAAGTTACTAAAACTTTTTATGTCTGTTAATAAAATATTTTATTCTAACCCTTCCTTAACTCCAAACGTAACCAAAATTTCAGCATATTAATTTTGATGAATGTAGAACATGCAGAAAATGTTTCAACTGAATCCCATGATTCTAAGTACCCAAACCAAAAACGGTATTCAAAAACTATTTTTCCAATTTTCTCGAAAACAGTTAAAGCTATCGCCTTGAAAATGGATTCATTCGTTTTCCTAGCCCAGGAAGCATATAAAACGAGTACTTACAAGCTTATGAACTCAAAAACTTAAGCGTTACGATTTTGTTTGCGCGAATTTCGCCCCAAACACCATCTTCCAGTAGGCGGATTTTGCTGCTTAACGAACTTGACCTTTCAAATTAGACGAAAGATTTTTGTACCAAATTTCATCAAAATCGGACCATTCGTCTGGGAGCTACAGAGCGAACAGACAAATATATATATATATATATATATATATATATATATATATATATATGTATGTATATATACATATATAAATAAATATATACATATATATATAATATATATATATATATATATATATATATATATATATATATATATACAAATTTCAACCACCGTTATTTTCGGTCTCTAGGGGTTCTGAAACGCGAAATTTTCTAGTCGGCACTTCCGGATTGTTTCATTGTATCAACCTTATAAGCGGGGTTCCTCCCTATGGGGGAGGGAGGAACCGCGCTAAAACATAAATAGTTCTGCTCTTTTGAATTTGTTTTGAACACCTGTTTCAATTCAATTCAAACATAGTACAAAGTAAATCCCCCTTTCCGATAGACCGACTTAGTTCATTTTTACAACACTTCTTCCTTATTAGATACCCAGGATGTATACCGCGTTTCGTTACAATACAACAGAAATTACGACCGGTATGAGCAAATTAGTAATTTGGGTCCGGAGTAATCCCCTCCTCCTAATGAACCGATTTAGTTTATTTTTACAACACACTTTTCTCTTTAGTTGACCAGAACGAATACCGAGTTTCGTTGAAATAGAACAAAAATTACGACTGGTATTAGCAAATAACTACTTTGGCTCTGGACTAATCCCACCCTCCTTATGGACCGATTTTGTTGGTTAACGAACTCATTCAATCGTTTGATTGGGGAATACTATATACAAAGTTTCGTGGGGAAGAAACAAAAACTCTGGCCGGTATCGTGTTAACGGACACATATATAACTATATATATATATATATATATATATATATATATATATATATATATATATATATATATATAAATTTTAACTGGGGTTATTTTCGGCGTCTACTACGTAGGATCGATAAAGATTTGAAGAAATTTTCCAAAAATTCCGTCATGAGTGCTACCTCAATAGCTACTTTCCTTTGGAGGAAAGTGCTAAAATTTGTAAATACAATAACATCCGTTCTCTAGTCGCAATTATTCATTACCATAGAACGGCAAGGAACAACTGTATTGAGACGTTCCGAGGATTGGATATAGCTGGTTTCATCTAGAAAAAGAAAAACTTTGCCCGTTTAAATGGGGCGGAAAAACAAAAATATTTCTGACTGATACGTGACAAAATCTCTTTAAAAAGTTTGAAATAACTAAGAAAAAAGTCTCTTTTGTATTTTATGCTGGTTCTGACTACTTTATATTCTTAGCCCTCAAACCTCCGATCGTAAAACTTGTTTATGTTTGCAACACTAAAATAGGAGACTGATATAAAAAACTTCGAATGAACAGAAGGTTCTGACTTTCTTTAACCCGAGGAGTGAATCAGCTGCATGTTTAGTTTTCAAGATCAATTTAATCCGCTTTAGCACTATTTAAATCGTTCTTTATGAAAAAGTTTAAAATTTATTCCCAAGTATAAGTAAAAAAAAAAAAAAAAAAAAAAAAATTCTCAGCTATTCAAAACTGAAATGGTGGTCAGTATGTGAAAGAAAAGATAAAACAGCAGACCATCAGTCAGCAAAAGCAACAACCTGCGAGGCTCTTCAAGTCCCACGATTTCCAAACCAAACCTTGATATGTAAGAATCTTGAAGCTTATATAGGTATATAAGCTTCAAGAATCGTAGCCTTTCTCTCTTCTCTCATCCTTTCAATATCACGCTAGAGTATTTGCACTCTGCCTTTAATTTATAGCCCCCAATCTCCAACAAAAGTATGTTTCAAAATAAAATAACAACAATTCAGAAAAAGTAAAAATACTGAAAACAGAAATCTACTATTTATTTGTGACGCTGATGACTACCAAAATGTAAGTCACTTGGAAAAAATTCAGAATCCTTAAGCAGGGTTTAATCTTATAAAAATGAACGTCACAACAACTTTGACTGATGATTTTCAGTATTTTATTAAATGTTATCACAAAAGAGCTAATGCAATATTATAAATTTTAAAATTCCTCAGACACCGGCCAAGAACATTTTTTCGACTAATTAGAAAAATGTCCATCCTCTTGGTGACAAAACTATAAAACAGAAACGATTCCCTACACCCCTCACTGCAGGAAAACTGTAAAATATTCCCAAAAGGAAAAAAAAAATTAAACTAGAGATCCTTTTTTATTGATTAGTTTCGGTTGAAGAATTATTTCCTCGTTACTCATATATTCTGCATATAGTTGGTCCAACGATCTGCCTAACCCCCAGCCATTCCAAAAAAAGCATTCTCAAATTTACATTATAAAGTCAACATACATCAGCTAGTAAAATATTAAAGCAGCTGTTTGCTACGCTGTTTGTAACAACGTGTTTTCTATGTGTGTTCTATTCTCGTGCACTGGCAACCTAATGCAGCTTCAAATTAGTCCAACTTAGTTCGGGCTTACTTAATTTTTTTTCCATTTCAAGCCTATGTTTTGAGCTGTGAATGCTGAGAGATAACAGCGAAATGTCTGAGATTTCACACACTCTGACAGAAAAGTGTTTTTTTTAAGGGAGGTCTTTTATGCATAATTCGTCAATATATTTATTTATAATGGACATTTATTTTATTTATATAGACAAATAAATAAGAAATTAACTATTTTGTTTAGTCTAAGCTGAAATCCTAATTTAATGGAATATTCAATGGTATATATATATATATATATATATATATATATATATATATATATATATATATAGGGTTGGCAAATAAGTCCTTTCGGTTTTTTAAGTTGAAAGAAAACTATTGTATATTTTGAACATAATTTTTATTTTATTCTACAATGTAATGTCCATTATTTTCTATTACTTTACCCCATCTCTCCATCAGCTGAATAATCCCATGCTCATAGAATGTCTGTGGTTTATTAGCGAAAAAATGATCAAGGTGCTCCCTGACACCCTGTTCGTTTTCAAACCGTTTTCCACCTAAGGAATTTTGTAGAGACCGTAATAAGTAGTCACTAGGAGCAAGGTCCGGTGAATAGGGAGGGTGGGGCAAAAGATCCCATCTAAGGGCTAACAATTTGTTGCGGGTGACTAACGAAGTGTGGGGCCTGGCATTATCATGATGGAAGACGACACCCTTTCGATTTGCCAGTTCTGGGCGTTTTCGTCGAATTGATTAATTCAATTTTGTTAATTGTGAGCAGTATAGAGTGGAATCGATTAATTTACCTTGTGGCAGCAGGTCATAAAAAATCACACCCTTGAAATCCCACCATACAGAAAGCATTATCTTCTTTGGGTGCAATCCCGCTTTAGATGTGGTTCCAGGTGGTTCGTTGCTGGGTCTCCAAGGTTTTTTTCGCACCACATTATCGTAGACAATCCACTTTTCATCCCCTGTCACAAGTCTTTTAAGAAATAGATCGTTTTCTTGACGTTTTCGCAGGGAATCGCAAATGGAAATGCATTTTGCCAAGTTGGCTTCGGTCAGAGAGTGGGGGACCCAAACATCCAGCCTAGAAACGTAGCCGAGCTTCCGCAAATGATTTTCTACGCTTGCATGTGATATATCTAGGGCCTCAGCAATGTCTCGCACTGATTGGGAAGGATTTTGATCGACTATAGCCTTAACATCAATGCTTTCAATTTCTTGTGGACGACCAGGTCGTGGTGCGTCGTTTATGTCAAAATTCCCTGCCCTAAACTTGGCAAACCAATTTTGGCACGTGCGCTCTGTTAAGGCTATATCCCCATAGACCCCGCATATTTTTTTATGAGCCTCTGCAGCTCGCTTTCCTTTTTTGAAATAATACAGCAAAATATGCCTATAATGCAATAAATTACCGTCCATCTTCTCAGCTGGATCACAAACGCAATACTGACCTAATCTTAACAAGTGTCGACAGACATAACTGTTTACATATTACAAATAGGATAAACAATCCTCTGTTGGGATTAATTGCATCAGATAAATGTGACATATTGTAAACAAAACATGGATACAAAAACCGAAAGGACTTATTTGCCAACCCTATATATATATATATATATATATATATATATATATATATATATATATATATATATAACTGATATCTGAGCCTGCTGCTCGAACCCCGCATCCCGATCTACCGCATGAAAATGCAAGGCGTTAGCCACCACCAGGGGGTTTGTTGTTTTAAATTTATCTTCCATAATTAATATTTGAAAGAAACGCTATACGGACATGTCAGTAAGAAGAAGCTTTATGATTTGGCTCATCTCCAAGAATTAAATGAAGAAATAATTAAGTAGCTTCAATATGACGTAAAACAAAAAATCCGACTCGGAGGAATTGAGTCACCTTCGTGCTTTTTCGTTCTTAACCCAAGTGTCATTTGGAAAGGGTAGAATAGAAGCAGTTAATGTGTTGCCTTAATCTTCCGCTAAAAAATGTAAACACATTTAAGAAACTGAAATGAAATCTCAATGTGAACTTAGGTACCTTAAAAGGAGACTCGAATTATTAAGCGGAAATTACACTGGTGTCTTCCAATGAGGTCACTCTATCAAAACTCACATAATTTATATTTTTGTAGGATATTTAATAAGCTATTTGTATGATATTTAATAAGCTTTCGAATATACATCCTTTACATTTACAACAATATTCCAACCGGTTTCAAGATCTATAAAAAAATATCAGAAAATCCCAAGACAAATCTTCGGGGTTTCCTTTTTCCTTGACGGCAGGTTTATATACAAAGTTAACCTTTAAAATCTTGTTTTTTTTTTTTTGTTATTTTTTTTGTATTTATTTTTATTCAATGGAGCAGATCACCCTTGTTGCGAAGCTTTCGAAATGAATAAATAAATAAATAAAATCTATTAAACATATAGAAAGTGTACCTGGAATCCTAGTAACGCAAAAACGTATGCGTTACGATTTTTTCACCGTTCTGCTGGATGAATACTCCAGTTTAAGTCGTTAGTGAACTATCACCGCTTTAGCAGCTTCTAGTTTGAGAATTTTCAAATTAGTGCTAGCTTCGCCGAAATAGTTGTAAACATCCTCGCTGGATGACAGGAAGACTCAAAAAATAGAATTGGGGCATCTGGAGCTCCTTTTTTATTGATAAACGGAAAATGTCACCGCTAAAGCGGTCTATGTTCATCCCAGGTACCCTACCACTCTTCATAATTTAACTTGTTTAGAGACCGCTCTTCAAGACTTCCACTGCTAATAAGATATGTTTCTTATCCTTTATGTATTGATATTTTGAGTGGTCAGTAACTTATAGACCTTAGAGATATTATAGTTTGAATAGCTCTGCTACATGTTGAGATAGGACGCTCATTTCTGCGTCCCTGAACTACAAATAAGGTGCAGAATAAACCCTTAAAGTTATGACATCTCAATGTGGGACACCCTCTATAGTGCACGGAGCGTATACTGCTATCACGGAGTAGTTCGTGACAACATTGAAATCAATGTGTGGCGTTAGGTCATAATATTTATTAAAACCACATTTTAAAAATAATGACGGGTTTTTATTGGCGAAATTCCAGCCTGAATTTCAGGTTATCATCAGAACTATGATGACGGAAATTTGGATTTCCTATATCACTGGATAATTATGGATTCTTGAATATAAGTATTTTTGATCGCCGAACGACTTAAATATCTCTAAATTTAGAGAGGAGCAAACGGCTTTTCTCATAAGCTTGTTTGAAAATAAGGGTATTATATAAAGGCTAGAAGCATTTGTGCAGCCTTCTCATTACTCTAAGCTCCGCTGTCATTTAATTAATGACACAAAATCGCACTGAAGCAGGTAAACGACGCTATTTCTAATCATTCGAAAGCCTGTTTGCATAGGACGGTCTTAAAGACGTCTTGTTGGAAAAAAGTAGTTCAAGTTCACTGAAACATCCGCGACTTAAGTTTCTCTCAGCAATTAACATATGAATTTGCACAGAGAAGGATTTGTTAAAATTTGAGTTTTGGATTTTAGAATTGTTTTATAACATTTTGATATTTCAGTTGTTTATAATTGATGACTTATTTTGTTAAATATATGACTAATACAAGGTAATTTGAATTATTGTATTGTAATTTGTCCATTTGTGATGGTTGTTAACAGGTCACTGAGGATGAGGTTGTGATCTCGAAAACGATGTCTTGAATAAAATAAATATAAAATGGAGGTGTTTGATCTGTTCTTCATCCTAGTTAGTTAGTGATTCTTCATAATTGGCAGATAAAGTAATATTTTTTTGCTCATTATTGTGCGAGGTGGGTTGCTCGGAGAGTGTCCTAGTTCGGATAATAAATAAAACTGTCGCCTCGTGCAGTTCAATTGCCCATGCGCGAACCTCGGGGAGAGAAGTATTCCCTATTTGTCTGCATTGAGTAATTTTTCATTTCAATGAACAACACCCTGCATGATACTAAAAACTGATCTGGTTTAGGATGAGCAAAAGATTTGTTCGATAGTTTGTAATGATTACCAATGCTTCTAACACTTAAATTTGAATTTGAAAAGTAGTGAAAACTTCCATTGATAATGAAATAGATATTAGATGTGAATGATTCCTGCGGAGTTACTTCATAGGAATATAAGATGCGCAACGTCCCTCTTCGAAATGCACCATCTATTACTGGGATGTTCATACTTGAAGTGTTGGCAATCTACCTCAATATTGTTAGACTACGGTCGACCGACTCTGAGAGGCTTCAAGAATGTGTGATGCAGGATTGTAGTGTAGGTGGCGTTTATCGTGGCATAGGTATTAGTTTTCCGGACAATATGCATTTTTTTGTTTTTTTGGTCAATGTAAATGTAGGACATGCTCAGAGATGTCATTGAATAAACTCATAATTATTCAGGATTACAAGTTTACAGAACAAACTAGTTCTAGTGTAAAGATAACAAAACTTAAGTAATGATCAACTTAAGGCTTTAGAAGCATGACGTTGATTGTCCTCGCCATACTTTTCATAAGATGGTAGGTAATTAGCGGGTGCTAATCGTAAGCATGATGACATACTTCGTCAGTTAGCGGCTCGAGATATTTTGACTTAACCTCACAAGAAAGTTAATAATCTCAGCTAAAAGCTTTTAATCTTCAGATATAAAACAACAGAATATTGTATTAAACACTGCGCCTCACAGTGGTGCCGAGAGGGAAAACCTCCAAAACCGAAGGTGTTCAATCACGTTTGAACTAAAGATTTTTTATGCCTAATTAGTTGTAGAATACTGTTCTAATATTGCATTTCACTTTTACTAATAGTTCTGGTCACAAAACAGCTTTTTGTTGACTGTTTTCTCACCGAGTAAAAATCTCACAGTTTTTAATGAAAAGTAGAACAATATTTTATACCACTTATTTTATTCCAAAAAAGTGGTATTACCAAGGAAATCTCATGTATATATGTAGTTTTTAAAAGAATTTTCTTTTTTGCCAAAATGTACAATTGGTGCACTAAGGTTGTGAAGATATTAGTATTTAAACTAGGTTATCCTTAGTTTTTTTGGTGTAGGAAAAAAAGCGGTACTTAGCTATCCTCTCCACCTAGTTTTCCCTAAAAGTGCATGTTTTGAAGTTCTTGTCCTATAAATATCATCGCCGTACTCGGCCGTATGTGTGCACAGCCCAATAAAATGAATTGATGCGATTATTTCACGAAAAACTAGTTTACCATGATTATTTTCTTCAAAGAGTTGTTGAACAGTTTGTGACAGCTAGTAACTTAACATTAACAGTGAGATCCACCTAATAGCTCGTGTGAAACTGTCAAAATTTATCCGTTATAAGCGAAAATTGTAATAAAGTGGAATACGTCGAGAACAGTTAACAGTATTACATTGGTTGTTAATTTATTCAACTAAGCACTCGAAAATACATTTTCAACAATCAGAATTGGATGAATGGTACTTGATGTTTCTTTATTAAATCCTGACTCCGAATAAGGCCAATTAACTATTAATGCTATATATATATAGATATAAAATTTTGTAAAAATACTTTCTTTTATTTATCCTTTAATAGAAGACTGAAAATAATAAAATATACAATTGGACAAACAGTGGGCTAATTTTATTTGAGATGTATGTGGCACTGACAATAGCATTTAATTTTTCGTAAACATAATTTTCTCTTTTCAGCCTAGACAAAAGAACTGAATTCAAAGGACTTCTCTTTGAGTTTATTTCTTCTTGGGACAACGGCTGGTGTAACAGGCTAAGCGAATATACTATTAACTTGTTGAATATATTTTTTATAGGCCTGCTGGACTCCTTTGCTTATGTTCGCTTTGTCCTTGTTGGAAAACGCTTTCTGTAGAAAAAAAAAATCAAATATGTTAAAAGTTGCAGAGAAGATTAATAAAAGGTTTTATTTAATAAGTGAAAAACAAACTAATTAATTAACGTCAATATAATTTATGAACTAAATATGATGAAAGAACTTGAAATTGTGTAAGCTCTGAAAGCCATTCATTTTTAACTCTTTCTGTACCCATAGAGGCGTGAATGGTTCTCCTGTACGGGGTTCTTGTACCCAGTTTCGGTTTCCTTGTAAAGGATACTTTAACCACTCTTGGTCACAGCGCATCGAATTTCAGCGATCTCCTCGTCCAATTAAAACTCGACTTTCATCATTTTGATTTTTGTTTAGCTTCAATCATTATGAATTAATTATAATTGGAATTATTTTTAATTTGAATAAGTTCGTTTAAATTATAGTTATAAAGAAGTTATATAAAAACAAAGAAAAGCTTTTCTTTTTTCCATTGTCCTAAATTTTATGAATAATAAACAAAATAAATATATACTACGTCCATTAAGTGTCCCATTCTCCTTTTTGACCATTGACTTGAGATACAACACTGGCGGAGTTAATTTTAGTATATACAACTTTTAAAAACTCAGGAATAAATACATTTTTAAATGCAGGAATACTAGAAGTACGCTTGGAGAACGCTCTAAAGTAGAGAAATGAGAAGGGAAAGACCGAGAGAGCTCTCGTCTGCTTGAAAAGTCAACGGTACGTCTTCCTCCGACTTGTACACAAGTCAGTGCAAAGGTCCTAACCGCTCTTGACTGCTGGAGCAGCCAACGGTAGAGAAAGTGTTAAAACCCAAAATATATTTCTTCTTATAGACTTAGCTGTAAATTGATAAACGTCAGAGAGATGCAGTAGGGTTTCGGCGAAGGAAATTTTTTGAAAATATATTTGAACATTTAGGCTTGCTCTTAAGTTGCCTTTTTTATCAATATAAGAACTTTCAAAGAACAAATATAAAAACTTTTTGAACATGTTATAAAATTACAATTTCAGAACATTACCGACAATATAAGTAGTGCTATTCACTCCTATAATATCTGTATAATACATATATCATTTTCATTGAAGAACACTTCACAGGACGATGGTAACCTTAGACGTTCTTCGTCCTTAAACCCAATCCATAAATACATACTTTATTTATTTATTTATTTCATTGTGAGCTTCGCAACTTTAGCGTTAAGCTCATGATCAGGAAAATCTCTGTCCAGTCAAGAAGAAAAAAAAATTGTTGTTATAAATATTCAGTGTTTTAAAATGTCTAAGTATTGTGTCGAAGTATGGACTACCTTCAGTGAGTAAGTCATGAAGATCGTGAGGAATAAGTCATTTCTAAGTCTACAATCTGTCAGTATGCGTCTAACAAATACATACTTTATCAATAAATGTCAGGAGTTGGATAGAAACAATCAAACAAATCAATAACGCTTTATTTAATGTTGGGGCGAGGTTAGCTCAGTGGTAGAGCACTCGACTAATGAATTGGAGGACCAGGTTCAAAACCCGAGCGCGCACTAAAGATTTTTTTCTTCTAGTGCTGCCGTTCGAGGGTTGGATTTGGGGTCCAAGATCGTCCCTAGGCTCACCCAGCCTTTAATTAATTTAATTAATAATGGGTACCTTGGGTGCTAATGACTCTAGCAGTCGAAGCAGCCAAGGGGAAAATCAGGCGGCCGGAGCATAGTATTGACCACACTATCTCCCTAGTGTGCCGTATGGTCAAGAATCAGATACCTCTACAGTATCTGCCCCTCTGGGCCCTTGTGGCCTGTTACGGGACTGATTTTTTTTTTTTTTTTTTTTTTTTTTAATTTAATGTTGGCAATTACTGTTCTTGTCTGCAAAACCCTCAAGAATTCTTTAAGAGGCTGAAGCTAGGCCATAAACATTCAGTTCAAATCTCCAAAGGCAAGAGACAGCACATGTTGGCCTCAAGGTTTGGACTCAATGGGTCAAGACCACACACGATAAGTAAATTAATCTCAAGCCAGCGACTGCACAGTACAGTTACAGTAGACCCACTGTATGTGATGGCAATATTCTCTTGTCCTCATAGGTCAGGTTTGTACAGTAGACCCACTGTATGTATTGGCAATATTCTCTTGTCCTCATAGGTCAGGTCTGTACAGTAGACCCACTGTATGTGATGGCAATATTCTCTTGTCCTCATAGGTCAGGTCTGTACAGTAGTCCCACTGTATGCGATGGCAATATTCTCTTGTCCTCATAGCTCAGGTCTGTACAGTAGACCCACTGTATGTGATGGAAATATTCTCTTGTCCTCATAGGTCAGGTCTGTACAGTAAATCTATTGTTTTTTTCATTCTACTTCAATGAACTGTGGCGTCAAGGCTATCTTATGATTAGATTAGACTGCGCTGTCCAATAGAATGTACATTTTTATTTTATAACATAGTTTTATCCAGAGTAAGACTTTCATTTTTATACGAGTATTTTGAACTATTTGTATTCTTAAAACCACACATGTCCCAGAAAAAGAAACTAATGTAAGACGAAGCAATAATAGAGGGTGTTTATTTTATTTAGAAATTCAGAAAAGCTTATAAAAGGTAATACTACCCCTTCAAAAATGATACGCACGAATGTTTATGTGCCGGGCAGTTTTTAAGTGTGCCAAATAATCGATTTTTTCAACTGAAGTCTCGATATATTTTAAAATTAAAAACCATTTTTTTAATCTTTATTACAACTAATTATAAAAAAATCGACTAATTGGGTACATTACACTTTAAAATCGATTTTCTCAGAACTATGTTTTTGAAATCAGGTAATTAGCACTTTAGCACTTTCAATTTCCCCCCGATCAACTTCAAATTTTAGCTGCAGAATCATACTGACGTTTGCCAGTAAAGTACGTAGGGGTGTTTCAATTAATTGAATTATTATGATTTTATGACCGATTTTTGACGGATGTTTTAATAGGAAATGAAGAAGTAATCACCACTTTCGAAAAACTTAATATTTCTTAAAAATCCTACGCTCTTTACTAAATTTCAGCCTGGAGGCTATCACCCCTGAAAAATTAGAGGTTCCGTTCATCATACATACCTCCTCCAATTTGTTTTAAGAAGAATTAAAACTTTTTTTTTTTTTTGGGTTACTTGAACGCACCATGTAAAAACTATCTCATTAAGAATTGAAACATATTGATTTTTTTATTATATATAAATTGGAGAAAATTACTTTGATTTTTACCACACAAGGAGAATTACCCCTTAAGTAAAATGGTATTTTCACTAGCATTTTCAAAGTTAGCAATCCATTTCGATTAACTGATGTATTTTTTCAAAACTATCAATAAAAATGCTCTTTAGTAAAAAGAAAATTCAATATTTCTATGACACCGATCAGGGGAATCTATGTTCAAGCGTGTTGCGTTGGTGATTGAACGTATCGCTATTTTATTCATCTGTATTAAATATATTTAGAATCAATTTTTCCAAATGATTAATTTCGATTTTAAGTTTTGAAGATAAAAACAAAATTTTATTAATTAGACTTACTTTAATTTCTGCTCTGAACCTATTTAATCCTTTCTTCACTTTGTCAACTTGAGAACCAACTTTCGAATTGACTCCACTTATCCTTCGAGTTAATTTCCACAGAGCATCTATAAAAAAATCCAAAACCATCATCACTCAATCCCTCAGAAACTGTTTTTTTGTTAATGATTTAAAGAGATATAGTAATAACCTGTGATGGTGTTCACACTCCGAACGGCGTTATTGACAGCTTTCTTCGCCTGGACGACCTTTCCCTCCAATACATATAGATCAGTCTTTTTTCGAGCATCATTTACTGAAGAATAAGGGCATTTTCAAACATTAATCATACAATATCATTATATTTCACATATATTATTTTTATTCATTTAATTAGATTACATTCTATAATATAATGACATTTTTTAATGTTCTTACATTCACATGATAAAAAATAACGTCATCGGGTAAGCGATATGACTAGGGGCATCATTTTTTTTTTTTATTTATTTATTCTTTTTCATAAGGCAATTCAACCACACGGGTCCATTGTTGCCTATTGAAATTTACTGAAGTAAATGTTAATGCATTAGAGGAAAAAATAATAAAAAAAGTCCGTCTCGCAGGACTGCATCATCTTAGCGCGGTTCCGTTCATATCCCTAGTCTAATTTGGAAAGATTAAAATAGAAACAGTTATTATTTTGGTTCCACCAGTCTTTTTTTTTTTTTAATAATTTATTATAATGGCGTGTCAACCCTTAAGGTCACTAACGCCATTCCTGTGAGTAGTAAAGTCTTCAAAGGTCATGATTTACAATCTTACCTGGAAGGGTCGGCTACACTAGAAACGGACCCGCTAGTGACAAGGTCTTGGAATCTTGGAAATCTATATTTCTAACAATAAATTGTTTTTGTTATTTTACTTAACCAGTTTTATTGTCAAATACATTATCCAACTATAAGCAATTAAAAAATAACAAGAAATAAACCAGACAAAAAGAACCATTGGAATAAACGAAATCAATTAATTTAAAGCTTTTAGCACTTTTTTCTCCGATTGACATCGCCTAATTAAAACTTTCTTCAGAACCTTTTTTGTAGAGCATTTAGTAAGCTTCCGAATGGTAATCTTCCGCTTCACAAGATTGTCAACGGTTTTCGAGATACTAACGAAATTATACAAAGTTACCAAAACTTTTTTTGTCTGTTAATAAAATATTTTATTCTAACCCTTCCTTTACTCTAAACGTAACAAAAATTTCAACATATTAGTGTTAATGAAACTCAAACATGCAGAAAATGTTTCAACTGTATCCCATAATTCTAAGTACCAAAATCAAAGACAAAGAACCCTCCCTAGGAAGGACGCTAGGCAGTTGAAAAGCTATATATCTTGGAAATCCATATCTCTAACATTAAATTGTTTTTCTTATTTTTATTAACCTATTTTATTTTCAAATACATTATCCAACAATAAGCAATTAAAAAATAACAAGGAATAAAATACAGACAAAAAGAACAGTTCGAATAAGCGAAATCAATTACATTAAAGTTTTAAGCTCTTATTTCTCCGATTGACATCGCCTAATCAAAACTTTCATTAGAACCTTTTTTTTAGAGCATTTAATAAGCTTTCTAATGGTATTCTTCCGTTTAACAAGATTCTCAACCTTTTTCGAGATATTAAGGAAAGTAAACAAAGTTACTAAAACTTTTTATGTCTGTTAATAAATTATTTTATTCTAACCCTTCCTTAACTCCAAACGTAACCAAAATTTCAACATATTAGTTTTGATGAATGTAGAACATGCAGAAAATGTTTCAACTGAATCCCATGATTCTAAGACCCAAACCAAAAACGGTATTCAAAACATATTTTTCTAATTTTCTCGAAAACGGTTAAAGCTATCGCATTGAAAATGGTTTCATTCGTTTTCCTAGCCCAGGAATCATATAAAACGAGTACTTAGAAGCTTATGAACTCAAAAACGTAAGCGTTACGATTTTTTTTGCGCGAATTTCGCCCCAAACGCCATCTTCCAGTAGGCGGATTTTGCTGGTTAACGAACTTGACCTTTCAAATTGGACGACGGAATTTTGTACCAAATTTCATCACAATCGGACTATTAGGGAAGCCAGAAATGAGCGAACAGACAATATATATATATATATATATATATATATATATATATATATATATATATATATATATATATATAAATATATACATATATATATATATATATACAAATTTGAACCACCGTTATTTTCGGTCTCTAGGGGTTCTGAAACGCGAAATTTTCTAGTCGGCACTTTCGGATTGTTTCATTGTATCAACCTTATAAGCGGGGTTCCTCCCCATGGGGGAGGGAGGAACCGCGCTAAAAACAAAAAAATGTTGAAACAAAACATCAGGTTATATAAAAATTAAAGTTAATTGGAATGTTTTATATTTTAATATTTGAATTATCACTTTTTTTTTTGTAAATAATTGCTTATTATATTTTATTAAATAGCTCAGTGGCTCACAAAAAACTCAACGCTCTCTGGCTCGATTCATGGTCGTCTCCAAGTATATCACAGAGAGGGCCATGAATGTCCATTTGGTTCCGGGCGGATCCGTAGGCTCTGCATTCAGTAAAAATGTGTTTAATAGTAAGGTGTCCGCCACAAACACTGCATTCAGGCCTTAATTCTCTTTTAAATAAATATGCATGGGTGAGATTAGTGTGTCCAATTCTAATCCTCGACAGAACCACCTCATCTCGCCTAGTGTCTTGAGATGAGGTTTTCCATGCCGAGGTAGATGATTTAATCTCCCTCAACTTATTTTCTCTATTTTGGAACCATTTATATTGCCACTTTGAGAAAATGTGGTATTTTAGATGTGCCACAGCATCTGACGGAAGGATGTACGAGTAAGGAATGCCTTCCTTAATAGCTAGCTTGGCTGCTACATCCGTTTCATTAGTACCACTTATACCATTGTGGCTGGGAATCCAGCAAAGTGTAACATGGTGTTTTTTTTGGTAATGCAAATCTATTCCCTTAATGATGTCTGAAATGATCGAATTTCGGGAATAAAAGTATTGTAATGAAAGGAGAGAAGATAAAGAATGAGTGTATATCACCAAGTTCCTATTATTTTCGGATGAAATATTAACTGCTTTGCTTATTGCAAGTAATTCCGCTGTGTATATCGAACTTAAATTCTGGAGAAATAACATTTGTGTTCTGGCATTATAAACTATCGCACATCCTACGCCGTCAGTAGCTTTAGAGCCATCTGTGAATACCTCTGTTGCTCCTGGATACTTTAACCTGATTCTATTGAATTCAGCTTGAAATATCGTAGGAGCGGTGTCTCCATTGATATATCTGGTCAACGGAAGATCGATTTTAGGGACATCCTTAACCCATGCCTCAACCGGCGGTAGTACGAAGTACTGGAGCTGGAAAAGGGGCGAGGGAACTGCAGAAACTCTAGGGGCTTGTGGGGAAAAGATAACCTCCGTTATCACTCCATTTTATTTCTTAAAACAGATCGCGGAGCCACATCCTGTTCAACCGTTGTGGTTGGGAGTAGACAGTGACTGGACAGCAGGATTGGGATTTAGGGATAATGTGTGATGAAAATTTGCAAATCTGATGGGCATTAGATCCTGCATTAGAGGTATTTATGAAGATAAAATATTATTTGTCATAAATAGAAGTTTAGGCTATTTAAGTAAAGTAAATATGGGAACATTGTTTGTGGTAGTACTCATAAATTAATGAGTAGTAATTAAAGTTAGATGGGTTCCAGGAATTACAGGAACAGGGAAATTACAGTATACCTGAATGGCAATAATTTTTCCGATAGAAAATGGTTTATGAGGAAACTTGAAATAATCAGTTACCAAACCACTAATTTAGGTTTAAACCAGAATACAGTTGGTAGGTATTATGCATAGGTCGAAACCAACCAATAGTATATAATCTTAGTTTTATTCCAATTCGATCGTAGTTGGGATTTTAATGGACTAAGCAGCCTATGCAAGTGGTAAATACAGACTTACTGTAAACGTAACTTTCTTGAGCTCATCCTAAATTTTTGCCAATCATACTCAATAATACAAAATGAAAAATAGCTTTCTCAGGGCCGCCACATCTCAGAGCCGGGCCCGGGACCAGATCACGGGCCCCCACTTCTCTGAGCCAGAATGAAAATTCTAGTACTTTGCTATAGGACTTTGGGCACTTTAAAAGTACTTTCATGTTGAGTTTTGAGCAAAATGAGAATAAAAGGAGACAATCGGTGCTGCGAAGGTCACTTTCGGTACTTTTTTCCCAATTAGCGAGGATCGGCCCGGGACAACTGTACCCGGTTGTCCCCACCATGTGGCGGCCCTGAGCTTTCTCATTAATCCATAAAATCATTAGTAATCGTTTATTACAATATATAGATTATATTAATAAATAAATTACAATTACGTCAAAATATGGGAGAGTATACTTACGTATCTTATTAAGATTTCGTTGAACTAGTTGCACTGCGTTGCCTACCTTATCACTTTCTCCTTTGCATAATGATGGAGCAGCAAGAGCAGCGAGAACGATTACTAGAATAATAATAATACATTTTCTGAGATATACATTGAAATCATCATCGACCTGTTCTCTGCATACAAATAAATATATGGTAAAAACAATTTCTGCGGAAAACTGTTTAATGTGATGAAAAGTGTGCTCATGGCCTCAGCAGCTTATGCACAATAATTGATATAAAAAAAAATATATGATATAAATAACCTTTAATAAGAATTTTAATTTCTAATTGCAGTAATGAGATTTAGAGTAATAACTCGGTTAAAATAATTAGAGTTATAAAAACATATTAGATCACTTCTGAAAAGAAATTAAATTGTATGTCTAAATATGATCTGTGTGAACAAACGTTTCTTAATAAATTGAATTTAAAGAAAACATATTTGTCTTAGTTGTTTGATTTATCTCAAGAACAATATAAAAGTACCGTACAAGAATAATAAGGAAGAATATAATATCGAATAAGTATAACAAAATTACAGTATTGAAAATATTTTTTTCCATTAATGTTGTTGTATCATATCGTCGATACAAATGCAAAGTATCGAATGTGAAAAAATGAATTTTTCATTTTCAATTTTTCTTGTTGCTTTTGGAGTGATGTACGTTATGGCAAACTCTCGAAAATTAAAGAAAAATAATTATCAATAACATATAATCAAACTAACGTATGTGCATTAAGTCTAACCAAAATATATCATAGGATAAAATACATATGAAGTCATCTATAAGGTACCAACAAACTTTCACATTCGATACTTTGCATTTGTATCGACGATATGAGCTATTAAAGTCAATGAGACGAATGTCTTGTGAAAAGCCCATCTTTCTCTGCTCTTGTTTCCCAGCAGTATATTACAAAATGTACATATGGCTTATCCTTGCCTCGTCAATAAATGAGGCAGAGTCCTGAAAGACCAATTCTAAAACTCGTAATTACTACCTATTCCCTTCTAGTCGTCTCAATTGTTTTTTTGTTTTTTTTTGGGTGCTTCAACTGCTAGGGTCATTAGCACGGGGGTAGTTTCACACATATTTGATAAAGATTTGTGGGTGCTTCAACTGCTAGGGTCATTAGCACGGGGGTAGTTTCACACATATTTGATAAAGATTTGTGGGTGCTTCAACTGCTAGGGTCATTAGCACGGGGGTAGTTTCACACATATTTGATAAAGATTTGTGGGTGCTTCAACTGCTAGGGTCATTAGCACGGGGGTAGTTTCACACATATTTGATAAAGATTTGTGGGTGCTTCAACTGCTAGGGTCATTAGCACGGGGGTAGTTTCACACATATTTGATAAAGATTTGTGGGTGCTTCAACTGCTAGGGTCATTAGCACGGGGGTAGTTTCATACATATTTGATAAAGATTTGTGGGCGTCTCGTAATTTAGTTTGTTCTCACTAAACGATTTATAATATTTATTTTAATAATTTCCCAAATCAATTCAGACATTACGAACATGTACTTCATTGTAAAAAGCCGCTAATACAATATTACTAAAATATTTTGTAAATGTAATAATGCGCAAAGTTTAAAAAATACAGAACTTACTGTAAAGTACGAGCCTCATCTTTCCTGACAATAAATGGAAGTGATAATAAAATGGTTCAACTATTTATACATTTACTGATTGAAAGAGTCTAAGTAAATTGCAAATACATCAAGGTTGGTTAATTGCTAATGAATTCAGGCAGTTGTTTAAATTGTATCTAGTCTGAGATACAATATCGGTACTTTCCTGGCGACCATGTTTGTATCGCTGACGACAAAATAAATAATTATTTGCTATTTAATTGCGTCAGTAATTGATTTATGTTGAATAGATCGTGCATGACAAGATTCCCGTATCACGTCGTTTTTTGTGGTGTTATATCATTTGTAGTTTTCGTCATTATACTCGTTTTCGACATTTAGAGTTCTTGACGTCATTACTAGTTTAACATACATACGTAATTACTTATTTTACGTACATTAGTGACTGGTTATTTGTTTTCACGTATAGACAATTTAACAAACCACACGTCATTTCATTTAGGTAAAGTCACATATTTTACTCTTACTAGTTTGTAGACCATAATTTTAGTCCGCCCGTTGTCACGAAAGTGGCTATCACGCTACAGGGCATGACTGCCCATTATCAAGAAAGTGGTATCAGGACACGGGGCTTGTCCGCCCGTTCTCACGAAAGTGGTATCACGACACGGGAAATGAAACTCCGTTGTCAAGAAAGTTGGTTGAGGTTACCGGGCATGACTGCCCGTTGTCACGAAAGTGGCTATCAGGCCACGGGAAATGAAAGTCCGTTGTCAAGAAAGTTGATATCAGGTTACCGGGCATGACTCCCCGTTGTCACGAAAGTGGCTATCAGGGCACGGGAAATGAAAGTCCGTTCTGAAGAAAGTTGCTATCAGGTTACCGGGCATAACTCCCCGTTGTCACGAAAGTGGTATCAGGACACGGGGCTTGTCTGCCCGTTGTCACGACTGTGGCTATCAGGCCACGTGAAATGAAAGCCCGTTGTCAAGAAAGTTGCTATCAGGTTACGGGGCATGACTGCCCGTTGCCACGAAAGTGGTATCACGACACTGGAAATGAAAATCCGTTGTCATGATAGTTGCTATCTGT
This sequence comes from Gonocerus acuteangulatus, assembly GCA_946811695.1. Taxonomy (NCBI): domain Eukaryota; kingdom Metazoa; phylum Arthropoda; class Insecta; order Hemiptera; family Coreidae; genus Gonocerus; species Gonocerus acuteangulatus. The sequence continues at coordinate 94,122,693 of OX328124.1, read as the reverse complement.
CTCGAATGGGTTAATCTGTTATTTCTTGTTTTGTTCCATGTTTCCTGCCACGTTTGTATTATTCATTTCTAGGCCTAGGTAAGATGTTTTATATCTAATCCACCTTCAACACTAGAATTAATTATCTTCATGGCCTGGTAGACAATACATTAACAACAATGCTACAAACTGTAATAATAATAATACAATTATTATTAGAGATAAATACACATAATTGAATTATTGAACTTTATTTAGCTATTTATCCACGTTTAGGAGAACTATTATATGATTATTACAAAGTGGAATATGAAGATATATGAGTCCTGATTCCTTTGTCCTCTCTGTAGGGTAGTACCACTTTGTATGCTTTTAGCGATTAACTGGATATATGGTGTCAAATGCAGTACTGCACCAAAGTTCAATGTGGGTACCGTAATATATTACATAATATGTTATAATATTAACCTAAGTTTGATGTATTCTCTGGCTTGATGCCACAAAGATATCCTCTGACTATGAGCGTTGGCAAATGCATGATCTTATCGCGATTCGCCGTCATGGTGTTTAGAAAGATTAGAATAAAAACAGTAAATGTAAGACACTGATTTACCGTTAAACATTTAAACACATCTGATCATTTAGACAATGAGAATACTCATTTTCAATGACTACTGAAAAACGTTGATCAAAAAATTATGAATTAAAAATGATGAATTGTACCAAACAATATTTGTTCTTTAAACCATAAATAAATATTTGATTGCAATCAAATAAACTCGCCTATATACTTGAATCATCGTGGCTAAACAAGAAAGAAGAAAACAAAAAGAAAAATGTACTGTTTTATAAATACTCAATCATTCAATAAGTCACACTCGGCCAAATAAAATAAATTATAAAATATTGAATAACAAAAAGGACAAATATATGGTATGGCTCCATATATCAGACCGTAGATGCCAACATCTCATAAATACTCGAGCAGACTCATCACAGGAGCTTTGTCTAGAGACAATATGTCATTAAGGGCTGTTCAGTCAATGTCGCTGCTTCAAGTGCTAAACATTCCAGCAAGGGGTGCCTAACGACCAGGCACTCTCACTTTTAGCACATTTCGGTTGTGGTGGGAGTAGAACTAGTCAAGTAAACAAATTCATAAGATAATATATTTTTATATTTTTTCTTCTTAGCAATATTTTCCAATAATACCACAGTTTGATGAATTTGTAATCAATAAATCATAAAAACATTTTTACTTAGTAGATAATGTATTCATACTAAGGCCGCCTTTTTGGTTAAAAGGTAATTTACATTTAATATGTTTGACGTATAAAATGATCACGAAAACGTCTAGTGGTATAGCAACTAAATATACCTCGAAGCCTATTATAGCAAAACCGCTAGCACTGCGATTTTTCGCTTGCATGAATGATGGGGTTTCAACGCTTTCTAAAATGCATTACATTTAACTTATTAAGATAAATACACGGTTCCTAAGATAAAAATAATTTTTGGATAATCTTACTGTTAAATGTATTGTATTAAATGCATAAACATTTATCAAATTTATGAGCAAGGTATTGTTTAAATTATTTATTTTCATATAACATTCTGGAATCCAAGCATTGTTTTATGTAGCTATTGCTTACCCCTATCGTGATTTAAAAAAATAAGAACTCCCTATCGTGAAAACATAGAAAAAAGGACATTAATTATTTCGCCTTTATTTGAACGAAAGCATCACTTCTAAACCTGTCATGGGCGTATATAGAAAATAATTTCGGGAGGGGCTGAGAAAATGTCGGGGGGGGGGGGGGCTGAGACCGTTTCCGGGGTATGTAATACTAAAAATTTAGAACTAGGAATTGTTTTAGGCAACTAAAACGCTATTACACGTAAAATAAAATATTTCTTATGAACTAAGTGAGCTTATTTAATTTATTTTTAAGGGTTTTACGACAATTTTTTACCATCAAAACAAAATTTCAAGGGGAGGGGGCTGCATCCCCCTCAGTCCCTCCCCCTATAGGAGATGTATTAAGGTTTAGGACTCGAATTAAAATTTTTTAACCGTTTTTTTTTATTTATTTATGTGGATTTAGAGCTAGCAACTGGGTGATTAACCGTTTTTAAGATAATTATCAAAATAGACTTATAGTACAAATTACTAATGCCTAAAAACTAATAATAATAATTCATTGATATTTCCCTTTTACAGATACCTTAGTTTATATAAATGTGGAAGCAGTGAAAATATTAAATGATGTTATTGAGCATCAAAAACCAAAATTACCGTGTTTTTTTTTTTTTTTATGTTTTTCTCAAAAAGAGATAATCGCCTTGCAATTATTCGATGACTAATGAGGAATGATTGACTTGAGTTGTGACTAACGAGTATAGTTTAATCATGATCATGATAGTTTAGTAATGAGTAATATTTAATCTATCTATCAATCATTTAGTTAATATGTGCCCTACTCTATTCTAGATAGACCAATTTCCCTGCTTAAAGAATTCGTCCAATCGTTTGTTATAGGAATGCTAAGATTCGAGCGCACACAGATGCATACAAGTTTAAAATTGTATGCCTATCAATACATACCAAACTAAAGCTGGTGATAAATGAAGTTTTGAAGAAATTTCTTCAAAATGGTTACTAGAAAGTAGGAATGTAACAAATGGTAATAAAAATAATATTTTTATCTCTCTTAAGTTTATTTTCCCCAGAATATGTAACGAACTTGTTAGAATGTTCTGCCCTAAACACTCGAGCACCTCCTGAGAAAAATTAGTTGAGAGTTCATTAAAACAAACAGTCAAGTAGTTTGTCGAGTTCCTCGGCAGGTAAATTTAATTTTGTGCAGGCTGAAATATCAAACAACCTCTTTAAAATATAAAAGTCTGACTCGCAAGAACTGCGCCTTCTTCGTGTGTTTTCATGCAACGCTTATATCTGCTGTAATTTAGAAAGTTTAGCATAGAGATTCTACTTACTTATCCTTTTGTGGAAGTAAATCAAGACTTCCTAAACGTCTACCACAGATTTCAACGGCTTTTTAAGGCTTTTGAATGTAATCACTTACGACGATTTCACAGTATTTTAGGGTTACCTATTTAAGAAAATCTAAGAAAAGTCCAAAACTGTTCATGTAGGCTCAATATACCGTTATGATTCATACATATTTAGATAATGCAATATCCTAAACGTCTACTACAGATTTCAACGGCTTTTTAAGGCTTTTGAATGTAATCACTTACGACGATTTCACAGTATTTTAGGGTTACCTATTTAAGAAAATCTAAGGAAAGTCCAAAACTGTTCATGTAGGCTCAATATACCGTTATGATTCATACATATTTAGATAAGGCAATATCCTAAACGTCTACCACAGATTTCAACGGCTTTTTAAGGCTTTTGAATGTAATCACTTACGACGATTTCACAGTATTTTAGGGTTACCTATTTAAGAAAATCTAAGGAAAGTCCAAAACTGTTCATGTAGGCTCAATATACCGTTATGATTCATACATATTTAGATAAGGCAATATCCTAAACGTCTACCACAGATTTCAACGGCTTTTTAAGGCTTTTGAATGTAATCACTTACGACGATTTCACAGTATTTTAGGGTTACCTATTTAAGAAAATCTAAGGAAAGTCCAAAACTGTTCATGTAGGCTCAATATACCGTTATGATTCATACATATTTAGATAAGGCAATATCCTAAACGTCTACCACAGATTTCAACGGCTTTTTAAGGCTTTTGAATGTAATCACTTACGACGATTTCACAGTATTTTAGGGTTACCTATTTAAGAAAATCTAAGAAAAGTCCAAAACTGTTCATGTAGGCTCAATATACCGTTATGATTCATACATATTTAGATAAGGCAATATCCTAAACGTCTACCACAGATTTCAACGGCTTTTTAAGGCTTTTGAATGTAATCACTTACGACGATTTCACAGTATTTTAGGGTTACCTATTTAAGAAAATCTAAGGAAAGTCCAAAACTGTTCATGTAGGCTCAATATACCGTTATGATTCATACATATTTAGATAAGGCAATATCCTAAACGTCTACCACAGATTTCAACGGCTTTTTAAGGCTTTTGAATGTAATCACTTACGACGATTTCACAGTATTTTAGGGTTACCTATTTAAGAAAATCTAAGGAAAGTCCAAAACTGTTCATGTAGGCTCAATATACCGTTATGATTCATACATATTTAGATAAGGCAATATCCTAAACGTCTACCACAGATTTCAACGGCTTTTTAAGGCTTTTGAATGTAATCACTTACGACGATTTCACAGTATTTTAGGGTTACCTATTTAAGAAAATCTAAGAAAAGTCCAAAACTGTTCATGTAGGCTCAATATACCGTTATGATTCATACATATTTAGATAATGCAATATCCTAAACGTCTACCACAGATTTCAACGGCTTTTTAAGGCTTTTGAATGTAATCACTTACGACGATTTCACAGTATTTTAGGGTTACCTATTTAAGAAAATCTAAGGAAAGTCCAAAACTGTTCATGTAGGCTCAATATACCGTTATGATTCATACATATTTAGATAATGCAATATAAATAATAAAATTATTAAAATAAGTTAATGCAAAAAGTGTATATTTCAAAATAAATTATTTATTAAACTTATAAAGCCACCCAGTTTCTTTTATTGGCGAATTGACATCTAGACTTTTAAAGACGGGCTATCTTGTCATCGTTCCTAATCATGGTGGAGCAGGGAATCCTTTTAACAGTGTCTTACATTATGAAAAACTCAACCTGCTGCAGAAGGGACTCCACCCCGCAGCCCCAGTTAGGAATTGTTTGGCCTATCCGCTCACCCTTTGTCTTAGTTTCATTCTATTTTATAAGGCGATCTTTAAGAAAAAAAAATAATCTGAACACGCTTTCGTTGTTTCCTCTTGTAATTAAATGTAAATATTTGAACAAATGTGCCATTATTGGAAAAAGTAAACAGGCATGAGTGTTGTGCATGGTAGTGCTTATTAAATAGCAAAAACCTTTTGTTATAAAAAGAGATTGTTTTTTAGATTTGTCTTCATTTGTTCCACACACCAGCAGCATGAAGGTCGTTCTTCTTCGTAAGTTGAACAGTAACATATTTAGTTCTACTAATGTAAAGTAATAATATCTACTCGCACGAAAATGCCGCCTCAACATATCGAAAACTTGTAAAAAATTTCAATTCGTACAAACGATTTCGAGCGGGAAACCGCAAGCTTAAACACGAGCCTGGTACAGGCCGACCAACTTGACCAACACTTGACAACAAACTCCTGCAAGCTACTGTAGAAGAATATCCTGTCTAAGAGCTAACAGTCGAAGAGCTAGCAGATAAACTTTGGACCTAAATGACATTTCTGAAATATTGTGTGAAAAAAACTCAAATATTGTTACCATTCTACAACGCCTCCGTAAAATGAAACTGTGCAACAATATAAGACTGAAATTTCCGTTTTTTTGTGTTGATGACGTGAGTGCGATTGAATGTGTGTGTGCGCGCAGGAGCGGCTTCAGTTTAAAAAGTCCTCTAAATAAATCTATCAATTCATAGAATAATTATTTTAATATTGAAATAAACTAACACATTTTCTATTATTTATTGGGAAGGTCCGGAGCGCCCGAGTGTCAAGAAAAATTATACTTTGATTGCTATTATTTATAATTATAATAGTTCAATTATTGTTTCATTGCACTTGTGTTGTGTTGTTTTTAACTATTTTGTATTGTATTCTTTATTTTGTACCCTTGTGTTTAATTTATATATTTTAAAGCTTTACTTACATCTATTTGTTTATTTTTATTGTATATACTTCCGCAAGCAAACCACCTTTGTGACGCTCCATAAATGTGAGGGTCGTAAGTGATACCTCGGCGGCCTACAACTTAAGACTAGTTAAATAACCGTACAAATAATTGTTTTCAGTTTGTCTCGTTGCTGCAGTAGCTGCACCTGGCAACAGCTGGGTCGTGCCTGGTTTATCGGTTGAAGTAGTGACAACAGCTATTCAACAAATTAAGGATTCCGCCGTGGCAATAGGTACTTTTTTTTGTTCTTTTTCGTCGAAGAGATATTTAATTAGAATTATTTTAAATAATTCTCGCCTTTCCAGTTGAAAAAGTCAAGGGGCAAGTTGGTGACTTCCTGGGCGAAGGAAAGCAGGAAAAAGTTGAAAAAATTATTGTCATGACAGTTCTTCAAGCCGAGAAATTATTTGGTGAGAAAATACGCTTATGTGTGACATTACTATTAAACTGTATATTCAATTGCGTGGGTAATATTTCGGATCTGATAATTAACGATGCATTTACAGGAGTCATGAAGACTTTGACTACAGGTATCCCAGACCTACGGGAGAAGGTTAAGCAGGTTGTTGATAAGGCACTGGTTGCATTGCAGGAACTTAAAGCTAAAGCAAAGGTGAGAAAATCAGAATATTCGAAAAGCCATTAATTTTCAAGCACCACAGATTAGGGTGTTCACGCAGATAATTTGTTGTTAATAAGATGTCCGCGCATCTTAAAATATAGGTAATAAAAAAAAAGGTTTTATATAGACAAGGAATGGTTTGGATTCGGCTAGGAGAATTAGATTTTCAAAAAACTCTATATTTCCGACCTTTCAGCGTGCTCTTAGGGAGCCAAAATTAAATTAATTAATTATTTTATATCACAGTTAAAGTTATTTTCCTCTGTGACACAATTTTATTTAAATTAATGATTTTACATTTTTACCTCAGTAAAACATATTTTAGTTTTTCTTATCTACTGTATTCTATTTTAAAATTTTATTTTTTCCACTCGCACTTATATGTACAAATCAACTTGCTCTTGTAGAGATAAATAAATAAATATTTAAATGCCACACAACTATATTTTACTCATCATTAATTTTATTATAGAATTCAGAAAACAATCACTAAATAATATTTTAAAGTGATTCAATTATAATACCATTTTATTTACTACTAGCCGTTACCCGGCGTGCCATGCTACACCTACTTTCTGCATATAGAAAAGCCTAAATAAATTAGAAACCAAATAATCTAATAACACAAATCTGTAACTGTTATGAACCCGTGGCCTCCCAACTGTGAGTCCTAGACGACTTTGACCTAACCTATAACACCCCCTGTATCAAGACATTCATGTATACCAAGTTTCGTAAAAATTGGTCTAACGGTGTGGATTTGTATAAGGGACAAACATACAGACAGGCAGCTGGTAGATTTTTTTGACCTAGCCTACGGCACTCCTCAGATTAAGATCTACATGTGTACCGAGTTTAGTCAAAATCGGACGAACGGTGTGAATTTGTATAAGGGACAAACATACAGACAGACAGCTGGTAGACGTTTTTGACTTAGCCTACGACACTCCCCAGATTAAGATCTACATGTGTACCGAGTTTAGTCAAAATCGGACGAACGGTGTGGATTTGTATAAGGGACAAACATACAGATAGACAGCTGGTAGATTTTTTTGACCTAGCCTAGGAGATTTCTCGTATCAAGACCTACCATTATTCCAAGTTTGGTCAAAATCGGTCAAACGGTGTAGATTTGTATAAGGAACAAACAAACAGAAAAACAGACAGACACGTGATTTTTATATATATAATTTTGAACTTGATCTTTCAATAATTCTAATTTATGTATTTCTGTATGCAGGAAGCATTGAGCCAGGAAAATAAAGAGAAGGTTCAAGCTGCACTCAAGGAGGTGCTCGATAAAGTTGTTGAACAAATCAAAAGTGCCCTCGATCTAGTATTCCCACCAATAGAAACAGAGTAAAAATTATTTCAACACAATATAAACGCGTTAAAAAATAAATAGATATTTTTCTCCTATGTTTCTGAATAGATACAGAAGTTTTCAAATAATTCAACAATTTTGCGAAAGCGTACACCGAGTTCGGTGGCTAGGTAGCAATTGCTATAAAAAAATCTATGGGACTTCAAAACTGCGCTCAAAACATTATAATCCCAATCCTCTAACAAGCAACACTTAAGAAAACGTTTTATGTGGTTCTTAAAATTAAACATAGTCTTGAAGGAAGTAATATGTGACTTCTAGAGCAAATTTCTTTGTAATGATGAAACTCGATATAATAATATTCGTTGAAGAATCGAGTGTCAGCTTGTCCAAAAGCCTGACTCAAGATGCTGAGATCGTCCGGAGCTAGCAAAAACATACGTTCGTCCTCTCAGAAGTCACTCTTGCAATCTCCCCAGGCCACCCACCTGAGTCTTGCAACACATCCTATAGTTATTATATGATAATTTTTTTTAATTATTATTCAATTTTAATGTGAAGCTTAATGTAATGAGTAAAGATCAATTTCGTCAAGAATAATTGTCATTTATTTCTGATAAGATCACAAAAATAAACATATTATTAGTTTCATTTGTCAGTTGTTTTCCCCCCTTAACATCCAATTACGTTATGAAATTGATAGATCATTTTAGTTCTGCATATGCTATTGGAAAGGTAATTCAATTTTTCAACTTTTGTTGAATTGGGGAATTTGCAGAACTTTTTCTTAGAAAAGTAGTGATTCTTGAAAAATGTTCACCAACTAGACATTTGTCAATTTTAAATATAAATTTTTCGAACAGTTTTTGCGGTTTGAAATAGACACTTGTACTTTGTAAAATTGTTGAATTCAAGAAGGTAATGTAAAGTTGAAAAATAATGTGTACAAGTGAAGTAAATTAGGGTTTTTCTGTGAAAAACACGTTTTGTTTCTAAATAACCTTTATAATGGCATATGTCGAGAACAAAAACAGATAGAAACGTGAGGTTGGCAGCAATTAACTACATATTTTGTCTAGTTTCATTCCTTGAGTATTGTCATCATTACTTGCGATACACACTGTATGTTTACGAATCATCAGTCCCAAAACAGACCACAAGAGACCTGGGGGAAAGAGATATTTCAGTCTGGGCTTTATGGCGCTCTAGGGAGACAGTGTGGTCAGTATTATGCTCCGGTCGCCAAATTTTGCCCTTTGCAGAAACTCATTGAATGTTGTGCAAACATACGTACAATCTGGGACCTTGACTTTCAAAAGACTAGACTAGAAGATAAATTCTACAGAGCATTTTCAAATTTCGTACAGGCTTCCGCCAGAAAATTAGTGTAGGGCTCTATTTCTCTCATTGAGCCAAAACTACCCCCATAGTATTATGTTGGATGTAACATCAGGTATTGAATTTTATATACTATGAATATATACAAATATAAGAGTGCTTATAAAAGGATTGAATTGGACTGTTGTTGGAAGCAATCTTCACTGCTCTATGAAAAGAGCCGTTGAGAAGATCCGATGTACATATTGAGCATCGCACTGTTTGCCTAGCTTCTCCACAACGGATGGGAAAGAGGTGCTGGATGTGTCACACTACTAGAGAACCTCTCCAAATAGATTGAACTACAGCTTTCTCAGGGAGAAATCCAGGATTCCCTTTCTTAATAGAAACCATTCATAAATACAACAAAACTCACGAATAAAACATTAAGGATTTAAAACATTTATCATTTATTAGAAGTACTTCGAATTTTTTGTTTTGTTTTGCAGATGAATGATACTTTCAGATTATCAAAATGAAATAAACTTTTATAAAATAACTTCTGTATAATAATGACATTTCAATGTTATGACAACTTTATGGTACAAAATTTGATTTCCGTAGCGTTCATGGAATTGTACTGTGAGCTATTGATCATGGCATTTATTTTATTAAAAGAATGTAGTTTTCTTAACCATTACCAACCCCTCACACCTTCGTAATTACAGAAACGATTAAACATATTAAAATATTGGGATATTCCTGTATACGTACATTGTAAGTGATTGTCATTTATAATTGTAAAATATTGCATTTGTCTGGACTAGTGATGGGCGAATCTCCAATATGAATCGATCTATCTTTCGAATTAAAATGAAATGATCTATCCAAAAAATGTTTGACGAATTCACGATATGGATCGATTTTACGAAATTGGTATTTCACGTGCAAGAATCGCTCAAAATAAGTAGATTTGAAAACTTGATAATATGAAAAATATACCTGTAACCTAAAAGTAAAAGAATTTAAGACTATTTTTCATCAAAAATAATATATAATGAAACTAAAACTGCTACATCATATTAAAATATATGGATATTATTAGATATTAATGTCTAACAAATGATAAAAAATAGAAGAAAATAATAATAATAGAGAAAAATGGTTATACGAGTTAAGAGCACAGTTTGAAACCTTATTTTTATTATATTACCTTCTTCCCGCTGGTTGGGAAACGGAAGGTATTGAGTCGTTGTATATATGTTATTGTTGTATATAAAGTCTGTTAATGGACATAGGACACTGTTCTGTAAATTTCATCTTCAGTTAAATAATGGAAACGAGATTGAGTAACAAGAAGTGAAATTAAGTATTTTAAATAAAAAGAACACTATATTTTACGGTATTCTAGATAGATCGATTCATTCAATCTTTGAGATCGATTTATAAAATCTATATATCGTGTTAAAAAGATCGCTCTTATAAAAAAATCGCCCATCTGTAGTCTCGACTACCATCGGTCAACAATTGATGCAGATCATGTATTCTACAGCGCATTGGTAACTTTTATACAAGTGATTCCTAATTGGATTGTGTAAACTGTAGTATTGGAAGAATTATTAGGACTTCTTAAACTCTCTATCAGCTTGTGTAGTTGAATTCTCATTGTTTTAAGAATGGCTTTACCTCTCTTAGGTTTGACTTTTACATTTTTATTTGATGTGCAACAGAACAGTCTAAATATTTTATTTCTAGCAAAGATTAAGCTCAGAACTTTACCTTTAACCTACTCTAGACCAAACAAAATTCACCAGCTTAATCCTTCCAACCCTAACTAGTAAAATTCACCAGCTTAATCCTTCCAACCCTAACTAGTAAAATTCACCAGCTTAATCCTTCCAACCCGAACTAGAAAAATTCACCAGCTTAATCCTTCCAACCCTAACTAGTAAAATTCACCAGCTTAATCCTTCCAACCCTAACTAGTGAAATTCACCAGCTTAATCCTTCCAACCCTAACTAGTAAAATTCACCAGCTTAATCCTTCCAACCCGAACTAGAAAAATTCACCAGCTTAATCCTTCCAACCATAACTAGTAAAATTCACCAGCTTAATCCTTCCAACCCTAACTAGTGAAATTCACCAGCTTAATCCTTCCAACCCTAACTAGTAAAATTCACCAGCTTAATCCTTCCAACCCTAACTAGAAAAATTCACCAGCTTAATCCTTCCAACCCTAACTAGTAAAATTCACCAGCTTAATCCTTCCAACCCGAACTAGAAAAATTCACCAGCTTAATCCTTCCAACCCTAACTAGTGAAATTCACCAGCTTAATCCTTCCAACCATAACTAGTAAAATTCACCAGCTTAATCCTTCCAACCCTAACTAGTAAAATTCACCAGCTTAATCCTTCCAACCCTAACTAGTAAAATTCACCATCTTAATCCTTCCAACCCGAACTAGAAAAATTCACCAGCTTAATCCTTCCAACCCTAACTAGTAAAATTCACCAGCTTAATCCTTCCAACCCTAACTAGTGAAATTCACCAGCTTAATCCTTCCAACCCTAACTAGTAAAATTCACCAGCTTAATCCTTCCAACCCTAACTAGTGAAATTCACCAGCTTAATCCTTCCAACCCTAACTAGTAAAATTCACCAGCTTAATCCTTCCAACCCTAACTAGTAAAATTCACCAGCTTAATCCTTCCAACCCTAACTAGTAAAATTCACCAGCTTAATCCTTCCAACCCTAACTAGTGAAATTCACCAGCTTAATCCTTCCAACCCTAACTAGTAAAATTCACCAGCTTAATCCTTCCAACCCTAAATAGTAAAATTCACCAGCTTAATCCTTCCAACCCGAACTAGAAAAATTCACCAGCTTAATCCTTCCAACCCTAACTAGTAAAATTCACCAGCTTAATCCTTCCAACCCTAACTAGTAAAATTCACCAGCTTAATCCTTCCAACCCTAATTAGTAAAATTCACCAGCTTAATCCTTCCAACCCTAACTAGTAAAAAGTCCGACTCGCAGGAACTGCATCATCTTAGCGCGGTTCCGTTCATATCCCTAGTGTCATTTGAAAAGTTTAGAAAAGATATAAACTTTATATATATCTCGTGAAAATTGGCAAAATCCTCTCGAACATCTCGAATAAAAGTGATATTAAGGCGTCTGGGACACCCACAGTAGCTAACTTATACACAGAAGCGGACTTATACACAATGCGGCTCTAATTCTAAAGCAAAGCTCTATAAATCAATACAAAATATGCCTAATAAAGCCCTTTCTAGTGGATACAGAAGGATCAAGAAGAAGTACTCAAGATTGAGAAGAATACCATGCCTAATATAGCCTATATAGAATAATATGCAGAATAAAGCCTAGCTAGTAGATACAGAAGGACAAATAAAAAGTCTTGACGAATAACAAGTCAATATATAGAATAATAAACCTAATTAAGTCTATGGAGTAGATACAAATGGAGCAAAAACAAGTCTTGAAGAAGCTTGTTTTTTTTCTACTTAAATACTTTTTATCAATATTTAGTATATAACCTGTGTTGAAAACTATTGATTGCTAATTGATGAATCGGGTTAAAACTAAGTAGTCTTTATGAATATTTAGTATATAACCTATGTTTGGAAGTGTGTTATTTCAGAATCTAGTATAGTATAAGAAATTTTGGTGAATGAAATCAATAAATTGCTCACTGTACCCTGCCAATGCTTTGTATTTCTGGCGGCAGATACCTGGGGTATATTTACAACTCTTGAGGATTAACTCCTAGCAGGTAAATATCCTGGGGACCTTGTGTTTCTATGGGGACTCTCTATTCGCTCATAGTATCTAACCATTGTGAAGTTTATTTTTTTGGATGTAGGACTTAATATACATATGTAGACTAAATCATAGCAAGAAGTCTACCTCCGTCGTCGGTTCTTAACTATGTAGACTCGCCAATGTTACCCAATCTTAGATACATCGCAATTAAAATCCACAGCAAAAAGACGACATTTCATCAGAATCCCCTGCTTAATAAACCATATATAGAATAATAAGCCAAATAAAGCCTATCTAGTGGATAAAAATAGAGGAAAAACGCCGTTCGTGGTGGTAGAGAATCTTACAAGGCATTTTGCTCTGAAATCTCCGAAATATTGTTACTAATTTTACGTATCCTGTTTTATAGCCAAATAGATTTACATTCTATAATCAATAAGAAAAAACTACTAGCAATAAAAAACTATGGGTAACAGATGAAAATAGGGAATACTTAGAACAATTGAACACCAGTACTGTAATCTAGATATTCATACGGCATCTTCGAATTCTAACAAACAAAATATTGATTCTAATTATACGTATCCTGTTTACTGACAAATACATTTGACTGCCGCTTAACAAGTAAAAAAATAACGAGAAGTGAAAACAAAATCTGCGGGAAACAGACAAATAGATCCGTTTAAATAAACGAAACTAACTAACTAAGTTTTAAGCACTTATTTCTCCTAATGTGACGACCCCATCAAACATTTCTTCAAAACATTTTTTGTGGAGAATTCTGTAAGCTTCCGAACTGTTATATTTCACTTGCCACGATTTCCTAACCCTTTTCGAGATTTTAAGGAAAATATACGAAGGGGGCCTAATATATATTCATACGGCATCTGAGAATCCCAAGATTCCGCAAAAATAAAATATCGTTTCTAATTATACGTATCCTGTTTTATTGGCAAATACATTTGACTAATATAAGCAATTGAAAACACTAGGAGATATGCCAAAGAACTCGAAGTAGGGGCCTTGACAGTTTCAAGACATTTGAAGGAAATCGGCAAATCCAAAACTGACATTTCATACGGTACAGCCTGATATATTTTTAACAATGAATTGTTTTTCTTATTTTAATTAATCTGTTTTATTGTCAGATACATTATCCAACTATAAGCAATGAAAAAACAACAAGGAATAAAAACAAACAAAAAGAACCGTTCGAATAAACGAAATCAATTACTTCAAAGTTTAAGCACTTATTTCTCCGATTGACATAGCCTAATCAAAAATTGTTTCAGAATCTTTTTTGTAGAACATTTAGTAAGCTTTCGCATGGTAACCCTCCGTTTGCCAATATTCCTAACCGTTTTCGAGATATTAGGGAATGTATACGAAGCTCCCAAAACATTTCATGTCTGTTAATAAAATATTTTATTCTAATCCTTTCTTAACTCCAAACGTAACCAAAATTTTAACAAATTAGTTTTGATGAATGTAGAACATGCAGAAAATGTTTCAACTGAATCCCATAATTCTAAGTACGAAAATGAAAGACAAAAAGAACTGTTCGAATAAGCGAAATCAATTACTTTAAAGGTTTAAGCACTTATTTCTCCGATTGACATCGCCTAATAAAAACTTTCATCAGTATCATTTTTGTAGAGCATTTAGTAAGCTTTCTAATGGTAATCTTACGTTTCGCAGGATTCTCAACCTTTTTCGAAATATTAAGGAAAGTATACAAAGTTATCAAAACTTTTTATGTCTGTTAATAAAATATTTTATTCTAACCCTTCCTAAACTCCAAACGTAACAAAAATTTCAACATAATAGTTTTAATGAATGTAGAACATGCAGAAAATGTTTCAACTGAATCCCATGATTCTAAGTACCCAAACCAAAAACGGTATTCGAAAACTATTTTTCCAATTTTCTCGAAAACGGTTAAAGCTATCGCCTTGAAAATGGTTTCATTCGTTTTCCTAGCCCAAGAAGCCTATAAAACAAGTACTTACAAGCCTATTAACTCAAAAACATAAGCGTTACGATTTTTTTTGCGCGAATTTCGCCCCAAACGCCATCTTCCAGTGGTCGGATTCTGCTGGTTATCGAACTTGACCTTTCAAATTGGACGACGGATTTTTGTACCAAATCTCATCACAATCGGACCATTAGGGAAGCCAGAAATGAGCGACCAGACATATATATATATATATATATATATATATATATATATATATATATATATATATATATATATATATATATAATATATATACAAATTTGAACCACCGTTATTTTCGGTATCTAGGGGTTCTGAAACGCGAAATTTTCTAGTCGGCACTTTCGGATTGTTTCATTGTATCAACCTTATAAGCGGGGTTCCTTCCTATGGAGGAGGGAGGAACCGCGCTAAAAGGTAAAAGAATTAAAACATAAAGAAAGTATAATTCAACAGATTAAGTGAAAGAGCGAAAAGAACGTGCTTTGTGTGGAAAAGCTCCTCTGCTAACAATGCAGACAATGAGTGAAGTTTTTCCGGTTGGCCAGCCCCTACAATAGAGTAAATAACTTTAGAGAGGACCGTAATGGGGTCCGACTTTCCTCTACAATACAAGGCAATATTTATTTGGTGCCGCTTTAGGGAAACTTCATTTCAGCAATTTAATTTCTAAAATGAATATACAGAAGTCAGTTGTATGCCCATTTCCGCAATTAAATGAGGCTATTTTTGGTTGGACGAGTCTTTTTAGCGCGGTTCCTCCCTCCCCCATAGGGAGGAACCCCGCTTATAAGGTTGATACAATGAAACAATCCGAAAGTGCCGACTAGAAAATTTCCCGTTTCACAACCCCTAGATACCGAAAACAACGGTGGTTCAAATTTGTATATATATATATATATATATATATATATATATATATATATATATGTATATATTTATTTATATATATATATATATATATATATATATATATATATATATATATATATATTTGTCTGTTCGCTCATTTCTGGCTTCCCTAATGGTCCGATTGTGATGAAATTTGGTACAAAAATCCGTCGTCCAATTTGAAAGGTCAAGTTCGTTAACCAGCAGAATCCGCCCACTGGAAGATGGCGTTTGGGGCGAAATTCGCCATTGAACTCAAAAAAAAATCGTAACGCTTACGTTTTTGAGTTCATAGGCTTGTAAGTACTCGTTTTGTAGGCTTCTTAGCCTAGGAAAACGAATGAAACCATTTTCAAGGCGATAGCTTTAACCGTTTTCGAGAAAATTAGAAAAATAGTTTTCGAATACCGTTTTTGGTTTGGGTACTTAGAATCATGGGATTCAGTTGAAACATTTTCTGAATGTTCTACTATCATTAAAACTAATATGTTGAAATTTTTGTTACGTTTGGAGTTAAGGAAGGGTTAGAATAAAATATTTTATTAACAGTCATAAAAAATTTTGGTAACTTTGTATACTTTCTTTAATATTTCGAAAAAGGTTGAGAATCTTGCGAAACTGAAGATCACCATTAGAAAGATTACTAAATTCTCTACAAAAATGGTTCTAATGAAAGTTTTGATTAGGCGATGTCAATCGGAGAAATAAGTGCTTAAACCTTTAAAGTAATTGATTTCGCTAATTCGAACTGTTCTTTTTGTCTTTGATTTTGGTACTTAGAATTATGGGATTCAGTTGAAACATTTTCTGCACGTTCGAATTTCATCAACACTAATATGTTCAAATTTTGGTTACGTTTGGAGAAAAGAAAGGGATAGAATAAAATATTTTATTAACAGACAAGAAAAGTTTTGGTAACTTTGTATACTTTTGTTAGTATCTTGAAAACCGTTGACAATCTTGGGAAGCAGAAGGTTACCATTCGAAAGCTTACTAAATGCTCTACAAAAAAGGTTCTAAAGAAAGTTTTAATTAGGCGGTGTCAATCGGAGAAATTTGTCTGTTTTATTCCTTGTTATTTTTAAATTGCTTATAGTCGGATAATGTATTTGACAATAAAACAGATTAAGTAAAATAAGAAGATCAATTTATTTTTAAAAATGTAGCGTTCAAAGAGAGAGATCCCAAGGCTTTCCAAATGCCTCTGAGTGGAGGCCTTTCTGTCCGACTTATGGGATAGCTGACCCATACAGGTAAGATTGTAAATCAAGACCTTTCAAGACTGGTTTGTTTGAGATTTCATTTGGATAGGTGTTTCGCTATTGATCTAAACAAAGTAATAACTGTTTCTATTTTATGCCTTCATAAACACTAAAGATAAGAACGGAACCGCGCTAAGATGACGCAGTTCCTGCGAATCGGACTTTTTTATTCCGTGCGACCACAAAAACTAAAGGTCGGAATCTAACTTTTGACAAACATTTTCGAAAGATAAAAACCAATCTTTCAAATATAAGAGTTCAAATATATAAATACACACACACACACATATATATATATATATATATATATATATTTAGAGAGAGAGAGAGAGAGAGAGAGAGAGAGAGAGAGATGGTTAAACTGACTACTGTCATATGGGGAGAGCCGAGCATATAGGCCGACGTACCTTCGCACAGTGTGGCGTTCTAATGGAGTAAGTGGACAAAAGTCGTTCTTGACGGACATTTAAAGAGTAAACTAAGTTGATCACTAAAAAACACATATATTTTAAGGGCCTTGAATAAAAACTAAGTTTTTTAGAATTAAAATTATATTTACAAAAATTTATTTGAAGTGGTTTATCGACCATCCAAATTTAATCAAAGAAAAAAGAAGTTATTATACAAAAAAATTAGAAATAATTATACAAAAATGTGCAAAGAATTAAAATCAATTATTCGCTGTCGGAAAAACTATCTTCGGATGGCGATAAGTTGTCCAGTTCAACTTGGAGAGAGTTTAAATTAACCTTTGAATTTGAATGGTTTATTTTCCTGTTTACAGAAACTAAAGGGTCTGAAGATATTAAAAGACGATTTAAAAGGTCAGCATTGGAATTGATCCTATTGTTTCCAAAATGTCAACATTTTTTGGGTTTATGTTTTCTAAATGAGAAAAATAAACACAGAATCATTCAAAGCAAGAAAAATTAGTATATACATGAAGTAAAACTGTTATTAAAGCAAAATAATTCAGAAACTCAGGACGTTTTGAATCGAAATTGAAAAAAGTGTATCTGAAGTAATTTTAAAAATGTTATTTAAAAAATTTTCGAAAAATGTTAACAACAAAGACAATGGACATTTTCTTACATTCCTCGATGCCTTCCGTACTAAAATTTCGAGAAGGCTTTTATATGGAAATTGTTTCGTTTAGAAAGATAAGCAAACTGCCACTTGGTTAAGCATGGTTTGAATCCTTTGTGTTAATAATATTCGAATAAAAGCTCCCATTCCATGTCACTGAGGTCAACCTAAAAGGATTAGTAAAGCAAAACGAGTTGGAAAAAATAGTTGCATTTTCGACTTTTGTCCACATGCTGCCGCACTGTGCTTCGGCACGAGAACTTCTCGGGAACGGGTAAGGAATCCGACCGGTCGGAGTTAAGCCCGGTTCATTATAAGCTTTATCCCAGCTCTGCTGCTAGTTTGTGGCCCCAAACGATATTTATTTCGTTTAGGTCATAGACCTTAAGGGAATTATCTTACGTGTCTGCCATGTCTCCAATTTTGGACAAGTCGAAGAAAATACGGGGCCTTTGGGATTCAATTTTAATGATAATCTATAATTAAGATGTTTCGACAAGCTCTTTTACAATATACAGACTTAAGGAAGATAATAATCAAAAACAGTAAACAATATATTATATCATTAAAATCAGTATAAAAACATTTTTTCATGTTCACATTATGTAACAAAACATTTTTTGAGAAAATAAATAATAGTTTTACATATAACGTAGCGAAAAAACAAAATTATGAGTGGACTAGAAAAATATATTGAAAAATATTTGAGTTAATCAGATTTTGGAGGAGTATAAAGGATGAGCCCGGGAGCAAATCGATCAAATGTGATGGGATGTTATACAAAATAATTTAGGTCTTAGCCTTGCGTAGATCCTACAGATCCCCCAGGACATCTCATTTATCTACAAATACGTTGATGACCTTGTGTTATTTGTAAACCTACACAGACTACAATTCATGGCAGAGATTGAACTGCACAAAAAGCTCCCTTACTCATTTTTTAGGACATTTTACCCATCAGGTAGGCAGATGGCACTATCACCACAAACTGGTAAACAAAACCCATTTACTCTGGACGGTAACGTAAATTTCATTTTTCCCATGCTTATTACCTTGAATGTAATGTAACGCTAAGTATTCTTCTTCGCGTCCTCTTTTTACCTCATGAGTCCTTCTACAATGTAATTTTAAAAAGAACTTCCGACACACGGAACCAATTCCTTAACCTCATAAAAACTAACATAAAATTAAAACCTCAAACTTGTAATTCTCCCTCTTCCAATTCTTTCCTTGACTCGAGTCTCTAACGTACACTTGACTTCCTTGACTCGTTTCGATTATTAACAAGCTCACAAGCACTTTCCAAAAAACTAAGAAAGACCATAAAAAAAACCAATCAATCTCCCATTTTTGGCCTCAAAACAACCAACAAACTAAAATCCTTCTCCACAAAATTCAAAGTATTTTTCGTTGCAGAACAATTAAAATACTTTTTTTCTGGTTATATTATGTATTTTTAACCCTACTGTTCCCTTTCATTCGGTGTAAGAGGGAAACATATTTAAATGATATATAATTAAACTAAATTAAAAATTTAATTATAAGGTTTAAACACATCAAATGTTTGCGTTTGATAGTCATAGTAGGCTAACATCAGAGATGATAAAATGATTGAATATTTAACAGCACGAGGACTCAGTAGACTCACGATTGTTCTTAGAGTAAAATTGCTCTTGATTGTATTTTTTAAAAAAGTTTATATTCTATTGACCCAAGAGCTGTGAAGATTTTATTATTTATAGAATACATGGAAATAAAAAAAACTATGTAAAGTACTTCATGAAATATAAGAAGAGCTATGAAAGAGAATATAAAATACAAACTTGCAATAGAACTACACCTCCATAAAAGCATACCCGTACTAAAATGAGAAGCAGACATGAACAGGAGAAGACATATTCTGCTGCATAACGCTGTCCGAGACATAAGGAATAAAGGTTGACACTTTTCTTGTCTCGCTGATGCTTCCTCTGCTGGCAGTTTAGTGCTCGTAAAGCATGGGCTCTGTTTACATTCTAGTTTTATTATTCAGGAGATTTTTATTTGTTCACTTAACTTCCTAAGCTTCAGAATACAATCAGACATTTAATATGTATTCGTTTACAGCAAATGTGCTTCACTGTAATAGTTTTTGCCGTTACAGCAATTTCCTAAGGAATGGTAGTTATTGAAGTTCCACTCAGGAAAAAATTTTCGGAAAATATCTACATCTACACCAATCCTATATAAGACTCACTCTCTGTTGGGCGCTACAGTTCTTGTAGGACCTGGGCCTCTGCCACTATCCTGCTCCATTCATTGAGGTTTGCTGGTAGACCTAAACTTAAATGTGAATATTATAGGGGCATAGCGCTTCTCCCTACAATCTACAAAATCCTGTCGGTGGCAATACCTCGGAGCATAATGGAGAGGAGTGAACGACTACTGGGAGAATATCAGAATGGATTTCGCCAGGGAAGGTCAACAATAGAACACGTGTTTTCCATTAGACAGATGTTGGAGAAATTGTATGAGTATAACATTGGTCTGCACCATCTCTTCATTGAATTCCGACAGGCTTATGATAGTGTTGATAGAGGGAAGTTGCTGCAGGCATTACAGTCACCGGGAAGATAATAAGATTGACAAGAACTACTCTGGTAGGAACATAATTGGTCAGATACCGAAAAGTATTCATTCCAATTCCAAAAAAAAGAAATCATTTCGTTGACGAGTTCATTGAGCAAACTATATTTTAAAAAATCAGTAAATCTCCAGGACAGGAATTTTGAAGGTAAAAATTTGCAGTATAAGTGAGCTTCAGACACTGGAAACAGCAAGAGACTGTGCTTAGCATTTTATAGCCTAAAATTGACCCCCGCTTAAATCCACCCTCTTTGACGCTACGAAATGTGTGGATTTGCTCGTGAGACCCCGGGGTTCCTTATGACCGTGAGCTCACGAGACGATCCACGTGGATACCGCCTAGTATCATAAATTCCACCCTGGAGCAGAGTAATATGAGCTAAGCTCAATGCAGAATCCCACCAAGTTCTGGCCACTCCACTGGAGTGCTTCCAACACATGATCACTACGCTGCAATAGGCACACCACAACGCTTCCTTTGCCACCAACATCACCCTTAGTACCATTGTTGAGCACCCTTAGTGCTAACCTCCCTGGATCTCCGGAGGCTAGGAAGGGTAACCAGCCCGGAGGAAAAATCTCCTACGGTTGCCCTCCCGAAGTAAAATAGGGGGGGGGGGGGGCCACCAGAACTCCCGAGGAAGGGCGGGTCCCGTGCCAGTGGCATTGCCTCTCGCCGCACAGTGGGGTATTTGCCCTGAAAAGCTGGCCAAAAGTCCATTTTGTAAAAGTTATCCGAGACGAAAATGAATTAGTGCTAAAAAGAGATGAATAGTTTGTGCACATTGTGTAAGGCTAATTTTTGACCTGACATTGTCTGTAAGCCAGGCGTACCACAACAAAGACTCCAGTTTTTAATAGAACACTGAATTCTTAACTGATCTCCGAATATTTATGTGTGTAAAAAATGAATTTTACACGAGTTTGGAATTTTTATTGCAATACATACACGTACATTTATTGCTTTTTGGCAATAATTAGGTCATTTGTTAATTAGTTTGACCACAAGAGAAAATATAAAATATATTGGCCTTTTTAACGTCAAATTTGACATAACTTGAAGGTTTTTGTTATACTTCCAAGCATTTCCAACCTGTTGTTTTTATATGAATACTTAAAGGAAGTATTCAGCTTTAAGAATGTATAATCAGAAATCGCGGATTCGCGCGGATGTGAGTGTGCATGCCAGCTAATGTCAAAGTTCACGAAAGCATTTCTTATTTTTGTCGTTTTCCGGAGTCAAAATAATGACTAGACAAAATGTATTTGACGTCATGTGTTAAAGAAAAGAACCGTAATTATAAAGAACAATTAGATGTGCTAATAGCTTCACAAAAAAACTAGAATAAAATAAAATAAAAATTAAAAAAAAAATTAAAAACTAGAATTTGGCTAGAATTCTTTGTTAAGATATGACGATTATTCTGAAAAACAAATAAATTAAATCAAACACATAAAAAAGGAGTACAAAAAAAATGAAGTGTGGCTTGAGGGTAGATTATTGTTACCAAGGGCAAAAATGAGACATGGGCGACCATATTATAGATTCTAAGTATGGAATGGGCACAGCCGAAGACAGTAAGAGAGAAAAGTTCCGTACTACTACTGGTTCAATGGAATTGCTGTATGCTACACAGATGTTTTTCTGAAGGTAATCCTCAAGCTGGTGATATATTAAGGATATAACGAGGATATAACTAGCTCCCATCTCGTGCAAATAAATACAAGGATGCTTATTCAAAATTGACATTACTTTCTGAGTGATTTCAAGGAAGTGGTGTATGTGTAGGTGTCTGTGTGTGTTTGTGTGTGCGTGCGCGTGGGTGGGTGAGTGTGTGTAGGCGTGTCTGCATGTGTGTGTGTCATCTGTTAACATTGATAGTCAATGTATAAAAATATATGTATTATACCTAACATTAATAAATTATTCAAAACAAAAAAATCCTTATATTGCCTTAAAACCCATTACTGAAATCATATATTACCCATTATTTAGAGTATATGATCAATGAAAATGTATTAAGCATCACAAATATTTTTGGCCAAGAATATCAGTCCTGTACCCCTCTGTGCGCCGTTTACTATTCCTGCCGACGATGACCCGAAGAGCACTCCAAGCCAGCACGTGGAGTGGGTCCCAAAGGATCACCCCGGACACGATCGGCCGGCCTCGGCTTCTGGGGTCGCCCTCTTTCAAATGTAAGGTTGGGCCGAGCCTGCTCCGCGAACCTACAGGCTAATTGGCAAAGTTGATTTCGACGAAAGCACGCGAGACAACTTTGTGAATCTTGAGGTAGAAAATAGAGATGTGTTTATAAACTGCGCCACGTTTTTTGTTTTTTTTTTTTGTTTTTTTTTTCAATTAAAAAAACTTGAAGTTGAAAATAGTAACTTATTGAGAAAAGTGAATTTTCTTGACCAACACTGTAGAAGAAATAACCTAATCTTTCGGGGTATTGCTGTAGAGGAAAATCAAGATACATCTATTGTGATAAAAACTTTTTGTGAACAAATACTGGGAATTCAGTTATCTGTGAATGAGATTGTACGATCTAGGTCTATTAAACTGAAGAATCAAAGAGCCATAATAGTTGAATTCAGTGGGGAAAATGCAATAAGACATATATTTCGGAATGTGAAAAAACTTAAAGGTACTGGGTATAGCTTGTTTCATGATTTGACTCCAGCTGTTAGAGAAAAAGCGAACAAGCTTCTTAGAATCAGAAAAGAAATCCTGAAATCTAGAACAGAGGTAAAGGTAACCGTGAGAAAAGACCTGCTAATTATTGACGGTTTAAAATTTACCTGGGACAACGAAATTGGAATAACTGATTTCAAAGGAGAAAAGGCAATTGTAAATCTAAATAAAGCAGCCAGGATGGACTTATCAGGATTAGAAAACTTACTCTTGAAAGAAAGAAATCAGGAAAATGACAGTGGTGACGGATCAACCTCTCAACCATCAGGGAAGCAGCCAGGAGTTCCGGATGAAAATATAGGGACATTATGACAAGATACAGTCTGCCAGGTTAGAGTAGTAAGTAATATTTTGTCAAAATACAAAATTATTGATAATAATGTTCAAACCTTTATAAAAATCCTGTGTTACAACATTGGGGGCTTGAAAGCCAAAGTAAACCATTATAAATTTCTCCAATATATCCAACAATTTGATATTATAATATTAATTGAAACTTTCATAGAAGAATCGGATCAAAGCAAATATCGAAATTATTTTATTGATTTCAACGTAGTTTGGGTACCTGCAACTAGGATATCAAATCGAGGGAGAGCTTCTGGGGGTTTGTTGTTAGGATTCAAGCATAACCTTTCAGATGTTGCCTCATTTTATCTCCAAGGAGGAGAACATTTAATTAATCTAAAATATCAAGAAATATCGAATATAGAGCTAAAAATACTGCCTGTATATCTTAATTGTAATAAATGGGAGGAGGACTTTCAGAAATTAGAAAACTTTCTTTATAAATATAATTCCTATAATATGTTGTGTCTTGGGGATTTTAATGCACGCATTTCAGACTTACAAATTATACCTAAAGAAATCATTGATAGTAGTAGCATACTAAATACTAAAAGGAATTCTAAAGATTGTGTTAGTAATTCAGATGGTAATAAATTACTGGAATTATGTAGCAATTCCAATATGGTTATAATGAACGGGAGAACAAAAGGTGATGAACTCGGGGAGTTTACTTATATATCAAATAGGGGAAGTTCAGTGATCGATTATAGTTTAATATCTGGGGATATAGTAGAAAGGGTGAAAGGATTTAAAGTAGGCACCGAGATTTTCACAGAGCATCAACCGTTAGAAATAGAATTATATCTGTCTAAAAGTGATAAGGGGAGTCATTTATTGCCTTTATTACCAAAATTATCCTGGACTGAAATTGATGAAGCAAACTACAAAACAAATGTACAAAATAATATCACAAACTTACTTAAGTCGAATAATCTAGCGGATCAGATAAAGAATATAAAAAACGTCATAAAGAACTCGGCTTTTGAAAAGCGCTATAATAAAAGCTATTTTACACGGAAGAAGCCATGGTACGATGGAAAATGTGAGAGTCTACGGCGTAAATCTTTCTGTCTATTGAGGCTTTTTAGAAAAACTCGGTCAGAACTGGTTAAAAAGGATTATCTGGATATGAATAATAAATTTAAAAGTGAGTGTAAAATTAAGAAAAAGCGTCATATGGATAATGTTTACAATAAGTTAATGCATATAAATAACACTAAAGAATTTTGGAGTATTGTAAATACTTATAAATCTAGGAAATTCATATTAAGCGAACTTATAAACAGCGATGACTGGATTAAATATTTTTCTGATTTATTAAATAAGGACACAGGTAATAGATTAACAACTTGCGAATTTTCAAAAATCGACGATGAAATGTTTGATCGGCCTTTCGAAATCTCGGAACTTAAATATGTTTTGTCTAAAGCTAAGAATAACAAAGCACCCGGGCTAGATCGAATTCCGTACGAACATTATAAGAACGCACCTGACTGTTTATTAGAATTAATAATAATTGAATTTAATAGAATTTACAGGGAAGGAAAAATTCCGCAATCATTCAACAAATCAATATTATTTCCTCTTTTTAAGAAAGGTGATTTTAATAATGTCAGAAACTACAGAGGGATCGCGTTTGCAGATTCCATATCCAAATTATTTTCCGCATTACTCACTAAAAGATTAGAAGAATGGCTAGATTTAAACAATATAATTGTAGAATATCAGGCCGGTTCCGCAAGTCCTACTCCACAACCGACAACCTCTTTAATTTAGTGAATCTTGTTAAGATAAAAACTTCCGTTAAAAGGCAGAAAGTGTACTGCTTCTTTGTAGATTCTCGAGCCGCTTTTGATAGTATAAACAGGCAGGCATTAATCGGCAAGTTATCCCAGATGGGATTGTCGTATAAATTTTTAAAAGTGATATCAGGATTGTATTCGGACACTTACAGTTCTGTCTGGTTGAAACAAGGTCTTACAGATGAATTCATTACAAATACTGGTGTGAAACAGGGTTGTAATCTCTCGCCGGTTCTATTTAATCTATTTATAAATGATATTCTAGAATATGTCGGGAGCGGTCTAACTATCGAGGGCCGGAGAATTAGAGGACTGCTTTATGCCGACGATATAGCGCTCCTAGCCTCGGATATATTAACTCTTCAATTTATGATTAATAATTTAGAGCGATATACGAAAAAATGGGGTTTGTCTATAAATTTGGATAAATCTAAAATCATGATTTTTCGGAATGGAGGGAAACAAGCTAGAAATGAATCTTGGACTTTCGGAGGAAAAAAAATTGAAGTTGTACAAGAATATAAATATTTAGGAATTCATCTCTCGCCTCTCCTATCCTTTCATAAGCATATAAAAAGTGTGACAGAAAAATCTAAATTTGCTCTTAATACTGCATGGAAGCGCCTAATTAATGACTTTAAGGTACCCATAACCACTAAATTATCCGTTTTTAATTCTGTAATAAAATCAATCCTGAGCTATGGTGCGCAAGTATGGGGATTTGATGTGTATCATGATTTGGAACAAATTCAAAGAGTAAAAGATACAAAGTAAAAGATTTTACTTAAAAAGAATATTTAATTTACCCAAAAATACTCCAAACTATATTCTATATTTAGAAACAAAAACTCAACTCCTTTACTTTCATAATCTGAAACTACATTATAAATATATAATAACTACATTACAAAAATCAGATAATAGACTAACTAAATTTTTGGCTACACAAATCATAGGTCGTAAAATTTACTGGTACAAAGCATGGAATCGTATTTTCGAGAAATATAATTGTACATTAGAGACGGGTAATGTTGAAAACTGGGGGAAAAACTGGGATAAAATTATCGAAATCATGTTGGAGTCAGAGGTCTCGAATCAGAGTACTTTAGCAAAAGCTTCATGTTATCATAAAACATTTAGTATGCTGGATTGGAACCTATCAGATAGCGTTAACTATAGAAGGTTTACTAATCTGAGAATGGTTAGTATGTTGTTTAAAGCAAGGGGAAGCTTATTCTATTTGAACTATAGCCCAGATAGGGATGAGCCTGTTAGATTGTGTTCAATGTGCAATCCAAAACAAATTGAAGATAATTTCCATTTTATTGCATCATGTTCAATGTTAGGGGATATTCGTTATAATTATCTTGGTAAGCGACAACTGACACAGAGTGAATACATAGAATATTTAAACGGCAAAAATTGGAGCATCTTCTATAAATATGTAGAGAAAGCATGGAGCTATAGGAAAGAGATAATTGGCTACTTCAACTTTTAATTTGTAAATTTACATTAGCATGATAATGTCCTGTTAAAATATATAGCTTTAGTAATTTGTTTTTGTTATTCTTGTTGATTGAAAGCGTGATATAGTTTTAATTGCATGTTGTTATTTATCTAGTTATTTTTATTATATATTTTCTGAACAACGGCATATGTAGGTTAATATAATATATATATATATATATATATATATATATATATATATATATATATATATATATATATATATATATATATATATATATTAAAGTTTTTTCTATTGTACTATATATTTAATTTTAATAACTTTAGAATTTGTTTGATTTTAGCATGTTCTTTTCTTTGATTTGGCAGCACTGATTGTGATTTTATTAAATGCTTGGTATATTGTTTACACTGCCTGTTATTTTATTAGATGCTTGGTATATTGTTTACACTGCTTGTTATTTTATTTAATGCTTGGTATATTGTTTATTAAGAGCTTGCTTTGATTAGAATCGGTAATTGCTTGTGCTGTCATAGCTTAGCATGATCCTAGTAGAACTAGCTACAACCTGGCAGACGGGTTATACCCATTGTCTTAGGCATTAAGCTTGTTTGTTTTTGCATGTAAATTTTTGTCGCTAAATAAATGCTCTTATTCATTCATTCATTCACAGATGTTTTTCTGGAGGTAATCCTCAAGCTGGTGATATATTAAGGATATAACGAGGATATAACTAGCTCCCATCTCGTGCAAATAAATACAAGGATGCTTATTCAAAATTGACATTACTTTCTGAGTGATTTCAAGGAAGTGGTGTATGTGTAGGTGTCTGTGTGTGTTTGTGTGTGCGTGCGCGTGGGTGGGTGAGAGTGTGTAGGCGTGTCTGCATGTGTGTGTGTCATCTGTTAACATTGATAGTCAATGTATAAAAATTTATGTATTATACCTAACATTATTAAATTATTTAAAACAAAAAAAAATCCTTATATTGCCTTAAAACCCATTACTGAAATCATATATTACCCATTATTTAGAGTATATGATCAAAGAAAATGTATTAAGCATCACAAATATTTTTGGCCAAGAATATCAGTCCTGTAACCCACTGTGCGCCGTTTACTATTCCTGCCGACGATGACCCGAAGAGCATTCCAAGCCAGCACGTGGAGTGGGTCCCAAAGGATCACCCCGGACACGATCGGCCGGCCTCGGCTTCTGGGGTCGCCCTCTTTCAAATGTAAGGTTGGGCCCAGCCTGCTCCGCGAACCTACAGGCTAATTGGCAAAGTTGATTTCGACGAAAGCACGCGAGACAACTTTGTGAATCTTGAGGTAGAAAATAGAGATGCGTTTATAAACTGCGCCACGTTAGCGCGTTTCCATTCCTGGTGATTCCTTGAGAGGAGATCGTTTAGCGTTGGGATTTCGAGGAAGATTTAGTCAGGGCTCAATCTTAGTATCATAATAAAACTACATTTTCTTATAACAAATTTATTTACATTTTGATACCATGATCCATGGTATCCCTCATTTTGAGGAAAATAACTCAATCCGCCTTGTTTCTTATTCTTAAAGAAGGCTCAACAAGACACTAAAAATACCTTGTTTTATTACGATACTCATTTTAAGGGACCATTAATCCCTGCATGTGTGGTTCGCTTGCTACCCATATTCCACAAATCGCCAAATATCCAAAAACGTTAATATACTTGATGGGTGAGAAATACGCGATTAGAATAGAATTTTACATATTTCTGGACTGCCATCAGTCGTGTTCATGTATTTTGATAAATTTAATCAGTCTCGTTCTTTTTAATTAGTTTCTAGTAATTTAATTTTGAGTTTTGAGTTTCGTTCTAAAAGAGAATTTACTTATGTCCTTTTAGTGCAACGAGACTATTGGGGTGAATGTCCTCCAAGATTTGCATATGACTTCCTCAGAAAAGCATGAAGCCTTTGATGTTCCTTTGCAATTTAGGACTCGGAAGGCAATAATCCTTCCGAAAAACCTCTCCTCTAGGGCGCAAAGGCAAACACAAGATGGGTTATGATTATTATTCTTTTGAGGGCTTCCCTTCATTTCGCTCCTTTTAAATATAAACATACAATTTATATCATCTTTAACTCTATGGATTTTCTAAGGAGGATTAGGCTTGTGGTTTAAGCACTTGCCGAAGGAACTCAGCTATTGCGGTTGCACTCATTGACGTATTTTTGAAGCATTCGTACTGCATTAAAAGACAGGACAAATCAATGTTCTCAGTGTAATGTTGCCCTGACGTTAAAACACATAATTGGTGACTGCAAAAGACAAGATAATTTATTCATGCCACAAGACTTACACACATTACTCACTGAAGGTAGCCAGCATATCTACATAATATTACTATTCATAACGAAACACCAATTTATAAAAACAAATTCTGCTCATTGTGCTAGCAATTTTATTTGTTTATTTAAATTTTCTATGAATCTGATGTATCTTCACTAACATACGTTATTTCTACTAATTTAAAAATTATTACGAATGAATAATTAAATGAATAAGAGCATTTATATAGCCACAAAACTTCATGCGAAAACAAACAAGCTTAATGCCTAAGATAATGGATATAACCCATCTGCCAGGTTGTAGCTAATACTTCTAGGATGGTGCAAAACTATATAACAACACAACAGCATCACTGTTATGAACAAAGATAGTAGTAAACAATATTCCAACCATTAAATAAAATAACAAGCAGTGCTGCTAAATCAAAGAAAAGAACATGCTAAAATCATACAAATTCTAAATTAATTAAAAATAAATGAATAGGTTTTATGTTTTGTATTGTAAATGAATTGCAAATGTAAATGAATTGCGTTTTATAATTAAATCTTATTTTTATTCATTTCCAAATGCACGTTTTTTAATATACATTTATACATATTTTATTTAATTTTAAACGTACAGTTGGAAAAATGTTAAATTAAGCATATATTTTATAATCTGTATTAGGACTCATCGCCATAGAAAGGAAGCCTTTAAAATAAATAAACAAAAATAACCGCTGTTCTAATGACGTCACTATTACCTCCAAAGGGTTAATAAATGAAGCAATCGTATTGAGTTGAGACTACATTTTCGCGGGACATTACTAATGAACAGGCGAGGGGGGGAGAGAAAAAAAAAGGCGGGAAGTAGGAATCGAGCAGAAGAATCGATCTGCTCTCATTAAGAGGATTAGAGCTAGCTGCTCTCCTACCTCGTTGTAATGAGCAGCCAGCCTACCTCGCTGTCTCCAGTCGGCTACTCTAAATCGTTCACTCTTTTCAGCCCAGTGCTCTACAGCCTTTAGAATAAGGACTACCAACTCTGGTAATAAGATTACTAATTTTTTATTTATTTTTTTATTTATTCTATGATAAACGGATAATGTTTTATGTAAAACACACGTTTATTATGTTCGAAAACGCACATTAACCTTTGATGACACTAAAATGCCATCTAGAGAACGAAATTGCAAAAAAAAAAACTACAGATGCTTCCAAATTAATTTAAACCCCAACAACACTAATTACAAAATGACAAACAAGTCTTGTCCGCTGGCGTTCGCGCATGCGCGGTGGCCCTGTACGAAAAAGAAGGCTGTATGTTATACAGTACATTACATAGTTTTGTCGGGTGGACCTAAAGCATATTTATATTCCCGAATTTGAATAGAAAGCTCTAAACGAATTCTTCTGCCTATTTGTTTTATTTAACTTAAGAAGGCTGTCAGAGAGAATACCGAAACATGTTAACATTAACATCGCCTCCTTTCAGCACCTCGTCATTTCCTATTTCCATCCTTACCGACTTACCCCCCCCCCCCCTTAATTCTAATTATATACCCGCGTAGAATCATTCTCTCCTGCACTTATACATGGTCACTTAAAAGTTAGTGGTAATTCCCCTCAGTTGGCATTTAGTGGTATGTATTATACCTATTATTATAAATTCTTTTTTAAATATAAATTAAGAAAAATACTGTTGCTAATGTGTTTCTCTGTCATTTCTTGATTCTTTGGGCATCTTTTAATTTTTGTTACTTACTCCCAACTATTTTTTACAAAACTCAATTTGTTCATATAAAAACCTTTTTTTGCCTCATATGCATTTAAACATTGTTTCTTAATCCATTTTCATGATGTTTATAAAATAAAAAATCGTACTCGTTTTTAATTATGTATGTTTATCTTTTAGCTGAAGTAGCTGCCAAAGAGCATGCCGAAACGTTCCCAATACCGATCTGCCGTTTTATCTTAGCCAAACCTCTACCATTAAGACCTATACATGTTTATTTCGTGTTCAAATTAGTTATTTTAAGCAAATTACTCGGGGATGGGGATAAGTAATTCAGCTCCTGCGTGACGGACGGTGTTCTAGGATTGATCCAGCAGGTAAGTTCTTTGTGGATTGTCTCATAAGAGAGCCATCTGAAGAACATTAAATTGTATGATTTTTTTTTTTTTTAACTTTATTTATTTTTTTTTTTACGGTGCGTCGACATCTAGGCCATTAGCGCCGATATCCAGGGTGCAGCGAGGAAATTTCCCAACGAACCGTGAGATGAGAATATTCCTGCCGCCACAGTGTCGCGAGTATAGGGGGTAAAAAATCAAAAATCGTATTTTTGTCTAGACAAGGTTTATTATTTTTTTCTGTTATTAAAAAACACAAACATGGGAGAAAAAAGAAGTTTTGACTTAAAAAAATAATGTATTGTGGTATAAACTTACATAAAATGTACATTGAAACTTACATACGACGTTTACGAACTTCTAAAAAATATAAACGGAACTTTAACGAATGAAAAAACTTATTCCTCCTCAGAATCACAAAATTGTAAACAAATACTATCATTTTTATTCACAATTAAGTAGATACGATAAAACGTTTTCTTCAATTTTTGGTTTTGGAGCTAAGCTTTCTTAAAGTTGACAAATATGGATCTGATGGAAGAAGGAGCATTTTCAATTAATCCATATTTGTATCAACACAAGAAGTGTCCCTCGTATTGTGATCTCTGAGATACCTTATCCCTATGTGTCGCCCCTCCAATGCTTCTTCTGATAATTGCCCAATTGGTGTAATGAAAAAGGAAATAATATCAGGTCTATGTAAAAGCAGTTTGTGTAAAGACACTGGCGTATAATGATTCAGATATAGATCTTCACCAACTAAGTCTAACCAATTAATTCAGTTAATTTGGGTATATTGATTGATTTACGTCTAAATACCAGTTTCAAAATGGTGGCCAAATTGATTAATAATGTTATCTCTTAATTTTCTATTACCAAAAAATCTGCGGGTGGTATTACCGTCATTAATGGAACCAAACGAAGGATTTGGTGCATCGATTAATAAGTCTATTTTCTCATTGAAATGTCCTTAGACGTAAGCTTACCTGCAAACTCTATTTCGTCCAAAAATTTCGTCGTTACTATGTCCGCAACTCGTCTCTATTATTTAGAGTATGATGCCTCCACGAAACTTACTTGCGGTCTTCCACGTGAAGATTTTTTTTTTTTTTTTTTTTATTTATTTATGAGCATCCATGCGCATCTAAGGCGTTTCGCTCCAAACAGTTATTGCATATATACATCTAAAAACAAATGGTATACATCCAAATATATATACACATACACACACACATACATACATATACACACACATATATATATATATATATATATATATATATATATATATATATGTATACATATACATATATACACATATACGTACACATACACACATACATACATACACACACACATTTATATATATTACTTCTATCATTATACATCTATAAACAAATTATATGTAGAAATGACAATATATTCACATCTAAAAACGAATAGTATATACAAATGACAATATATACACATCTAAACATCTAAAGACAAATGGTATACGTATATACATTTAAAAACAAACAATACGTATATATATATATATATATATATATATATATATATATAAAAACAAATGGAATTATTTATATACATCTGGTTGACCAATCGGATTACACAATTAGACATAGTTACTAATTCATTAATTACATTTTATCGTTATTTACAGTTTACCAAGTGGCGTAATACCTTCCTTATGTTTTTTATTGCAATTGTTTGAATATAGTATTGAGATGGGGTAAAAATGTTCCACGTGAACATGTTCCACGTGAAGAACATGATAGATTATTATCTCATCTTCATATTGCAAAACGGCGTTGGGCAGATTAATGTTTACTCAACCAATCTTCGTATATTATATGGAATCTTCCTAAAAACCTGTAACAGCGATCCCACTTTTGTTGAATTTCCAGGCAAAACAATCGTACAAATTTTCTTATATTCTCCTTAATTTTATCCGAGCATATTGATAAATTATATTCATGAACGATTCTATCAAATAATGCGTCGTATCTGGTGTTTGGTTCATTACTGCGGCAGACTTCATACAGTTGTGCATTGGTTATGAAAACTAAAACCACAATAACGCTGTAGGAAGCAGCCAAAAGCAGGTAAACTAGGTATCAAAATAATCGTGAAGCAATGTACTATTTATGGTTAAAGTATGAAAAACCCGTTATTGTACGTTTTTTCTTAAATAAATTCCAAAGTTGAAAAAAATGATGAGATTTTCTTACATAATTAAAGCACTAGAACTTCCCTATTTTTACACTGTTGGGCAAGATTAGTCAATCAACGATTTACTAAGGACTGAAACTTGAACAACTTAAAAGAATAATGACAATTTTCAAGTAATAAGATTAGGACAGCCAAAGTAAATATTTACTAACCGAACCAGTTTTAAAAATTGTATTTGTACAACAATTCAAATTAATCCTCAGCTTTTAGCTTTTGTTTTTATATTCTAATTTTGATGTTTTCTTTCTGTTCTAACATTTTAATTTTAATATTAACCTCCAAAATAAATTGTTTCGAAATTTATTTTTCTTATTTTTGAACACTGCTCGTGACACTGTGCGCCGGTGGGAATCGAACCCATCATCTCCCGCTTATGAATCTAAGGCGTTAGCCACTAGACCATGAGGAGACCCCATGATGTTTTATTATCACTATTTATTTTCGTATATTAAATAACCCCATGTATATATATATATATATATATATATATATATATATATATATATATATATATATATGTGTGTGTGTGTGTGTGTGTGTGTGTGTGTGTGTGTGTGTGTGTGTGTGTGTGTGTGTGAGTGTGCGTGTGTGTATTTGTTTGTGAACTGAAGGAAGGTTGGATTTTCATACTAACAAATCGATGGCCCCACCATATAGAGAACAGGGAGGTCGCCATCTGCTACTCGTCGATTTCTCCATCCCTGAAAACCCACAACCACAAATATTTACTTCTTCCCTTCTACATTAAACCATAATCCATAGGTCCTTGGTCAAAATGTTTTTGTTATTTCTCTTTTGTTTTAATATATTATATCAAAACAAATAATAACATAAATGTAATATAATTGAGGATTTTAATTACACATTCATATGTGCATTTGCAGGAATTGAGTCAAATTATCATTTTTGGTTTTAGCGATTACATGAATAAACCACATTTTTTTTATTTCTTGATAATTCCATCATATGGTAATGATAATGTTAATGAAATTTAATTTTCCTTAAACTTTATTTTTATTTCTTCAAAAGAAGGAATAAAAAACCGAAAAAACCCCAGCAAATCAGACAATAAACGGCGAAAATAACATGTATGTATACAGTTCATTCAAAACGCTGGAGAATGCCGAATTAATATATACTGAATTTTCCCCATATAAAAAACCCCTGTTTAAAAGCTCTAATGCGCGGATGTTTTTAATAAGGTGCGCATCGGCTTTCTCATTATTGTAAATGGAGGAAGCTGACTGAAAGAAGGGATTATGAGGTCCCGAGTAGAACATTTGGAGTCTGGGAATAACCTTCCCGATGGTGCTCGGCTAACAATAACCTTCCCTATTTTCCACCAGGAGGCTCACATAATAGGCTTTATTGCGAATTTCTCTCCTACTCAACGGCATACTTGGTAATTTCCCAGTAGGCTCTCCAAAATTAAATTGGAGACTCTCATCAGAAGACGAGGTGACCAAGTGTTATAACTGTTTTCCCAGAGTTACTTAACTTGAAAAAATCGTAAAAGTAATGTGTATATGAGACCTAGAAGATGCGTTAATGAATCTACTTTTTCACCCCAAGAATAAGTGGGTTTTCATTATGACTAAAAGATAAAACCCCAAGTAATTTTTATGCTTTTAATATATTTGATTTAAATATATAGGTACATCCTGGACATATAATAAAATATACTCTTAAAATCAATTCCTGATCTCTTAGAAGATTAAGTCAGCGAGTTTATCGTCCAAGATACGAAAGACAAAATAAATAAATATTCTGAAGAAAAATAAATAAATAAAAGTATAATATATAAATGAGGCTTGGCATCACAGGATTCTCAATATTCTGCTATTCTCTGTGATTATGAATTCCTTCAGTTCTTGGACGCACTTAGGTGAAGGATGCCAAGAATATATCCTCCCAAATCAGCTCTCATCTTAAGATTGTTGACGATCCAGCACTCAGCTTAGATCCATTTGTTTTACTCTACATAAGTATTAAGGTAATTGTCTGATTAAGAAAATTTTTATTTTTTAGTCAAATTTAAGATAAATATTCGTTAGTGATGGCAATCAGGGTTGCAGGCTACGTAGATATATATATTGCAATCAGTACATACATTTTTTTATTTAATAATTACAAGATCCATAAATTTAAAACGCATATATATATATATATATATATATAGGGTAAGCGACCCAATAGTTGACACTTTAAGGAAGGGTTATTTTATTTGAAATTATTTTTCCCTTAGTTTTTGTAGATAATAGATTTTAAATATATCAAATTGTTCGTCAGCTCATTGTTTATGAAAATGCACATACACCAATTTTAGATACATTAAGTATTTCAAGAAAAAAAATCATTAAATGCTGCCTTGCTCTGGTCCTAATGTTGACACGACAGCAGTAGGTCGGTGCCTAAGTTTGACTTTTTTTCACTGTTCCTAAGAATGACAGTAAGGGAAAATGAAAATAATACAACTTTATCCATTAAAAAACAAACAAATTGTATGGAAAATAGCAGGAAAAGTGGAAAATTTAATGAATTTTAAAGAGAGCCATTTTGAAAAACAAACAATTAGGTATAAAAATTATTTTTAACAAAAAATCCGAACTAGGAAGACAAACAGGTAGGCCTCCACATTTTTCCATGTAGAGCCAGTGGTTCTTGAAATTAATGTATTATATCCAAATACTAGAGGATTGTTAAGTTTACTAGTAATTTGGCTAGTGGATATTGGAAAATCTTGCCATCAGCGAAGGAAACAGTTTTTATTCTGTTGCTAGCAACAAGGGCCAACTGGATTGGCAGAAATCCACATACTTCCCGTGCTGTTTTTCCTTCAACTAGAACTATACAATAATCACCTACTCTTATAACGTCCACTTTGTTTATAACTTGCTTATTACAGCCATTTTCATCTTTCATCCCGTGGTCAGTTTTGAACAATCCCTCAACTTTAACTTTTTGTGTAAAATTTGATCTGCATTCTTCTTATATTCGTTATTTGTGATTTTATCTACCTGACGTGCTGCCATTGATGATGGTTTACTTACACCTGTTGATTCTACACAGCTCATGTTAGTGACGTCCTTCCTTCTTGAGGGTGATTGGTGGAGTCACCATCTTCCTCAGTCATGGAGTTTTTCACTTTCTTTTTCAGACTTTGTGGAAATGGTTGCTAACTACCGAGGTTGTGAACCTTTCTTCTATAACTTCTTTCAGGGATTTGGATTTTTTTTTTTTTTTTTAATACAGGAATTTCCATATGGTTAACGCTCCATTCATGAACTTTCAGCTCCCGACCTTCTTTAAGTGTTCGGAAACTCATACATCCATTGGTTGGATGATGTGAGTAGCATTTGGAGGCAACGCCAGTTATAAACATTGTACCATAAATAGAGTAAGAAGTTGTGTGACCATTTCAATTTGCAAGAAACTATTATAAAAAGTTGCCGGTCAACATTAGGAAAACAGGCTGTCAACTTAAGGTTCCAGTCATACGAAATTAATAAAATCTGGATAGGTGGATTCCTAATGAAAATCTCAACTAAATTTTTCCCTACGCATCACTGACTACCGTTTTCCTAAAGTTGACAGTAGTGTCAAGAAAAGGAGCCATGGTTGCATATTGTGTTCCCAATGTTGACACTACCATTATCTCAAGATCTGTTTATTTAATGTATGTCAAACCATTTGCACTCCTAAATTTAAGTATCATAGAGTTCCTAGATAACACAAAAAAACCTTTAATGCATGCATTACCAAAAAAAATCGTAAGAAATATTCTTAATCCCTTGTCAAATTCACTAAGGAAAAGGAGGAAGAGGAGTTGACTCGAGGATTTTTCATGCTAAAATAGCGGCAGATTTTTTAACAGAGTTACATAGTTGAACGGATTAGTCAACATTATTCTTCAACAACTGCTCTTTCTATTGGGCGTAAACTTATTGAATTCTCTTCAATCTAAATGTTATTTTTCAAATTTAAATTTGAACTGTCAACTTAAGGAGCAGTGTCAAAAATTGGGTCATTTACCCTATATATATATATATATATATATATTAAATTTATAGATATTGTAATTATTAAAATATATATATATATATATATATAAACATTTTAGGAAAACGTCTGGGGCTATGTATAAAAATACAGCTTCGTTTCTCTTAAATATTTCTTATAAATCAAGAATATCACTAACCAGGCCGTTACGCTAATTTTTAAATATGACAAAAACAAGTGAAATGTTTAAATCACATTTATGGCAGGATTGTAAATAATCTCCTCAAAACTGTAAGAGCAGAGCACAGATCTCAGTTCTAGTACAATCTTCACTTAAGAAAACTGAAGAAATACAGAATTTATTTATTGGAATTTTACAACGAGGTTTATGTTCTCTAGTATTCAAGCTTGAGTATTATATTCGTTCCTGTTTATTTAGCAGGTGGCAGCTTAGATAAACTGTTATTTTAAAAGTTTAAATAAATAAATTTAAAAGAATATTTATAAATAAATAAATTAAATATAAATAAACAGATTAATACAATTAAGTAATAAGCCGTTTCTAAGTGTGGGGGCTCCATTCGGAAATTGGAAGCCATCCTTCCTAAAAAATCTATATTAGGTATAGGTGGACACAAAAATGTAAGAACTAAAGATTAGTTTAAATATTTACTTTGCAATATGACGCAAGTAATCCTTCATTCGCCAAAATCCACTATAATTCGAATGCAGTAAAGTCTTACTGTATTAATAGATAAAAGAGAGTAAATTAATCTCTCGAATTCGTTATTCCTCAACTCGTTCCTGAAATTCTGATATGGAATGGTTTACATAATCTCATTTCTTTCCTTAGTAAATTTCTTTATTGGTTGCTTTCTTTTATAACTTTGGTCATTGTGATATATTCCATAACGTCCTGGAACCAATAATAACGTTACCTTTTGATTAAGCCGTTGTAAATATATTAAATCAATAAATTATTTGGTCATATAAGCATCCTGAGTATATGTAATTTCCTTTGTGAAATCTCTTTTTATATTTGGGAAAAATAATCTAATAATGTTATGGAATCGCTTCCAGACAAAAACCACGGATTTGCGCATCGTAGGATTCATCGCGAAAGAAATTGGGCCGCTGGAATGTTTTCCAGATAGAAAGAGCTTTTCTACGACAGCTGTTACTTCCCGGCAGAGAGGTATTGTTTTACCTCCATATATATATTTGTATAAAGCAGAGAGGATATATTTCCATAGCCCTCGGTAGGGACGAGGATGGGATCAGCCAGAGATCCTATTACAGGAAGATATCCTCTTAGGGCCATCCCATCCCTATTCCAGCCGGGGATGTTAGGGGTGGTGGCGAGGGGGGTTTAAGGAGCCAACTAGCTGGAGTATTACAGCAGCATCAATATTAATATATTGCAGGAGAAAAATCGAACTCAAAACTCTTAAATTTCACTCTATAAAAGGGGAAAGTAATCACTTTACAAAAAGGTCCAAAAGGTCGAATCTGCCGACTATTTGACTGTCCAAAAGCAAAGTAATGAATACAAGTTTTTTTACTCTGGAAACTGGTGATTTTCGCATTCGATACTCTGCATTTGTATCGACGATATTTCCACGCGTGGAGTACTAATGTGGCTTCAGAATTGCTTTATCGCCTTTATTTACCAAAATTAAATAAAAAAATAATAATTGGACCTTCTGTTCATTATAAATATTGTATCCACTATAATTTTAATGAATTCCATTTTTATTTTGTTGCTAAACTAAAAGAATTATTGTCCATACAAAAATTACATATTGATGGAACTATTCGGTTTTAGCGCGTTTCCTCCTTCCTTCCTCCCTATCTCATTCGGAATAATCGGTGCTTGAAGGGGGTAATTTCCGCTTAGGACACTGTCTGTTTCTCGTTGTGGCGCGTAATATCTTGCTTCTCTTTCAGGTTTTACTTTAAATTATTCCGTGTGTTTGCATTTTTTACGAAAGATCAAGAAAACACATTAACTGTGTTAATTGTAAGCTTCCCAAATGACGCAAGGTGTAATTACGCAAACGCGCTCAGATGACGCAGTACCTGCTATTCCGAGTTTTTGCCAATAAAGAGAGTAAGTTTTCCCATATTGCCTATAAAGCTGAAAGGGTTTAGCAGTGTCTTGGCTGCTTAGCTCCTTATACTTACATGTAATATAGGGGCGTTCCGTCATAACGAGCAAACTTCCTCCATATATTCTAACGATATTGCCTCATTATGTATTCTCCATTTGTCGCCGCATATTAAATGCTTGAAAAGGGCTACGTGACGGCTTTATAACGAAGGGAAGTTATTCAAGAGAGAAAAGCATTTGAATATGGTTGTCTGGATGGAGGGGCAGAAAATGTCCGTAGGTGTAAAAAGGAGAATGAAAGCGATCATTACTAAGAACAATTTCAATATTATTATGCAATCATTTCTTGAGATTTTTTTTAATCTTTATTTCTTAATTATTATTTATAATAACTTACATATTTGAATTCATGTAGCCTAATCGGCAAGAAATCCTAGCGTAAACACTTAAAACATAAATTTCATTGGGCCTTTTTTACATTAAACCATTCAAGACTGACAGCCACTTTCGTGACAACGGGCAATCATGCCCCATTCCGTCATAGCCACTTTCGTTAAAACGGGCTATCACGCGCATGGCTTGACAGCCACTTTTGTGGCAACGGGTAATCATGCCCCATGGCTTCATAGCCACTTTCGTGACAACGGGCAATCCTGCCCCATGGCTTCATGGCCATGGGGACTGAAAGCCACCGCTTTGACGGCTTTTTGCGATATCTTGCGGTAAGTTTTTGAAGATTTAGTCACTTTAATAACCGCTATAGCTCATAAAAAGCCAATTAGAGTCTATTAAATGGAGGTCTCCCACTGCTACCCGGTCCTTTTGCGTACTTCTTGTCCCTCTGAAGGGCTTTATTTCTGTTTGACCAGTTATTGTGTGCATAGATATCTTTTATCTGACTTAATATTATTTTTAGAAAATAATTTTTAAAAATGTTTAAAAAAAGTAAAAACAATATTTCAACATTAAAAAAAAAGGCTTTAAGCCTACATTTGTCTGGTCCTTACCCCAGAATCAGAAAATAGTTACGGGCAAATTTATAAAGAAAGCAAATTAGGAAAAATAAGAAGAGAGAAGCGGCTCATGCTTAGATATTTTAATGCCATCTTGTGGAGCCAGGAGGGTGAAACCTTACGGGTCTCGTAAGGGTTAAGGCTGCCATCAACCAAATGATTTCTTTAAAAGTAATCGCTTTAGTTAACAAATGATTAGGTAAGCAAGAATACAGGTGAATTTAAACTAGAAAGAAGCAGTCATGTCTTCAAATATTTGTTTAATTGAATTTTTGTTACTGTTCCTTTGCCCCTGATGAATAAAATTCATCTCTCCATGCACTATATCACTAAACATACAGGGAATAACCTTCTTGATAGAGTCTGTAGGTGTTATATGGTTTAATTTACAATAAAAAATATTAAAAAAAGGTAATCGCTTACTGATAAAAATTAACATGCAGACTTAATGCAAAAAAAAACCCATTTCATATTTCTGAAATATAAAGTTTTGAAATGGAGTACAGCACCACATCACTTTTTTTTTATTTTGATAAAAACAAAGAGGCCACAGTGCAATAACCCACGCCCACCTTCTCAAAACACTAAACCCATCGATATGTGAAAAAATCAGTCTCGTTACAGGCATGAGCCCAGAGGGCTACTGTAGAGGTGATCACACTGCACTCTGGATGATTAAATCTTTAGTGAGCTCAAGTTTTGAACTCAAGTCCTCTAGCAGTGGAGTGCACTACCACCAAAACTATCAATCAGCCGATGAAAATTTGTTTAGGCTCCTAAAGGAGATAAACATATAAAATGAAATATAAAGCCTATAGCCACGTCATGGGAGAGCGAGAGAGAGAGAGAGAGAGAGAGAGAGGGAGGGAGATTGAGAGAGAGAGAGAGAGGGAGGGAGATTGGGAGAGAGAGAGAGAGAGAGAGAGAGAGAGAGAGGGAGGGAGATTGAGAGAGAGAGAGAGAGAGTGAGGGGGGGAGAGAGCGAGAGAGAGGGGGAGAGAGAGAGAGAGAGAGAGAGGGAGAGAGGGAGAGAGAGAGAGAGAGAGAGAGAGAGAGAGAGAGAGAGAGAGAGAGAGAGAGAGAGTGATGGGTGGGTGGGGGGGGGTTGCGTTATTTATTCCCTCAAGGTTTTCGTCAGTTACCTTCATTCAGTCCCCCAATAACCCGTAGCTGGTATACACAGAGCTACGACATATTGCTTCTATTCGCATTTGGAATTTAACGATCCCTATAGCAAACCTTTATTTCTGTGTATTTTTTTATCTGCACTTTTATTTTCATCTACAATTCTTTCTAACAGCCTGAAAATGGAAAAAAATTCACATAAGCTCCCGTAGCCCTGTGTAAACAATTCAATTTTAGGTATAAGTGCCTAATACATTCCCTATTAGCAGCTCCGAAAATAAAAAAAATAAAAATAAGTACTACAATTTTAAGAAAATAGCTTTTAAAACAAAATTCGTGATTCCCTTTAACAGATGAACACTCCAAGTAATAAGCATTTGTTCTACGTAGGACTGTTCTGATATATCATACGTAGGGGGGGGGGGATGGAAGATGAAGATTGGACAGAATATATTTCTGGCTAAATAAACAATGTTCCATCCTTAGTCTGGAAAGTGCTTTGTCCTCCTTCGTCGAAGAGTGCTCACTTGTAAGGCATCATCTTGAGGAAGATTTAAGATATCTGAGACCCCTTTCTTCTTTCCTCGTCCATGTGTCTGTCGAGGGCAGAATGATTTTATATTTTCTGTATTTTACCAGTCGCTGTACATTAGATGATCTTGTGACAATGTGTTTCGATTCACTGGTTCCTTTTAAACAAGTTTGTCAATCATAGACGGAGGATCTCGACATTTTTAATGGTACCCAAATTTTGTTTGAACACATATTGATGAGTATTTCATGAGGGTCATTTCTCTGTATATGCACTAAGGACAACCATTGTGTCCAATATAATGAATTGCTTTTTTCGAAAAACCACAACATAATTTCACTGGAACATTAAAGTTTCTAGCTATTGTTAGATATATTTCAATTAATTCACAACAGAGGAGTTATTTTGTGATATTGTATTCTCATTCTTTCCTATCTTAAGCAGCTTTAGAACTTGAAAATGCATAATTACGACCTCTTCCAAGAATTAATTTTAAATAAATTATTTGAAAGTTGAAAAGGAATAAATGCACCTGAGGAAGAGAGTAGAATGAACGTGGAATTGCTGAGGCTTTGAGTTTAATATTTTATGCACCCCGTAGCCATGTTCAGTCACCCACCTCTCGACTTTTTAGAGCCCAAGGACATGATAGCTGTAAACTAATAATTACTTACATATGAATAATCAGGAGGTGATGTAATATATTTTAAAGAAAATGTATTCAAGAAGATCTGGGTAATAGACAACGGTTATTTTTAACATAAAATTTATTTCAATTACAAGTCAAAGATAAAAAAAAAGAGATCCTATAAGAGCGGCTTAAATTGAGATGTGTTCCAGGGAGATTGATATCAAAAATTATCTTTCTTATTAAAATAAATATTTCGTTAACAATATTTATGAAAATCCGTCGTTTTTGGTGATACTATATGAAAAATATAAGTAAATATTTATTTATACATATACATACATAGAAGTTTTATTATATACTAATTCATAATAGGCATCAGCACCTATAAACAAACAACACACATTTGAACTTCCTTATGATTTTCCTGTATTCTTCATTTCTTTTTAAAACACAGAAATGTATGTATGTTTATAGTACAACTGTGCATTCGACTCTCCAAATATATATGTATATAGTTTTACTTCCAATATCTTGGTTCATCATTCGAGTATTTTATTATTTAATAATTATTACATAGAAAAACTTTTTATTGAAAATATAAATTGAATATTGAAGTCTACGAATACAAAATACATAAAAGGGGCAGACAGTTTAATGGTGAATTACTCTTGGATTTTGGCATTTGCTATTTTCATCACAGTGGAAGTTGTTAAACTGCATATAATATAAAGAGGAAGTTGTTAAACTGCATATAATATAAAGAGGAAGTTGTTAAACTGCATATAATATAAAGAGGAAGTTGTTAAACTGCATATAATATAAAGATACTATTTGTCAATAAATGTCTAGTATTTCCGTGTTGTTTTTATATGACAAGCGTTGTAACACCAGTATCGTGGACAATGTGGTACCTACAGCCCTAGAACAACTGAAATGAAACTAGTCGAGAAAGAGTCTCGGACAACTGGTTATTACAGAGATGATTTCCCAAGGGGAATCAATCTTCTCTACATTGCTATACTTCAACAAAGAAAACTATTTTTAAATGTAAGCCTAACTAACTCTAGACTGTGAGAACGTCAACTTGTCTGGAGCATGTTGCTTATAATTTAGGTACAAACTTATGTATAATGGGGATGATTTATATATATATATATATATATATATATATATATATATATATATATATACAGATATTATTTTTGAGGTTTCTTCGCTGGAGAGAATTATTGAAGTTTTTTTAAACGGCATTCTCCAGCAGTCGGTTTTTTTTTTTTTCAATATTTCGCCGAAATCCCCTTCTGCGGTTGCTCATGTTTTTAACTTTTTTTAATTTAGTTATAAATCTATTAGATTTAACTTACATTAATATATAGCATCATCCAGATGTGCATTCTTTCATTTGTGCCTGTCAACACTGCGAAGAGCAGATCGAACTGTATTGAAGGTTTTCTCCATCATGCTGCGATGCGCCTGCTGGTCTTTTTTCTGAGCGAGTTGGATGCCACATTCATCCCGGTTCAGAGTCTTCGGTTGCTTCAATATTTAAATAGCCTCTCTGACTAACCCTCT
The DNA here is from genome assembly GCA_946811695.1 of Gonocerus acuteangulatus. Lineage (NCBI taxonomy): Eukaryota > Metazoa > Arthropoda > Insecta > Hemiptera > Coreidae > Gonocerus > Gonocerus acuteangulatus. Next base: position 94,077,976 of record OX328124.1, on the reverse strand, counting down.
TTTTGGATTGTAGGAAAAGCATTTGTCCGGGTCATACTTTCCCGGGTCTAGCTACAGCAGAAGTTTTTGTGCGTCTCAGACAATAGTCAGCACAGTGTTGGCCTATTTTAGTGGCCACTTTTCTACAGTATGAATCTGGCCGATGTAGACTGTCCCACAGTCTCATGGAAGGACGTAAACACGCTTCTTCTATAGCTGTATCTTTTGCCGCGATCCGAGCCAGTCTTTATTTTGTCTAGAGGTCGGAAAGTGACTTCTACTCCTCGATTTATAAAGTGCTATAAATTATATATATATACTGGGTGCTTCAAAAAAATGTATACACACTTTAAACTATCGTAGTTTTCCCACTCTACAAGGCTAATGTTATATTCCTTCGCCAGGTGGCAGCATAATCGTCCCTCTACGTTATATTGTCAGTTGGAAGTTGTAATATCAACATGGCGGACGTACGTTTGAGTTTTGAAGAACGTAAGCAGGTTATTAAGTGGTACTGGAAGTTTGAGAATGTAAATGAAGTTCAAAGACAGTGGAGAAGGGAGTATGATACAGAACCACCTTCAAGATTAACAATTACACACATACGAGACAAATTCGAAGTTCATGGAACAGTGTGTGATGTGCATAAAGGTCATTTAGGTCGACCTCGAACAGCTACAAGTGATGAGTCATCAACGGCCGTCTTGGAACTGTTTCAACGCTCTCCTAACAAATCTACAAGGCAAGGGGCACGTGAAAGTGATGTAAGTGCTAGCAGCGTGCTACGCATTCTGAAGAGACGCAAGTATCGTGTTTACATTCCAAGGCTGGTGCAACAGCTAAGTGACGACGATCCAGATCGAAGGTTACAATTTTGTGAATGGGTTCAGGAGATGGTGATACGTGAACCGGGATTTATGGGTAGCATCATTTGGTCGGATGAAGCCCAATTCAAACTTAATGGAACTGTCAATAGGCACAATTGTGTTTACTGGGGTGAAGAAAATCCTCACATTACAATTGAAAAAGCTGTAAATTTGCCTGGTGTAAATGTGTGGTGCGGTTTGTCTTCAAGGGGACTCATTGGACCTTTTCGATTTGAAGGCACTGTAACTGGTATTAATTACCTAACAATGCTTGCTGATTCCATATTTCCTGCCATTCGTGCATTATACGGTAATGATATGTTTTATTTTCAACAAGATGGTGCCCCACCGCACTATCACAGGGACGTACGAGCTTACCTGGATCAAAATTTGCCGGGCCAGTGGATAGGACGCAGGGGGCCAATCGAGTTTCCAGCACGCTCCCCAGACCTTACACCACTGGATTTCTTCTAATGGGGCACAGCAAAAAATGAGGTGTACAAACGTAAACCACGTAACCTAGACATTCTTTGGAATGAGATTCAAGCCGTGTGTAGAGAAATCTCATTGGACGTTTTGATACGATGTACAGAATCAGTGGTGACTCGTACTCAGAATTGTATTGATGCTGCAGGTCACCAATTTGAACAGTATTAACATTTGTTATTTATGTTTCATTTACATTGGACTTTCAGCTTTCTAATTTCCTGAAATTTAACTTTGTAGAACGGTAAATAAATTTTCTATGGAAGTTCAAAGTGTGTATACATTTTTTTGAAGCACCCTGTATATATATATATATATATATATATATATATATATATATATATATACGGACTTTTAATTCTTTCATTAGTGAACCCTCAATAGCTACATTTCTTTAGAAAGTGCTAAAGATTGGCCTTCAGTCCACTGCGAATTTCTTTTGGGTTGCATATTGTGAAGAGCCGCTAATTTTGCAGGAAATTAAATAACTTACGTTTTCAAATGAAATTTCCCAGCAATTGGTATATAAAATATAGCTACTTTTATCTATTTAAGCAGCAATCATGAAAGAGTTTTTGGAAACACCTGTCTGATAGCTGATGCGAAGACCCCTGGCTAGCGAGGATAGTATAAAATTAAAACGGAGATCCAGAAAGCCTTTGTAAAAGTAAGCGATGCAGAAGAGCAAGCATCAAAAGAGGTTTTGTACATCAAACAGAACGGTCTCTCAGAACAAACCATTCACTTTATCTTATTAAAAATAGACAAATATTTAATTTTTTTCATTGACATGTTCATCTTCTTATGTTTTACTTTTCATTTTATATTTTTAACATAAACTCTTTGAGGTGTTTCATTGCCTATCCGGCGTAAATAAAACCCCTGTTGGCCTTCTTCTATTTTATGAGAAAATATATTATATTTTTTGCAAAGTATATATGCTTCTATATTAGAGGTGGATCCGATTTATTTCGGTATCCTCTATTATTTTATCACAAAACTGATTAAAGTTGGGATATAATTTATGTTTATTTATTAATTTTTGGATGGCTCCTCAATTTTGACCAAACCGATTAAAAATGAATGGAGATAATGAAGTTGCTACTATGAGTGTTATTAAATCATCAATCATACCTACTATATACAAAAAAAAGTAGTTAATTCACACACACACACACATCCTATGGACAGTCATGTGCTCAAACTCCAACCCACAAACGACGACACTGAGATATAAAATCGTTTTTCTAGTTTAAAGCCTCGACTTTTGAACTCGGTTCTCTAGTATATGAGTTATACTACTATGCCATTCCCACCTCCATATATACATATGACTTTGTACGTTTTTGTGATTTTGGAGCGATGTCTGGGAAAACACCCTACCGCTCCAGATGGAAGCTGTAACATCACTGATAAAAATAATAACCAGAGATGAAGAATAACTGTGCTACCACGAAATATCTTTTCATACTTTCATTCCCAGGGTCATTAAAACTCTAAATAAGAAATTAAGTCATCTTACGTTCGTCATCATTTTGACAGGATATACGCAGTTATCATAAAATTGTTCAAACATTTCTGTAGCCAACGCTCAGATTGTCTTTTGTAGTCATTCAGATAATTTAATTACCAAAAAGAGTTTAAAATAAAACCTTTTGAAGTAATCACACCCTATCTTAGTACAAAATAGATTAAAATAAATGAACAATATCACTGAAAAAAAACTTTATCAAAAATTGCCTTTGCAGGTACTTTCTTGAATATAAATCACTTCTAGGCTTATCCATTCATAAAAATTTGCATTCCATAATTAGATGTTGTAGGACAAGTAGCTAGCCTTTTGGACAACTTCTAATCCTACAAGATTAGGTTTGGATCCAGGAATTATCCTCTTTCGGTTAGTTAAGTGCATACCCAACAGTGACAGCTCGCTGGAATATATATTAGACAAACTAATGCTTCAGATGGCTTGCCTTTTTGCTGGAAGTTTCGAACATTCAGCACAAACATATATATATATATATATATATATATATATATATATATATATATATATATATATATATATATATTATACATCTTTATCTGAGCGCATGGCAGTACGCCAGACAAAGTTCCAACGAGCACTATCGTGTGTATCTTTACCCGAACAAAAATTACCGGGTTTTCACACCCCTATAACTCAGGTTCTACCAGTAGTAGTATTAGAATCTTGAAATGTTAACCGAACATAGTTCCTGTAGTACATAAAAGGTCCTGAAAGTTTCATCTTTGAATCTTGAAACTTGAGAATTTTCAAAATCTCATCAGAATTATAAGGTGCTTCCCGACAACTGCCATTTGGCAGGATGAAATTAAAGGGAACAATTTAAAAACCAAAAAACGTAATGTTTGACACTCCCCAGGGTAGGGGAGCGTTTGTTTTGTACTTGTACCGTCAGAAAGAAATCAAGGGGGATATGAAATGAATTTTCATTTCTTTAAAACGAATATTACTTCCTAACAAGGAATGACATAATATTTCTAATCTTTTCGAGGGAGACAGGTCCTATCCACCTGTATCTTATTTATGTAATAACTGTTGCGCAACAATGGCTATAAAACAAATACAATTTCCAGTTTAAAATGACCAAAAATGAGAATATTTTACAAATTAACAAGTCACAACATTTTAACATCTTTAGTTTGATATTGCCAAATTTATTAAAGTATTGGGTTGTGTTTAATTTAGAATGTATCTACAATGTCACAACTCAAAAATCGGTGATTTTCAGTTTTGAGTATGAAAGATATAGTTAAATATCTCTTTATCAACCATCAAAACTGTATGTGCCTAGCTTCAGATCTTATACACCTGAGAGCAATGTTTCCTGTCTGAATGCAATGTCCCCTAGATAGGCAAGAGTGCCATTTTCAGTTGAGTTTTATTTTGAGTTGTGTCGCTTTAGAAATACTAGTGTGAGAGGTTAGTAAATTATGTATCTATAATTTTAATATTTATTAGTTTTTTTTTAATTATAAATAACATATTATAACATATATATCTCTGTATACTATTCAGTTAATATGCGCTTTATAATAAGTGGTGTGTTACACTGTATACATTTCGGTTTCTTCAGTCTCGTAATGATATGTACCAAGTGTGTCGGTCGGCAGAGGCCTATTTTTAAGAGGCATAATATTACTTCGTACATATTAATTAAATAAATTAATAATAAATATAAATTATTTATTAGTACTTAAAAATTGTAACGATCCCTTTGTATGTTGTGCGATCTAAGGCGTGGTTCTTACTCCCGGCACACCAGAGGAAAAACGAAATTGTAAAGATATTGATTGACCTTTCTGAGAGCCATATCCTCTATATTTTTTTTCCGAAGGCTAAAATTTATTGAAAAGGGGGAAAATATAAGCTTGGTAAAATACTGGACCCAATAGGAAGAGTTGGGCCTCGGCCAGTATTAGATGTCGAGAACTGCCTCCTTCATAGCCTAAAGTAATTAGAAAAGCAATTACTGCTAAACCCAGGCCTTCTATATACTTGAGTTAACGGCTCGAAAGGTTTCTGTTCCTCTATTCTACCATTCATCATATTCAACAAATTCTTTGTTACAATTTTAGCCATTCACTTTGAAGTCATAAAAGAATTTTTGAACATTAAGATCAATTCTTCTTTGATCCTAACCAAGAGTCTGTCTATTACGCTTCTATGCAGGGTGTAATCACAAGCAGGTTACTATATTCAATAATAATAATAATAAACCTCACATTTTTATCTGCTTTTGTTCCAGATATATGTCCCTCTTAAGTTTTTTTAAAAATAAAAAACACGTTTTTGTAGAAATTCCCAAATATTCTCTGCTTGTGACATAATAAATGGATCATATTAATCAGAAAGGAACCAAGCGGCAGTATCAATGTTCTGAGAAAATGTCCCTTCAAGTTCCAATATCACAGGGATATTTTAATTATTCTTTTTCAAATATTTTTTTCGTCAAACTATAAAATGTTCCAACAACTATTTTCATGGCGTTTCTATTTAGAGTAACATTTCTGACAACTAAATAGCTGAACGTAAATAACACTTATTTTTTTTCAAAATAAGGCGCTTGGTTCCTTTCTGATCCAAATAATATGTTTTGTAAATGGCAGTATCAGGAGGCTAGACGAATACTTATTTGAAAAGTGAATTTTAATTATTTTCTTAAATAATTGAGTTAGCTGCCAGTAGCAAATACAATAGATCGTTCATTTATATAAAACAGTAACAATGATTATATGTTTATTCTCATTTAGGCTTGCTGGGGGTTCTTTCCTCTGGTTACCACATTCCGACTTGATGCTTACCAGCGGTGTCCTCTTGATGGTAGTTATATTTCGCCCAAATCCCATGGAGCTTCATCAGACTTGGTTGGTACTTCTTTCAGGTAGTCAAGTCTGATGAAGCTCAATGGGATTTGGGCGAAATATAACTGCCATAAGGAAGACACCGCTGGAGAAAGAAGCCGGAACGTGGTAACCAGAGGAGGGGATATATTCGGGTTAGGTTGGGTTGGGTTGGTAGTTTAAGGGCAGAAACAGTGAAGTAATTATAAACTTAATTGATCCCCGAACTATCAATATTAAATTGCAATAAAATTAAAAATTCTAGAAAAAAACGTTGAAAATAATTAAAGCAAGTATTTCTGTTCGAAACAATCGAATTAACATTTCATTGGATTTCAAAAGCAATAGCTCATTGTTCAAAGAGAAGAATTTTGCCTGAAGCCCCTCAGCTTTTCCAATAACAATGTTCCCGGTATAGGCCCAATATTAAACCGACAAACCATCAGAGATTGAAAGATTTTATTAAATTCTCCCTTTATTGGATATTGGCTAACTCAAAAGGTGAGTCTAAAAACTGTTCAACAATAATATTATTTATTTGTTTTTGTGAAATTAATAACAAGTTTTATATTTATTGACTATTATGTTTAAATATATAACATAAGCTAATTTTGTATGACGATTATTTGTTCTTTACCCTATTTTGTATATATTTATACATACATACATATATATATAGATTATATATACTCTTTGTAATGACCTTACAGGATAAATAATAAGTTCTTTTAAGGACATTCTTTATTTTTTCCTCTTGAAGTGTTTATGGCAACTACGGCATATTTTCAAAAGAATTATCACTGAAATTAATTTTTAATACATATTACATTTTTATAACATATCCAGTTATTATTCAATAATTTTACTTAATTTAATTGACCAGTCGTTTTGATTTTAACAAATCGTGTCATATATTTCAAATAATAAGTCCAATATTGAATAAGTGAAATAAAGAGATTGAAATGGGGGAAGAGGGAAAAAACAATAATATTTGCTTATCGGGTTGCCCAATGCTCACAATGGATCCTTCCTCGCTTGTAGGATACAAGCCGTGACTGGTGAATGGATCCTTTCTCACTTGTAGGATACAAGCCGTGACTGGTGAATGGATCCTTCCTCACTTGTAGGATACAAGCCGTGACTGGTGAATGGATCCTTTCTCACTTGTAGGATACAAGCCGTGACTGGTGAATGGATCCTTTCTCACTTGTAGGATACAAGCCGTGACTGGTGAATGGATCCTTTCTCACTTGTAGGATACAAGCCGTGACTGATGAATGGATCCTTTCTCACTTGTAGGATACAAGCCGTGACTGGTGAATGTTATTTAGGAATATAATACGTTTTTTTTTCTTTCTTATTTTTTATTTTTTGATGTTATTAAAAATAGATGACGTTATAGAAGACGTCAATTTGAGTCGAATATGTTTGATCGCTAGTTTGCTCCTAATCGTCTTACTTTTAAAACCTAAAACTGACTTGGCAAACTAATGAAAATGATATATTCGGTACTATGAGTTGTAGATATCACTAATACTATAGAATTAGTAAAATTCATAATGTCGAATGCGTCACATTCGTTATTTTGAAAGTGTTAATATTTATAGTTGTCAATCGGAATCAGCAAACTATCGAAAATACCACATTTGACAATTGGAAACGGCGATCCAAGAAGAATCACTTATTAGCACCAAGATGCAAAATCAAGAATATGATCTTTGGGTAATTAAAAAAACAGTAAACAGTTTTCTCATAAGTTCACCTTACAATGATGACAATATACATAATAAAAAAAAAGTATAATTTCCCTTTTCTAAAGTCGCTGATTTTGGAATCATTATTAAAGCTTTATCTTGCTCTCTTGAAAAGTACCGATTTTCATATTTGATAGTTTGACGTGGTAGGGACAATATTACCTAAAACAAATTGTGAATTTTTCTAAAGTTCCGTAAACATTAATAAATAATATATATATATATATATATATATATATATATATATATATATATATATATATATATTTAACGGGAATTTTTTGAGGGGCCTAGTAGATATGGTCGATTGAAATTTCAATCTATTAGCGCCACCTCCTTTCATTGAAAAGTCCTAAAAAAATTTCTGTAAATATGTAAATTACTTAGACCTCAGTCACATTCCAATTTTAGCATGTTCCGAATAAATGTAGCTATTTAGCCATGAATCAGTTTTATAACATTAATACTATTTTCCCTGAACATACAAGGTACCCACAGCAGTGAATTTTTTCAACTGGCCCTGAAATGGGAAAAAGTCAACCTCCTACAAGTAGGCCTTGACCCTATATCTCCCTCATGAGTATCCAATGTGTTAAACACAAGAAGGAGAGCCCCAAAATGACTAATGTTAGAAAAATAATGCCATTACTTATCAGCCCCACCTTGTCAAACTATCGAATATAAAAATCTCGTATTTCAGATTAGAGACTTTACTCTTGGATAGTGGACGATACGGCTCGTCGCAAATTGTCGCAACTCTAATCCCTTTAGATTAACCTTTAACGCCTTAAATAAAGTATCGAATAAGACCTATTTTGCATATATTACTTCGTCAATGGATAGAATATATTCGTTCCCTAGTTTGCTGGGATTAACATATTCGATAGTTTGTCACGATAGGGACGATATCTACTCATACAAAAGCTCTCCTTAAAACAACATAATGGCTCTAATTTCTTTATTGCAACAGGCAATGTTCTTTGAAGAATTATATTAGGAAGAAACTAGGTTGATAGGAGCCGTGCGTGAAAAGGGGGAGACCTCCTAAATACACATCCCTCGAACCGTAAACCTCCCCGCCCCCACCTCCTCCTTCCTAGCGAGTCTACAAGCTAAGCAAACAGGTCTGCTCCTAAAGCCTCTGTGGTATCACTATTCCCAAACAAAGCAGCCACGCGAGATTCAACAGCGGAGCAATTTATACTTAGCCATGATAGAGATGAATATCCTATTCCTCTCTTTCTAGTCGACTCTCTTTTTCAATATGATTTCATTTCATATTTTGGTCTTCATATTCATTTAATAATATAGCAAAGAAAATCACATTTCCGCCATTAGCACTGAACTTCACTTGTACTTTAATGATGGCAAACGGTTAAACATTTTTTTTATTAAATTTTAACGCCCATTTATTATTAACTACGAATTAACAGTTAAAAAATTTTTTTAAAGAAGCCAGTGAGTGGAGCTCAAATTTGGCATTATGATTGGTTGAGAGGCATGTGACGGTTGGAAGTAAATTTTATTAGAAAGTCACGGAATATTTAGATAAATATCCTTTATTTCAATAATAAAATGGACCATAAATTTGAGATTTCAAGCGAATTTTATTTCTGTCAGAAAAATCCTTAAAGTCTAAATAAGTTTATTTCCTAAATTGTTATATGTCATTAAACAGAGGATTTTACCATTTGGGAACAATGACCTTTTCGGCGTATAGACCTCGAGATCAGGAGATGTTCCGGGAATCTGTCTACATTTTCGTCATTTCTAACTCTTAGGATCTGGCCTGCTGTGTTTTAGTGCGGTTCCTCCCTCCCTCCATAGGGGGAGCTATTTCTAGCTGGAAACAGCTTCGAAACATTGTACAATTTGTAAACAAAAAATTATAAAAAGAAAATGACTTAATTACAATAAGGCTACACCTTTAAACACAGATATTTAGATCGTTGATACGGTTGTTCGATCCTTTCGATTAAAATGATTCATATATTCAATTAAATCTTTAAAAAAAAATCAAACAGAATTGTGCCTTCGGGTGACTATAAAATATGAGACAAAGTACAGGGACTTTCAATACAGAAAAAAGTTAGGGATTTTCCATCCTCTTCCATCGGAAGCTGGGAACATTTTTCTCACACCGGAGAAATATATATAACCGTGGAATATATTCCAGAGATGCTTCATCTCCAAATATCTCGAGCATTCTTCCTCCAGTCAAGTATAACTGAGCCTCAGAATCCTTTGTACCTTCGGAAGTTATTTATATTCTCGAATACCAGATAAAAATAAGGCGGAAGTCCGCTTCTCCAAGAAAGTTAACAAATGTTATAATGTTTCACAAATATCTACAATTCAAGAATCAAACGTTTTATTCAGTGATATTGAGGCAATGGGGGGGGGGGTGAGCGGTTTTTGACCAACCATTAAGATGAGGGTGGTAGTAGAGAATCAAAGAAAGGGCGGGGTCATAAAGTTTGGTGTTAATGGAAGGGAGGCTTCATTGCAGGCGGTATAGAGTTTTAGCAAGATGTTTTTAATAAATAGAAAATGTTGAAGTTGGTAGAGGAGACGACTTCTTTATCAAATTTGTCATTTACTGGGTTATTTTCAATGTGGATAAATATTGATTCGAAGAGGAGGCGTTTATCAGGGTTGGATTCAATGGCTAGGATAGAGTATTGGTCAAAGCCAACGTTATGTCCGTCTGTGGTGGCATGTCTAGGTAAAGCGGTCTTTATTTCTTTCTTCCTAACGTCAATTTTTTGTGTGTTGGTTCGTTTTATTTTGGGTTTTTTGTTTTTCAATTATAGCTACTATTGCAGTTAGGTGTGATGCATGGAATTCGGAAGACGACGATGGCCCTGTCTAATTTTGGGATTGGGTCATTTAAATAAAATATTTAAAAGACCCAATCCCAATTGGGACTATAGATAAAATAACTTCAATTTTGGGCTCGCCAAAGTCCTACTGCGGTACAAAAATCTCCTCTAATGTCAAACAACGTCTCATGTGTTTTACGGAATTTTATTTTGTAATTTACTTTTTGTTCGTCTTGACGAAAAATTCTAAAATAAAACAGATCCGCAGAGTATATGAAATGTCTGCTTAGTATGTTTTGATATTTTTTTAATAGATTAAGATAGTATATAAATCCCGAAACAGCAGATTTCCTGTAAACCGCGTTTGGTTTTATAAAATTTAAAATTTACATTTCTAAACTGAGATTCATATCATATTTCAGTATCAAACCGTCATACTTTAAAATATATATATAAACTGATAGTTGGGTTCCCCGCGGTCTAGTGGCTAACGCCTTAGATTCTCATGCGGGAGATGATGGATTCGAGTCCCACCGGCGGCAGTAATTTTGTCATCTCACGGCTCGTTAAGAAAATTCCTTGCCGCACGTTAAAAGAAAAAAAAAGGAAAAAAAAAAAAACATTAACTGACAGTGGGCATTCACTGTCAGGGTTGACAAAGAATAATATAAAACCGCAAAATTGTCAAAATATAATAACCGCATAAAACCTGAGACAAATGGTTACTTATAATCATAAGTAATTTATTTCACCTTTCCTTACAATAACTAGAACCTCATATTTTCACAATTTTGATCACGATTTTTTTAATGTAATGAGTTATTAGTTTTTATTAATTTATTTCATTTCTCTTCTCTTGGCAATCTATTCCGACATTAGCCCTCCAAACATAGAAGTTCATCGTTAAGTGTAGGGCCTACAGCAACATAAAAACAGTATCTTAATGCATTCTCCATAGATACCATCACTAATAAATAATAAACTAACCGTTCTGTTGCTGTGTTTTTATCGCTTACACTTAAATATCAGATATACTTTGTTATAAGTGTAGAATTTGTTAATATATATTTCTAAAGGAGCTTCTCTTATATTTAAAAGTCATCTCGATTTTCTTTTTTTGGCTAGAAGTGGTTCTTCCCTCACTAACCCCCCCCCCCCCCCATTAAGGAAATGATATCATTATATCACTGAATTCGAGATTTTCTCGAGCGGAAAGTAAGAATATTAAATCTCCTCATTTAATACTCTTCCAAGGTCCTCGACTTCCCTCACTTAGTGATTTTTTTTTAAATGAAAATTCCACACCGACTGATCAATTACATCCAGGTAGATTCCTATGGCCCAGATGTCGATGCGTCGTAAAAAAAAAAAATAAGTATGACAAGTTTTATACACATTAACTTTATTTCAAATACAACGTTTATTTAACATCTAAGAAATAATAAAGTGCATTGGTTTTTTTTTTTTTTTTTTATTTATTTATTTCATTATAAGGGCTCCGCAACTATGGCTATGAGCCCAACATAGCCATTGTAAATGCCGATTATCGTGCATTGGTTTAGCACGATAATAGGCATTTATTCATGATCAAATATAATTAAATTAAACAATAAGACATAATAATTGTATATACCTACATCAATTAATGAAAATAAAAATTATAGATAAAAACAAATTTAAAAAATAAAAATAAAATTACTAAAGATTATAAGACATAATTATAACTCATGCCTAAATTTAAGTATTTTATTTCATTGATGTATTTAATATGTTTGATTTAAATTTATTCATTTATTCACGTTTACGGCCAAAATAAATATAGGGCGATCAATTCATGAAGGAAAACAAAAATCGAATTAATAAGAAATTATAGGGGTAACCCTGGATGTCGGCGCTAATGGCCTAGAAGTAGATGCGCCGTAAAAAAAAAAAAAAAAAAAAAGAAAAAAAAGAACTATAATTATTGTACAATTATGGTTTCCAAAAAAAATAGATGTATAAATTTTAAGATTTAGCATTTGTTCATTTTTTAATATTTCAACAAATATTTAGTGGTTCTGATGAGTGTAGCGAATGAGCCACCTAAATCAAATGAAACATTAACATAATTATATGTTAGGATGAAAAATATACTTCCATAATATAAAAAATATTTATTTATAAGAAAACGAGCAGACCTAAAATTCTCAATTTTCACGCATTTATGTGTTGCTGCTTTGTATTCAAAGGAAGAGAAATCTACCCAAGAGGTAAACATATATGTGCTAAAGAAAAAAATGGCAACAAATTGATAATAAGATAACAAGATTAAAAAAAAGAAAAAAATTCATCACTAATTTCAGTGAAGATTAATTGGAGCAGAATAAGTGGTTTATTCGCACCAGTTAACTTGATTTCGGAGGCATAAACGGGATTCATTTTATCTTGAAAAATAAAACGTTTTTCGATGGAATATTTAATACCTCATGAACCACTTCGATATACAATTTTTAAAATAATATATTTCGTTATAATTTTCTCCTAGTATCATTATACCACTACTTATCTACTTACATATTCTATATTTTATATAGAACCCCTTCTATATAAGGGTATTCTATATTTTACTGCTATTTTCCAAGTGCTAGTGGTTATTGACAAATGGACGAGCTGATCTAAAAAATAAATACACATAATTACGAACGGAGGCCCGGTGGCCGTGAGTGTTAAGGCGTGAGCACAACACTCTGTGCCGAGGGCGATTCCCACCATGGGGTGGTGGCTTTTCATTAGAAAAAAGAAGAGGCATAAGCCTTGCCCTGGCCAGAAAAGGGTGGAATCCTATAGATAACCCGTCCTAAAATTCGTAGTTAATAATAATGGACGTTAAAATTTAAATAAAAAATAATAATTCGAAACAAGAATAATCACATAGGTAAGAACAATTTTACCGAACATTTATTTTAGGTTTAATAGGTAAAGAAAATTGTTTTAATGAGCACAAAGTTTTTTATTGATCAGTAATTATATACGAAACTGGGCCATTAGCGCCGACAGCCAAGGGATAGCGAGGAATTTTCTCAAAGAGCCGTGAGATGAAAAAATTCCTTCCACCGGTGGGAGTCGAACCCACCATCTCCCGCGTCAGAAACTAAAGCGCTAGACACTAGACCACGGGAAGACCCCGAGAATATTTATTTATTTCAATTTATGCCTCTTCTTTTTTTCCAAAGAAATTCCACCACCCCATAATGGGAATCAATCCCACGACCCTTGGCACGGAGTGTTAAGTGCTCACACCTTAACTCTCACGGCCACCGGGCCTCTCATAGTTGAGAGTAAGTCACAATATTAAAAGAGGCCCAACCAAAGAAAATTGCAGTGAAACATATTAGTAGGTATATATGAAGAATGCCAAACAATCATAAAAGCACAGAAATAATCTTACGTCTTATTACCTCAACGCCTTTTTGTCAAAACATATATACATAGAGAAGGAATAAAAACGCTGAAAGTGAATGCCTTTGAAAACCGAAACCAGATTTAAATCTTCTGCGGAATGCCCAAGTATGGAATAGTTCTCATTATTAGTTCGAAACGAAATTAGTTGGAATTAAGTAAAGCAAACAGTGCCGACTGGTGTAGCGTTAAAGCCATTAGCCGTCGGACGGTACCCACTTCTCCAGCACTCCACTCCAGTCCACTTTTCCAGAGCTCCTGAATATTCCAGACTACTGGTTGACTATTAATGGAGTCAGGATTGGTTCCTTCTGCCCGGTGTCCTTATCCAATCCCTATCCTGCCCAACACAGATTCCTTCTCGTCATCAACTATTAACCAACTACCCCTTCCTTACTCTCCTTCTCAACTATATATTTCTTATTCCTCAAGCCATGGAATTTTCTATTATTCCATTAAATATTTTTCTTAGAGTGTCACGAAGGTTAAAGGCCTGAAGGTGGCCTTTGCATACTTAATATGTTTCATCTCCGACAACCTATATACTATTTATGTGTGTGTTTGCATGTTAAAATAGCTATATATATATATATATATATATATATATATATATATATATATATAATCCAATATTTTCCTGGCGGAAGTTCAATAAAAGAGAATTAACAGAGTCAATTCAATTTATTTTAGTTAAGCTATACATGTTTCACACCCTTGGTGCCCTTCAGGTGCTACAAATTTACTAAACTAAAAATACAGCATATAGATAAAAAATCATAAACTATAAATAATGACAATTTCTCAACTGAGGTTACTACTACGTATAGCGTCAATCAGCAGTGTAAATTCGATTGATTCCAAAAAACGAAAATCAATCATCCACAAAAAGATTTCACTTGATAAAAGTTAATTGAATTTCGTTTAGAAAATTAAAAAGTATACCATTTAAATATTTTATATCTGTTTTTTTTGTTAACTGCTTTTTTATGCTGTTTTTTTATTTATATGAATGTTTTATTTTATTTTTCGATTCGTCAAGTTTCTTTCTTTTTTTATAATTTCTACATTTGTAAAGTCGAATACGTGATTATGTTTTATGGAATGATTAGCTAGAGCTGTTTTATTATCCTTTTCATCCGCATGGTTCCCGTGTTAAATATATATATATATATATATATATATACAATACATACAACCCTTATCTGTTGTTATTTGGATTATAATTTATTTTTGAAGAATATTATTTTGGGAGATTTTAATTTCAATTTATTTACTTATAATATTTTGATTTTATGAAATTCATTGATTTGTGTTAAATATGTGTTAGGAAGACTAATTTTTTATGTTTTTCGCCAGCCTTGGTGGGCCGTCAAAACATTACTCTATACTCTCGTTAGACAAAAAAACACAGAAATAGTCAATATTTTTGTACACTTTGGTATGAGAAAGCTATATGATGTATAGATTTTGATTGAATGCCTGCTTGATTTTATCTAGTTGAGCTTATAGCTTTAGGAAACCATGACTATATAACTATCGAACAGGATAATACCAGCCGCAAGGGCTTATCGTGGTTAGTCACCTAGACACCGATAGTGGAGCACCCATCACATTAGTGGAGCTCTATATAAAGGCATTAATGCAGTCTATTGTAGCTCTCAATATTCATAATAGAGGCTTTTCAGAATATAGCTTGGCAGCATAAACTCCGTGCATAAAGGTGTTAAGTACACTATCTCGGGCCAAGCCCGTCCAGTGATAATATCTTTATGGGCATACTTTTAGTCTTATTTTAGGTATGTTTTTGTTAATTTTTGAGTATTGATCCTATATGTTGGCTAGTTTCTGTCAGTAATTCGCGTAAATCGTAGAGCCTTTTTTACATTATTGCTTTTTTTGCAGTTCGATAGAATGCCCAATAAGTAAGGAGTAAGGAGTGTCCAATAAGAATCTACTATATATTTGTCAAACACCACTCACTCACAGACACCACTCGCACAGCATAAACCACTTGACAGAAAAATTTGAAATTTTGCATAGGCACTCTCTTAAGGATGAAAACACTCGCTAAGAAAGGTTTTTTTTCATATTCAAATTTGTAAGTATTTTTAGAGGGGTTTGAATTTTTAGTCGGGTTTAAACCAATCATAGACAGCATGCGTTACTAGGGCGATAACAGATCAGCTGTTACCGTTCTCTATCTATTTCATGATATTATGTTTATTTATGGTACTTTTCAAGTTGAAAATTTCAACTACGATTACTAGACATAAACTGTGATTTTGTCCCTCATAGAGTTTACACTATACCTGGCCATGGTCCATCCGAGGTAATAATATCCCGAACCCTTGCACAGCCTCTTCCCCATCAGCATCCCCAGGCAGAACACGTCTTGGTACCTGTACTTGTTAAACTCCTGTGACTTGAAACCTATTGATAACGGGTTATTTCTACATTATCTGTTTTGTAAATAAAATAAAATAGAAAAGATAAATCAATATTTACTATGTTAACCACCCATTATTTTAGCGTTCTCCATAGAGAAGAAAACAAAAATACTTGGTCTTTAATGGCTTTCATTCTCGTAAAAGTTATAGTGGGGTTCAAGGGAATATCAAAAATTACAATTATAACAATAAAACATATCGTTTAGTTGTGCTGGTGGTGACAATGTTTACCTCAATAAATATTTTAGTCGATTTTTTAATAATTAATATTTTGTTTCCAGTTGTATTCCTCCGTATCTGTTATTGATTACAGGTGAAGAAAACAACCAAGGCGGACCTGGGCTGAATGATCAATTTTGAAGCCCTGAATAAATAAATAAATCTGTTTCTTGACACTGGTCCGGAGTACGCCAGTGTCGAGAAACATGATACTTTGATTACTTATCAGTTGATGAATAACATATGGTACAACGGGAACCGTGCAATAATAAACTACACAAAATTATATAGTTGCGTAAATTTAGACGATTCATTATTTAACGCAATAAAATAACTACTGATCTTCCGTAACACGGATATTCAGCTAGTCCTTTATAAAATAACACTACTTTAAGTAAAATAATTTAAGGATACATGAAGGCTGCCAGTTAATTTTTATCACCTAATGATTACTTTAAACTTAATTGCTTTAATTAACGTATGATTAGGAATGCGCCTATTATCCCACACTTTAAATTTAGCTAAGACACCTTTATGATGAAAAACATGTAGGACATTTTATTCTTTATTACAAAAAAAAAAAAAAAAAAAAAAAATCAATAAATATGATCTCTGTATCCATTACACGCTCATTGAATAACCTTCTTTTAGAGTTTGTAGGTGCCATAATATGGCAAACACATTACAATTTAATTTTTTTTTTTTTTTTTTGTTTTAAGAATGATGATTATTTTTGAACTACCTATTCATTTCGTGATAAAAATTAACTGGATGCTTTAATGTAAAAAATCCCCTAAAATTATTTTACTTAAAGTCGTGTTATTTTATATAGGCTTCGTATTGGGCATACCTTACGCATTCGTACTTGCTAGGCAGAAAGGACAGACCAACTTGTAGATTTTGTAACGACACTGACCGTTAAAACATACCCACGAACTTAAAAAAAAAAAACAATAATTTAAAAATGAAATTAACTTTAAAAATTGAAAAAAAAAACAAACAGACAGGAACGTTAATTATCCCCGTTTTATACAGGTGAAACTTCGAATAGAGATATTCCAAATATTGTATTTCAATCAAATTTCAACAAATTGGTGTGATATTAGCCTTTCGAATAAACTACCTCGCCCCTGTAAGATGATTAACGCCCGCTGCTGCAGTGTCAGGTTCCTTGTTTACACTAATCAGCTAATTACCCATCCCTCCCCTCCTAACTAACGCCAGTACAACGCCTCACAATTAGGAAACGGTCAGGCTAGTCTAATCCACTGAATTTATAATATACTATTTCCAAGTCAAATTTGACTTCTTCCCAAAGGATTTCAACATTTTCCCTTGCTAATTCAACTTTTTCCAATACAATGTCAATGGGGAAAGGTTAAACTTTAAATGGAAAAGGTGGGATTGGAAACGCGGAAGATTGAATTTGATTTGGGAAGAGTTGAAAGTTACTTTTGGCAAACGCTATTTATTCACTCTTAGCGCGTTTCCTCTCGACCTCTATACAGAGGAAACACGCTTATAAAGTCGCCTTGAAGACGCTCTTCGGCACCTCCCGTTTCATGTTCGGGTGCCTTGCCAACTAGGATTTCGCATTCCAAATCACGAAAAAAGCACGAAAAATTTATCTGAAACGTATGGTTTCGATAATTAAGATACTGTCGGAGTGCAAGAATCAGTGATTTTTAAATAAATGAATCAAGTAAATTTAAATATTAATATTGGTCCCTACTGTCTAGAAACTTAAATTACCGTAAAATTGCATTGGATTAATAAATTGCCAACAGATAGTTCAAATGTATATATATATATATATACATATATATATATATATATATATATATATATATATATATATATATATACTCGTATATACATAAGGCGTGAGCACTTAACACTCCGTGCCAAGGGTCGTGGGCTCGATTGCCCATAATAATATAATATATATATATATATATATATATATATATATATATATATATATATATATATATATATATATATATGCGTGTTCTGAGAAAGCTGTAGCTCTTGAACCCTTGGAGATGCGAAGTCGGCTTGCCCACCTTCTCTACATCTATAAATTACTACCAAGTGAGAGGGTTTTCGAACTGCTCGCATCTCTCCCTTCCTACATTTCTCGAGTCAGGCTAAGATTTATTTATTTATTCATTGTATTTACGAGCCCGCAAAGTAGCGACTTGCTCGTTATATTGTTACATTTTATTATAGGCACATTGACCTATACTAAATTCTAATATCTAATGATAATATTCTTAAGAATACAATTATTAACCTACAATACCACATGATATTAATTACAATTTGGATATATATTACATAATATGCTACTAAAACTATTAATAATATTAATAATTAAAATATTAACACTAAAATATTAATAACTAATAATACTAATACTACTACTAATAATACTACTACAATTTTTTTAGCTTAAACATACTTATATTTCACATTGAGGTTTAATATATGTTCTTTATGTGAGCACTTTTAGTTCATCTGGCTGGTAGAGGTTCATGATACCTTGCAATGATAATGAATAATTGTATTCAATAATACTTCATCTTTATATTTCATTATAAATGTTTTTGGTTTTTAAATGCTGAATAATGGTGTCTATATGTGGGCTACCTTCAGTTAATATCTCTCGCATGTCGTGTGGTAAGTCTAAGTAGTCCCGTTCTCTGCAGTCTGTCAGTATGTGTTTTACTGTCAGTCTCACATTACAGATTCTGCAGAGTGGTTCGTCTTGTCGAGTCATTAGATGAGAATGAGTCAAGTGTGAATGGCCTATTCTGAGCCTGGTAACTACAACTAAGGCTAAGAAAATACCATCAAACTAAGTCTCCTGCTCAAAACATGACTCGGCACTTGGCTTTTAGGGATACTGTATCTAGATGCTGTAGACTTTGGAATGATACAGTTCCAAAAAATAAAGACTTTTTTATGGCGAAATTACCAAAAAATATTTGAAGTCATGTGTTATAAGTATCATGGGCGTATTTAAGAGGGAGCTGGCGGGTCTGGAGCCTCCAACAAATTTTGATTTGATGGTAAAAAGTGTCATAAAACCTTAAAAAATAAATTAAAAAGATCGCCTAGTTCATAAAAAATATTTTATTTTCAGTGCAATAGCCTATTCCATGTGGAATTTTTGAGTAAAACTATTCCAAGTTCTATATTGTTAGTATTCCATACCCAGGAAATAGTTTCAGCCCCCCTCCCGAAATTTTCCCAGCCCCCTCGAAATTATTTCTTATATACGGCCATGATAAGTATACTTATATTTGTGGAATGATATTTTTATATCTTCATTTCTTTAAAATTTGTTTTGCAATTTTGTAGTATATTTATTATTTTTTAAAAAAGAAAAGGCATCACACCTATCCTAGCTAGAAAAACGTGGTAACCTATAGATAACCCGTCCTAAAATTCGTTATTAATAATAAATGGACGTTAAAATTGAAAAAAAATAATTATTATTACAAAAATTTTGTATTACTACAATTAAATGGTAGACGCTGTAATTGTTATAAATGATAAATAAATAGATATGTATGATTAATTGGAAAACATAAATATGATGCAAATATTTAATATTTTTCTCTACTGCCTTATTATGAAATATCGCTCCTCTTCTATTCTATTATTTTCAAATTAAACCAGGGAAAATGATGATTTATGATAATTCACAAAGAGGGTGCATTTCGGACATCGGATTACATTTTCTTATTCATTGTTAGGTCAATTTTGAGGTTCCATATACAACTCAATTACCGAAGACCATCCCAGAGCATCCATTACATTTGCAGACGGATCTAAAATTAACCAAGGCAAATTAAATCAACACTATCAACTTACACGACTACACTACAGTTTACACCGCTGAACTACAAGATGTACGTTTATCGTTTTCCAAATTACATAACTTAGGTACAACAAAGAGACATTATAATTTGAACAGATTCATTGAGTTCTTTACACTTTAAGAAATATACTTAAACAACAACCACCCTATCATCACACAAATATACATGCAATAAAACAGGTTAAAGTGGCACAACATTAGAATGCTCTTGATTCCGGGGCATAAAGACATAGGACTAAGTACAGACGTATACGTCTACTAAAGAAGCCACATACACATCGGGAAAGTAATTACACACGACTTCTGTAACACAGGGGAATAACACATATCAGAAGATTGGCTCAAACAATGGTTATGGCAGAAAACAAATTAAAAACACAATGTAAGCCTGGCATGATAATCAGCTATCTTTAAACTTACAACTCTTTGAAGAGATGTACTTGTCATATTAAGTCTTAGCATTGGACACTCACAATTAACACATTCGTACTTTATGCAAAGGTAGGACAGACCCGTATTATCACAATTTAATGGTGTCCTGACAATAAAACACATACTGACAGCCAGAAACAGACGAAACAAGTTACTCATGCCACACGATTTACACACATTACTCACTGAAGGTAGCCCTCACATCTTTGGCGGAAACACATAGCACGTATGCCCATAATGCGAAATGAATATATATTTAAAAATAATTGTACATTTTAAGGGCATCCTCAAGCGTCGTAACCTGACGTTTATGCGTTTTCGCTCGCTCAAGAAGATATCAAAACACTAGTCAATCCAACTCACTAAAATTAATACAATTCTATTAATTCTAGTGAGTTGGATTGACTAGAGTTTTGATATCTTCTTGAGCGAGCGTAGCAAGCGGAAACGCATTGCACGTGTGCCCATAAGCGGCAGGTTACGACGGGTGAAAAGACCCTTATAATTTACAATTATTTTTAAATAAATAGTTTATCAACATATATAAAATTTTATAATATTTTACCTGACTATTATATCTTTTTAGTAGCTTAAAACACAGAGATGTTTTTAGTGTAGTAGGAATAGCTACTAATATTTTTTTTTTTAAGAGAGAGAGTTGAAGTAACAGGTTTTAGAAAAAACAGTAATGTAAATTTTAGTTATAGGGCCGTACCATCCGTTGTCCCGTCAAAATTTAATATTTTTATTTAATTAATAGTTGATTCTGAATGTCCCTAATGCAAAAACAATAAAAACTTTCAGCTCAAATGTTAGAAATAAAAAAAAATACCTAAAACCTTGGCAACAGTGACTGTTCTTAAGAAAAGCCTAAAATATTAAATATCTTGCAAATGGCTAATTTTTGGATAAGGCAATATGGGCTTAAAATTGTTTGTTTTGACCTAAACTATCACCTCACAAAGGATGTGTGTCTACTTACCAGTAACGCTGTATATATATATATATATATATATATATATATATATATATATATATATATATATATATTCACACACATATATATATATAAAAAAAAATCAGTCCCTTAACAGGCCACGAGGGCCCTGAGGGGCAGATACTATAGAGGTATCTGATTCATGACCATACGGCACACTAGGGAGATAGTGTGGTCAGTACTATGTTCCGGCCGCCTGATTTTCCCCTTGGCTGCTTCGAATGCTAGAGTCATTAGCACCCAAGGTACCCATTATTAAATTAATTAAAGGCTGGGTTGGCCTAGGGACGGTCAGGGAGGCCGAATTCAACACTTGAGCGAAGACACTAGAAGAAAAAATCTTTAGTGCTTGCTCGGGATTTGAACTCAGGACCTCCAACTTATTAGTCCAGTGCTCTACCACTGAGCTAACCTCGCCCCCACATATATACATATATATATATATATATATATATATATATATATATATATATATATATTTATGTATATATATATATATATATATATATATACTATATATATATATATATATATATATATATATACTAGCCGTTACCCGGCGTGCCATGCTACACCTACTTTCTGCATATAGAAAAGCTTAAATAAATTAGAAACCAAATAAGTATTATTAAAATCTAATAACACGAATCTGTAACTGTTATGAACCCGTGGCCTCCAAACTGTGAGTCCTAGACGACTTTGACCTAACCTATAACACGCCCCGTATCAAGACATACATGTGTACCGAGTTTAGTCAAAATCGGACGAACGGTGTGGATTTGTATAAGGGACAAACATACAGACAGACAGCTATAAGACGTTTTTGACCTAGCCTACGGCACTCTCCAGATTAAGATCTACATGTGTACCGAGTTTAGTCAAAATCGGACGAACGGTTAGATTTGTATAAGGGACAAACATACAGACAGGCAGCTGGTAGACGTTTTTGACCTAGCCTACGGCACTCTCCAGATTAAGATCTACATGTGTACCGAGTTTAGTCAAAATCGGACGAACGGTATGGATTTGTATAAGGGACAAACATACAGACAGGCAGCTGGTAGACGTTTTTGACCTAGCCTACGGCACTCTCCAGATTAAGATCTACATGTGTACCGAGTTTAGTCAAAATCGGACGAACGGTATGGATTTGTATAAGGGACAAACATACAGACAGGCAGCTGGTAGACGTTTTTGACTTAGCCTACGACACTCCCCAGATTAAGATCTACATGTGTACCGAGTTTAGTCAAAATCGGACGAACGGTGTGGATTTGTATATGGGACAAACATAAGGACAGACAGCTGGTAGATTTTTGTGACCTAGCCTAGGAGATTTCTCGTATCAAGACCTACCATTATTCCAAGTTTGGTCAAAATCGGTCAAACAGTGTAGATTTGTATAAGGAACAAACAAACAGACAAACAGACAGACACGTGATATATATATATATATATATATATATATATATATATATATATATATATATATATATGATGTTATTTTTCGTCACTGGGATAGTATTTTTGGATGGAACGGCATTTCTCTCCAGCGGTGGCACTCCTCCTTACTTCTTCTTGAAATATTTCGAAGGGTTCATCTCCATCTTCTTCAGCTAGGTGTTTGTTGTGTTGTTTCTTCCTCGGTGGTAGCCAAGGGAATGACATTTTTCTCGATATGGTCGCCTTTTCTCCTCTCTAGCCCCAGTATGGTGTTGAAGCTCCCTGGTGTAGTTGGGATTCTGTCCGTTAGTAGCGCTGATGGTATTGCGTCTTTTTTTCTCCTGCTTCTATTTTCCTCGCCGTAACGTTTTACATGTACATATATATATATATATATATATATATATATATATATATATATATATATATATTATTTAAGTTTAAAATTAAACAATCCAAAAGAATTGCCTATTTCATAATATGTATTAAGGCTCATCGCCATACATGCGAAGCCCTTATAATAATAAATAAAAAGAAATATATTATATTATTCAAAGTAATACACTACCCCGTAAGCTTGCATGATATAGAAGAGGCTCTTACATTTCTCTCTTAGGCCTAGCTTTGATACAAAGTAGTAACTTTGTTGGAGCTCCCACAACATTATAAAAGGTCCATGTTTTATTCAACTTTATTTACACCATAAAACTGACATGCGGACCCCTAATATTTTTATACAGTCTCTTAGCATATCTAGACACACAAGGCATTCACCACATTTCGAAAGAAGTTGATATTGGGGTTGCTTGAATAATGTTTAACAAAAGGTTCTTTTTGTTCCAATACTTCAAGACATAAAAAAACAAAATAAAAACAGAATATTTAGGTTTTACTATCGGCAAAATAAAGGAAAGAACAAAAACATAAAATAAATAGGCAATAACTAAATTATAATATCATAATTTTTTAAGTAATAATAAGGAAATCTAAATTGGAAAATTGTTAATATTTTGGAATTGGTCCCAAAATATTTTCATCCTTACATTATTTTCAATTATATTTCTTTTGTATGGGAGGAAGGTCAATAAAAAAAATCCAAATTAACATAATGGTCAATTTATTAAAAGTGGCTCTACATGTTTCGCATCATTAGATGCCTCTTCGTGGGCCTAAAATTAGAAAAATCTAAATGGAACGAAGCTGAACCTTCTGCTAGAATGAACACGACACAACTGAAGATCATCTACATTCCAACAGTCAGCTGTGTTTCTAGTCAGCTGTTAAAAATATCCATACGGTCCAAACATAAAATAAAACATAAATTTCCCGGAGGAAGATTAAACACTGAATTAAAAAGCCATCCTATTTTTATTATTTAAAGATACAAAAATTTGTATTTATCGTAATTATTATTAATACATGAAAAAAATGGTTTACTTAATTTTTCTTATTCGTCACTTCTTTTTTTTAGCTTTTGTGATACTTATATTTGATTTTAGTTTCGGCCTTTATCTACGCTCTATTCATTTGCAAAATCAAATATATCTTGTACTTGCATGCCTTCTTCAATGATATTAAGATTGTATGCCATCTATCTTCTCATAACTCGTTGCCGCCGTATCGTGAAACAAAAATTAATAGAACACCCGGAGAAAAAGAGTTTCGCTGCTTCAAAGAGGTGTACTGTATTGACGAGGAAGAATCATCCATGTTTGCCGATTTTGTCGCATTTAAAACAAAAAGCGAAATCGTTTATATCACTGTGAAGTTCGAAATAAATAACAGCGAGCAAGCTAAACCAATCGATTTACGAGAAATGCCTAAAATTCTACTCTGAAAGTTCAGAAACAATTCAGCAAAAGAAAATTCATCGTTAAAGCGTTAAGGTTCGGAGCTCTAGGAACCATATCAAAGGTTCCACATTCTTACAGACACTTTCTTACAGGAACTCCACTTTACAGTTTAAAAACAAAAAGTCCGACTCGTAGGAACTGCATCATCTTAGCGCGGTTCCGTTTATATCCCTAGTGTCATTTGAAAAGCTTAGAAAAGAAATAAACTTTATATATATATCTCGTGAAAATTGTCAAAATCCTCTCGAACATCTCGAATAAAAATGAAGGAACGAATAGAAATGATAAAAGTCCGACTCGCAGGAACTGCATCATCTTAGCGCGGTTCCTTTCTTATCCCTAGTCTAATTTGGAAAGATTAAAATATTTATTTATTGATAAGGCTTCGCAACTTTGGCGAATCGCCTTAAGATTAAAATAGAAGCAGTTATTAATTTGGTTCCACCAGTCTTGAAAGGTCTTGATTTACGATCTTACCTGGAAGGGTCGGTCAACACTTGAAAGGGTCCCGCTAGTTACAAGGTCTTGGAATCTAGGAAAACTATATTTCTAACAATAAATTGTTTTTGTTATTTTACTTAACCAGTTTTAATGTCAAATACATTATCCAACTATAAGCAATTAAGGAATAACAAGGAATAAAAACAGACAAAAAAACCGTTCGAATAAACGAAATCAATTACTTTAATGGTTTAAGCACTTATTTCTCCGATTGACATCGCCTAATTAAAACTTTCGTCAGAACTTTTTTGTAGAGCATTTAGTAAGCTTTCGAATGGTAACCTTTCGCTTCCCAAGATTTTCAACCGTTTTCGAGATATTAAGAAATTATACGAAGTTCCCAAAACTTTTCATTATTTCTAGCAATAGAAAATTGGTCTCATTTTACCTATCCTGTTTTACACACAAATACATTTTCTTAACATAAGAAATTACAAAAATAAAAATCAATAAAAAACTAAGGGACATCACCTAATCAAAACTTGTTTCAGAAGCTTTTCTGTAGAAAATTTAGAAAGCTTTCAAATAGTGTCTATCCACTTATGAAAATTTCCCAACCGTATTCGAGATATTAATGAAAATATGAAATATTTAAACAGTTCGAATAAGCGAAATCAATTACTTTAAAGTTTTAAGCACTTATTTTTCCGATTGACATCGCCTAATCAAAACATTCATCAGAACCTTTTCTGTAGAGCACTTAGTAAGCTTTCTAATAGTATTCTTCCGTTTACCAAGATTCTTAATCTTTTTCGAGATATTAAGGAAAGTAGGGGTCTCCCGTGGTCTAGTGGCTAGCGCGCTGGATTCATAAGCGGGAGATGGTGGGTTCGATCCCCACCGGCGACAGGAATTTTCTCATCTCAGGGCTCGCTGAGAAAATTCCTGGTTGCACCCTGGAGGCCCGGCGCTAATGGCCAAGATTTGTCGATGCGCCGTAAAAAAAAAAAAAAAAAAAAAAAAAAAAAAAAAAAAAAAAATTAAGGAAAGTATACAAAGTTCCCAAAACTTTTCATGTCTGTTCATAAAATATTTTATTCTAACCCTTCCTTAACTCCAAACGTAACCAAAAGTTTAAGATATTAGTTTTGATAAAATTTGAACATGCAAAAAATGTTTCAACTGAATCCCATGATTTTATGTACCAAAACCAAAAACGTTATTCAGCAACTATGTTCCCAATTTTCTCGAAAACAGTTAAAGCTATCACCTTAAAAACGGTTTCATTCGTTTTCCTAGGCCAAGAAGCCTACAAAACGAGTACTTACAAGAATATGAACTCAAAATTGTAAGCGTTGCGATTTTATTTGCGCGAATTTCGCCCCAAACGCAATCTTCCAGTGGGTGGATTTTGCTGGTTAACGAACTTGACCTTTCAAATAACAGACAAATATATATATATATATATATATATATATATATATATATATATACACACACAAATTTGAACCACTGTTATTTTCGGTCTCTAGGGGTTCTGAAACGCGAAATTTTCTGGTCGGCACTTCCGGATTGTTTCATGAGATCAATTTTATAAGCGGGGTTCCTCCCTATGAAGGGAGGGAGGAACCGCGCTAACAATATAAACAGATCTAAGGTGTTACACGGGAGCTGGTGAAAGAAAGAATGAGGTCTCGTATTGCAATTCTCTGTATGCAGGGTCTGCTTCCAGGTAAAGTCATATACTTTTA
This sequence comes from Gonocerus acuteangulatus, assembly GCA_946811695.1. Classification (NCBI taxonomy): domain Eukaryota; kingdom Metazoa; phylum Arthropoda; class Insecta; order Hemiptera; family Coreidae; genus Gonocerus; species Gonocerus acuteangulatus. The sequence goes on along the minus strand of OX328124.1, from coordinate 94,050,773 downwards.
CTGCCCTTTACCGTTACTCAGAAGGCTCTTTGTGTTTACAAACAAAGGACTCGGTATAGACCACCCGTATTAACCCAAAAGTGATTATATCAAGCTTGATAAACTTCCTCAATTAAATTAAGGAATTTAAGAGTGCTTAAATTAGGTTCTTGATCTAGTCAAAAAATTCAAGGAGAATTAGATCATGAATAGAAAATCTCGGCCAAACAGAAGGAAAATAATAATAACAAGGATAGTCAAACTTCGTTTTCAAAGATTGTTAGTTGTAACACAAAAACGGTCACTCATGATTCTAATAAATTAACTGTGAAGGGTGATTACACAAATATTCCTGTTGAGGTTTTAAAGCTTCAATTTAAAAAACATATTAACCCAAAGGAATTATAGATTGGCCTAAAAACAAAAAACGATATAGAGGTTATATCAACAGTTTTTAAATATATGCAAAGCCCTGTTGATCAATAAAATAAAAATAAAAAATAGAGTTCTCTGTAAAAGGTTTAATGAGTTCTATTAAATACATATTTTCCAATTTAGTTATAATTTTAACTATTGGAATTATTATCCAAAGATTCATATAATTACTCAACAATAGATTCTAATTTGAAGAACAGCTTTTTTCGATATCTACCTGTTCGAATTGTTTTTCTTATTTTAATTAATCTATTTTATTGTCAAATACATTATCCAACTATAAGCAATGAAAAAATAGGAATAAAAACAGACAAAAAACCGTTCGAATAAACGAAATCAATTACTTTAATGGTTTAAGCACTTATTTCTCCGATTGACATCGCCTAATTAAAACTTTCGCCAGAACATTTTTTGTAGACCATTTAGTAAGCTTTCGAATGGTAACCTTTCGCTTCCCAAGATTTTCAACCGTTTTCGAGATATTAATGAAAGTATACGAAGTTCCCAAAATTTTCATTATTTCTAGCAACAGAAAATTGGTCTCATTTTTCCTATCCTGTTTTACAAACAAATAAATTATCCTAACATAATAAATTACAAAAATAAAAAGCAATAAAAAAGTAAGGGATAGAGACAAAAATTACAAAAAGAACGACAAAAACCCGTTCATAAGAACAAAACAGACGTATTTGAAGTTTTAAGCACTTATTTCTCCGATTGACATAACCTAATCAAAAATAGTTTTAGAATCATTTTTGTAGAGCATTTAGTAAGCTTTCAAATAGTTTCTATCCACTTACCACGATTTCCCAACCGTGTTCGAGATATTAATGAAAGTATACGAAGTTCCCAAAACTTTTCATGTCTGTTCATAAAATATTTTATTCTAACCCTTCCTTAACTCCAAACGTAACATAACTTTCAACATATTAGTTTTAATGAAAGTAGAACATGCAGATACAGATAATGTTTCAACTGAATCCTGTGATTCTAAGTACCCAAACCAAAAACGGTATTCAAAAACTATTTTTCCAATTTTCTCGAAAACGGTTAAAGCTATCGCCTTGAAAATGGTTTCATTCGTGTTCCTAGCCCAAGAAGCCTATAAAAAGAGTACTTACAAGCTTATGAACTCAAAAACGTAAGCGTTACGATTTTTTCTGCGCGAATTCCGCCCCAACCGCCATCTTCCAGTGGGCGGATTTTGCTGGTTAACGAACTTGACCTTTCAAATTGGACGACGGATTTTTATACCAAATTTCATCAAAATCGGACCATCAGGGAAGCCAGAAATGAGCGAACAGACAAATATATATATATATGACTATATATATATATATATATATATATATATATATATATATATATATATACATATATACATATATATATATATATATATATATATATATATATAAATAAATATATATATATATATATATATATATATATATATATATATATATATATACAAATTTGAACCACCGTTATTTTCGGTCTCTAGGGGTTCTGAAACGCGAAATTTTCATGTCGGCACGTCCGGATTGTTTCATTGTATCAACCTTATAAGCGGGGTTCCTGCCTATGGGGGAGGGAGGAACCGCGCTAAAAGGCGTCAGGGACACCGACAGTAGCTAAATTATACACAGAAGCGGAAATTACACAATCCGGAACTAATTCTAAAGCAAAGCTCTATAAATCAATACAAAATATGCCTAATAAAGCCTTTTCTAGTGGATACAGAAGGATCAAGAAGAAGTACTCAAGATTGAGAAGAATACCATGCCTAATATAGCCTATATAGAATAATATGCAGAATAAAGCCTATCTAGTAGATACAGAAGGACAAATAACAAGTCTTGACGAATAACAAGTCAATATATAGAATAATAAACCTAATTAAGTCAATGGAGTAGACAAAAATGGACCAAAATCAAGTCTTGAGGAAGCTTTTTTTTCTACTTAAATACTTTTTATCAATATTTAGTATACAACCTTCCTTGAAAACTATTGATTGCTAATTGATGAATCGGGTTACAACTAAGTAGTCTTTATGAATATTTAGTATATAACCTATGTTTGGAAGTGTGTTATTTCAGAATCTAGTATAGTTTAAGAAATGTTGGTGAATGAAATCATTAAATTGCTCTCTGCACCCAGCCTATGCTTTGTATTTTTGTCGGCAGATACCTGGGGTATATTTACAACTCTTGAGGATTAACTCCTAGCAGGTAAATATCCTGGGGACCTTGTGTTTCTATGGACACTGAACCGACTCTATTCGCTCATAGTATCTAACCGTTGTGAAGTTTATTTTTTGGATTTAGGACTTAATACATATATGTAGACTAAATCATAGCAAGAAGTCTACCTCCGTCGTCGGTTCTTAACTATGTAGACTCGCCAATGTTACCCAATCTTAGATACATCGTAATTAAAATCCCCAGCAAAAAGACGACATTTCATCAGAATCCCCTGCTTAATAAAACATATATAGAATAATATGCCAAATAAAGCCTATCTAGTGGATAAAAATAGAGGAAAAACGCCGTTCGTGGTGGTAGAAAATCTTACAAGGCATTTCGCTCAGAAATCTCCGAAATATTGTTACTAATTTTACGTATCCTGTTTTATAGCCAAATAGATTTATATTCTATAATCAATAAGAAAAAACTACTAGCAATAAAAAACTATGGGTAACAGATGAAAATAGGGAATACCAAGAACAATTCTAAAGAACGAAATCAACACCAGTACTGTAATCTAGATATTCATACGGCATCTTCGAATTCTAACAAACAAAATATTGCTTCTAATTATACGTATCCTGTTTACTGACAAATACATTTTAATGCTCTAAGCAAGTACAAAAATAACGAGCAGTGAAAAAAAACTGCGGGAAACACACAAATATATCCGTTTAAATAAACGAAACTAACTAACTAAGTTTTAAGCACTTATTTCTCCTAATGTGACGACCCCATCAAACATTTATGCAAAACATTTTTTGTAGAGAATTTAGTAAGATTTCGAACTATAACATTTCACATGACACGATTTCCTAACCCTTTTTGAGATATTAAGGAAAATATACGAAGGGGGCCTAATAGATATTCATACGGCATCTGAGAATCCCAAGAGTCCACAAAAATAAAATATTGTTTCTAATTATACGTATCCTGTTTTATTGGCAAATACATTTGACTACTATAAGCAATTGCAAACACTAGGGAATATGCCAAAGAACTTGGAGTAGGAGCCTCGACAGTTTCAAGACATTTGAAGGAAATCGGCAAATCCAAAACTGACATTTCATGCAATACAGCCTGATATATTTCTAACAATAAATTGTTTTTCTTTTTTTAATTAATATGTTTTATTGTCAAATACATTATCCAACTTTAAGCAATTAAAAAATAACAAGGAATAAAAACAGACAAAAAGAACCGTTCAAATAAACGAAATCAATTACTTCAAAATTTAATCACTTATTTCTCCGATTGACATCGCTTATTCAAAACTTTCTTCAGAACCTTTTTTGTAGAACATGTAATCGAAGATTTTCAACCATTTTCGAGATATTAATGAAAACATACGAAGTTACCAAAACTTTTCATTATTTCTAGCAACAGAAAATTGGTCTCATTTTGCCTATCCTGTTTTACACACAAATACATTTTCCTTACAAATTACAAAAATAAAAAGCAATAAAAAAGTAAGGGAAAGAGACAAAAATTACAAAAAGAACGACAAAAACCGTTCATATGAACTAAACAGACGTATTTGAAGTTTTAAGGACTGATTTCTTCGATTGACATCACCTAATCAAAAATTTTTTTAGAATCTTTTTTGTAGAGAATTTAGTAAACTTTCAAATAGTTTCTATACATTTATCAAAATTTCCCAACCGTGTTCGAGATATTAATGAAAGTATACGAAGTTCCCAAAACTTTTCATGTCTATTCATAAAATATTTTATTCAAACCCTTCCTTAACTCCAAACCTAACCAAAAGTTTAACATGTTAGTTTTGATGAAATTCAAACATGCAAAAAATGTTTCAACTGAATCCCATGATTGTAAGTACCCAAACCAAAAACGTTATTCAGCAACTATTTTTCCAATTTTCTCGAAAACGGTTGAAGCTATCGCCTTAAAAATGGTGTCATGCCTATAAAACAAGTACTTACAAGCATATGAACTCAAAAACGTAAGCGTTACGATTTTTTTTGCGTGAATTTCGCCCCAATCGCCATCTTCCAGTGGGCGGATTTTGCTGGTTACGAACTTGACCTTTCAAATTGGACGATGGATTTTTGTACCAAATTTCATCAAAATCGGACTATTGCTCTCTGAGCTACGCCGCGAACAGACAAATATATATATATATATATAAGATCAACCTTACAAGCGGGCTTCCTCCCTATGAAGGGAGGGAGGAACCGCGCTAAAATGAGGAAGAACGATAACGGAACATCAACATGAAGCACAATCAAGAGTACAACTTCCGTATCCCCAGAAGTAACCGCCCCTTTTGGATTAAACCAACCTAAATCATCTATACATTTATCGCACGACTGATTTATGAGCTGTGTTGCTTATAACTTACTTACTTACTTACTCCCTGGCACTACAGGTCTTTATGATCCTTGGCCTTCCGGACTATGCCCTTCCATCCGTCACGGTCCATGGCAGCATTCCTCCAATTTATTACGCCCAGTTTAGCAGCATCTCTTGCTACTTCGTCTTTCCAACGGCTTCTTGGCCTTCCTCTTTTTCTCTTTTTTCCTAGGATTGCCATGTCCAACATCCTCTTCTGCAACCTCTCCTCCTTCATTCTCGCAATGTGACCCGCCCATCGCAGCCTACCTGCTTTTATATAATTAACGATATTCTGAATTTTCAGTATTGCTGCGATTTCAGCATTACTCTTTATCTTCCATTTTCCATCTATCTTAGCTGCACCATATATTCTTCTAATGATCCGTCTTTCAAAAATCCTTAGCTTATGGCAGTCAGTAGATGGAAAGCACCATGTTTCCGACCCGTAGGTAACAACAGGTTTGATACGAGTATTGTACAGCTTCAATTTGGTCTTCCTTGAGAGAATGTTTGATTTGAGGAGCTTGAGGTTTGCGTAATATGCCCTATTGCCAGCCATTATTCTTTTCTGTATTTCGTGGCTAATCCTGTTTTCCTTGTTGATTGAGGATCCCAAGTAAGTGAAACTGGCCACACTCTCAAAATTATAATCGGACAGGGAGATGTTGGTTTGAAGTCCAGTTTGATCATTTGAGGCTCTTAGTATCATATATTTAGTTTTTTCCTGATTTATCGTGAGCCCAACCGCACTGCCTCTTTCCACTATAATGCCAAAGGCTTCTTCAAGTGCTGCTTCACTTCTGGCCATAATAACCAAATCATCCGCATATGTGCAGATTTGCCAGGTTTTGTTGGCTAGTGTTCCATCCTTAATTACATCTTTCACTGCAGAATGTAAAGCCAAGTTGAACAGCGTAGCCGATAATGCATCACCCTGTCTTACTCCAGAAATTACCTCAAAAGGATCACCTACTTTGTTTTCGATCAGGACCTTAGCAGTAGTGCTATCTAGTGTCATTTTTATAAGCCTAATCAGTTTTGGAGGGATGCCGTATTCCTCAATAATGCTAAATAGTGCTGCTCTTCTTACACTGTCAAATGCTTGCTTATAGTCAATAAATAGAAGGTGTAGGTCCATATTATATTCATAGAAGAGTTCCATAGTTTGTCTAATTACAAAAATTTGATCTACTGTGCCTCTCCCATATCGGAACCCACATTGGTATTCTCCGAAGATCTTCTCAGTAAAAGAGTTGAGTTTTTAGCACATTCCTCCGAAGGAAAGTAGCTATTGAGGTTGGACTCATGACGGAATTTTTGAAAAATTTCTTCAAATCTTTATCGATCCTACCTAGTAGACACCGAAAATGACCCCCGTTAAAATTTATATATATCTATATATATATATATATATATATATATATATATATATATATATATATATATATATGCATATATATATATATATATATATATATATGCATATATATATATATATATATATATATATATATATATGTGTGTCTGTTAACACGATAGCGGCCAGAGTTTTTGTTTTTTCGTCACGAAACTTGGTATATAGCATTCAATTAGCAAACGATTGAACGAGTTCGTTAACCACCAAAGTCGGTCCACCGGAAGGGGGGGTTTACCCCGAACCCAAAACACTAATTTGACTATGTCAGCCGTAATATTTGTTATATTTCAACGAAACTTGGTATTCGTAGTGGTAATATAGAGAGAAAAGTGAGATATAAAAATGAACTAAATCGGTTCATTAGAAGGGGGGGTTTACTCCGGACCCACAATACCAATTCGCCACTACCAGCCGTGATTTTTGGTATATTTCGATGAAACTCGGTATTCGTAGTGCTAATCCACAGGTAAATAACTGTTGTAAAAATAAACTAAATCGTTTCATTAGGGGGGGGGGGTTTACTCCGGACCCACAATACCAATTCGCCACTACCAGCCGTGATTTTTGGTATATTTCGACGAAACTCGGTATTGGTAGTGGTAATCTACAGGTAAATATGTGTTGTAAAAATAAACTAAATCGGTTCATTAGACGGGGGGGTTTACTCTTGACCCAAATTCTTAATATACTCATACCGGTCGTAATTTCTGCTGTATTGTAACGAAACGCGGTATACCTCGTGGGTAACTCATGAGAAAGAAGTGTTGTAAAAATGAGCTGAATCGGTCAATCGGAAAGCGGGGGGTTTAATTTGTAATATATTTCAATAGAAAAGCCCGTCAGACGTAGGTTCACAAAGCCGCCGCAAGGAGCGCTTTCTACCACTAGAGTGACTGTATCCTGTTCCTGCGTTAGATCAAAATACGATAATATGAGGTTTTTTGTATTTATTACGTAGTGTAATAGGTACCATGTGTAAACATAACTCTGGAAGCAAATTATTAATTGATCAGTTACTCATTACAAAATTAAAAGAGAACTATTCATGTTTTTATTTTATTTATGTAGGATATTTTAAGCAAATTGTTCTGGAAAGCAATCTACACTACCCAAATTCTGAGGAAAGTGCTTAGTTATGCAGCTCCTGCGTGACGGGCTTTTATTTTATTTATGTAGGATATTTTAAGCAAATTGTTCTGGAAAGCAATCTACACTACCCAAATTCTGAGGAAAGTGCTTAGTTATGCAGCTCCTGCGTGACGGACTTTTTCATGATTGCATTAGATAATACCTTATAGAGCACTCCTAATAGTGTGATACCTCTATAGTTTGAACAAACTTCTTTGTTTCCTTTTTTAAATATTGGGCACAACAGTCCTATTCTCCAATCTTGTGGCATCTTCTCATTTTCCCAGATATCACATATCAGTTCGTATATTAAATCTTTCATTTTACAGCTACTATTTTTAACTAGTTCCGCTACTATTTTATCTTCGCCTGGTGCTTTACAATTTTTCAATGCTCTAATACCATCTTCTATTTCTATTCTAGTAGGTTTATCTACCTCAGGTCGGGGCAATGGACCCTCTTCATTTTTATTTTCATTTTCAGAAATTTTATTATCATTTTTGAGCTCATTTCCACAAATGGCATCACTAAATGTGTTACATTTAAAAGCTCTGTAAAATGTTCTGTCCATCTTTTTAAAACATTGTCCTCACCCTCTATCATTTCGCCTTCCTCATTTCTGCAACCAGTAAACTTGGGCTGGAACCCTTTCCTAAACCAGTTCACTTCTTTGTAAATTTTTTTACTTTCTTGCTCCAAGTTCATTTTTTCAATGTTTTCTATCCTAGTGTTTAGCATTTTTCTCTTTTCTTGCCTGTATATCTTTTTCACCTCTTTTCTCAGTAAACAGTAGCTTTCGTAATTTTGTCTGGTTTGCCTTTGAAGCATTTTTTGTCTTGCCTGATTTCTTTTCTCTACCGCTTTCCTACAATCCTCATTAAACCATTCAGCATTCCATACATTTTCAGCTTCACCTAAAGTTTCTTTGGCTACGGCATTAATAATTTCTTTTACTATCGTCCACTTTTCTTCCACATTTATAGTCCTATCTGTCATTTTTTCATTGGTTATACGTCTGTCTAAAGCGTCCTGATATTGCTTGCACTTTCCTTCATCTTTCAAGCATTCAGTGTTCCATTTCGTTGTTGCTTATAAACCCCCATTAATTTAGGCAGCTTTAAAATTTAATAAAGTGTTCTTACATTAGAGAGTGGTCTTATATTATAATCAATGATAATAGTACCCACGAAATAAAGTTTACCAAAAATATTCCCATATGTCTATTCATGGTATTAATTAATGTATAGCTCTTCGCTTTAGATGCGGAGCATCATCATAAATAAATAAAATAAATAAATAAAATTAATGTATATACTATATACCTAATATCTTTAGGATTATTCTTCAACTGGCCCTTTCTCAATCTTCTTATTTTCAAAAACTTCATTTTTTAAAAACTTCACCATAAGGTATCTCTAACTTTATTACGTCCCTACATGTTTCACACCTTTTTTGGTGCCTCTTCAGGAGAAAAGTTACATATATAAAACTTACAGCCTCAATCTGAGGAGGATAACCTTCCACCAGTACGGCCACGTCTTTTTAGACCAGTTTAGACGTGGCCGTACTGGTGGAAGGTTATCCTCCTCTCGAGGCTGTAAGTTTTATATATGTAACTTTTCCCCTGAAAAGGCACCAAAAAAGGTGTGAAACATGTAGGGACCTAACAAAGTTAGTGATACTGTATGGTGAAGTTTTTATTATTTGACCTTCCGCCTACCACGAAAATATCTTTATGATATACCTTCTGAATGCCATCTCCATATAAATAAAATAAACGGATATATAAAAGATTCTTTAGATATTCATAAGTAATTATTAATAATTTAGTATTGGTCCCAAAAAAAAGGTAGAGAATAATAAATAATCCCTCTTCAAAAATAAATAATAAAATTTTTTCTCTGTTTCAGAATAAAAAAGACTGACAGAAGCTGAATTGGAGAGGAAGGAAGAAGAGAGGTAAGCTCTCATGAATATTTAAAGGGCGGAATTGTACGAATTGGTATAAATCGAAATATTTTACTGCCTATATTAAAGAATTCATTTCAAGATTTCCAGAAAACAAAGAAAAATGAATTACGCATTTTATAGGTCTTAAATGGTTCCAGCACATTGATTTAATAATTTCTAATGAAAGTAACGTTTATTTATTTATTATTAACATTATTTTATTAATTTACAGGGCTGATAGAAAGGGTGGTAACCTATAAATAACGCGTCCAAAGTAATTGTAATGTGTATAAGTATACATTAATATTTAAACAAATATAATGTTATTTGATAATATAATTTTGAAAGGCATAAAAAAGAGAGATTTTTTTCTGCCTTTTTTTTTAATTTCTTACATTTAAGTTGAAGTGAGGTTTAAATATAAAAGAAAAATGTATATTCTAAGTTCAAATATATTTTTCATTAAGAAGAGTTCGTTGACCGTTAGTTATGCGAACGTAGAATTTGTCAGTATTCGGTCGTGGTAGCTTAATAAAACTGTGTTTTTTTATAGGCAAATGAGTTTTAATTTTTGCTGACGTTTCGGTTCGATTTCAAGCCTTAATGAAGGCTTTAAAACAAGTAGGACAGAGTTAATACTAATATATATTTCGGGAAAAAAAGGTCAAAAGTCAAAAACGGAAGAACATTATACTTGGAACAGGTACCTAGATCAATACTGACTTTGTTTAAGACAAATAAGAAAATATATTTACTTCTATATTTAACTAATACTGACTTGTCAATTGAATCTTAACAAACTTAGACTCATCCCATTTAATTAGGAGTAGGCGAAATAATAATAATTTATAACACCTGAATGTGGGCGTGAGGTTATCTCAGTGGTACAGCACTGTACTACTATGCTGGAGGACCTGAGTTCAAATCCCGAGCAAGCATTAAATATTTAATCTTCTAGTTTCTTCGTTCATGGGTTGCATTCTGCCCCCTGACCATCCCTAGGCCAACCCAGCCTTTCATTAATTTATTAATGGGTACCTGCAAAGTCGACAATCAGGCGGCCGGAGCGTAGTACTGACCTTAATATTTCCCTAGTGTACCTTATAGTCATGAATCAGATACCTCTATAGCATCTGCTTCTCGTGACCTATTACGGGACTGATTCTGATGTAACTCCTGAATAAGTACGAATCAAAAAAATCTTAAAACACGAATTTTCAACACATAAAATTTTTTTATGTAGCGTCCTTTCAACCTCTCTCCAGGCCTTGTTGCGATTTTGTGCCACTATTTCTATTGATATGAAAATTTTGACATTTTTCTGGAATCATGCGTAAAAGAAATACTCATCTCATGTTTGGTTAAAATAACCCTTTACATTTGAGAACGTCCCATTTATGGTTAGATAGTTTGAAGTTGGTTGTCACTAATAAGCTACTTTGAAACCCAAAGTGCTTCGAGGTGAGAACTCGCGGTAAACTCAATTTCCACGCGTCGAACAGGAGTAAGTGGAGCTGAATTAAGGATAAGGTGTGATGGAGGAATTAACATTTAACTCAAGATACTTAACTCACGTAACTGAATGATTCTCAATTAGATCTAGTCCGTCAGGAGTACAAAGTACAAAAATAATTAACACTGAGAATAAATCAAATCAGTAGATCTACCCAATATGTTTCTCTGATAAAAAGGCAAGGAATGGTTGGAATCGGCTAACAAGGGGAGTATACAATGGCGGGGTCAACGATTTTGCCCATTTTAGCGCGGTTCCTCCCTCCCTTCATAGGGAGGAACCCCGCTTATAAGGTTGATCTCATGACGCAATCCGGAATGGCCGACTAGAAAATTTTGCTTTTCTGAACCCCTAGAGAACGAAAATAAAGGTGGTTCAAATTTGTATATATATATATATTTGTCTGTTCGCGGCATAGCTCAGCGAATAATGGTCCGATTTTGATGAAATTTGATACAAAAATCTTTCGTCTAATTTGAAAGGTCAAGTTCGTTAACCGCAGAATCCGCCCACCGGAACATGGTTTTTGGAGCGAAATTCGAGCGAAAAAAAAAACGTAGCGCTTACTTTATATGCTTGCAAGTACTCGTTTTATAGGCTTCTTGATCTAGGAAAACAAATGAACCCATTTTTAAGGCGATAGCTTTAACCATTTTCGAGAAAATTGGAAAAATAGATGTTGAATAACGTTTTTGGTTTGGGTACTTAGAATCATGGGATTCAGTTAAAAAAATGTCAGCATGTTTTAAATTCATATAAACAAACATGATTAAAGGACCCCGCCCTTTCTTAATGGAAAATGGCTTTCGGTCAAATTGAACGAAACTATGCTCGTTGGATAGAGAAAGTCTTTCTGAACAAAAGTCTCCATGGGCACAAAACCCGAAAGTTGAAACTTTTGGTAATTTTGGGTATCCAAAGTTTCTTATTTGTATTTTTTGCAAAATCTCGAGATCTCTGGTTGGAAGGTTTCCCAAGCCATTTGGCCAGTAAAAAAAATACCTATAAATTATTTTTTGAAGACCTTTCGAACGAGACCACATTTGACACTCCTACCCCCCTCCACCCACGGGGGGGGGAAGCTTTTTTAGCGCGGTTCCTCCCTCCCCCATAGGGAGGAACCCCGCTTATAAGGTTGATACAATGAAACAATCCGGAAGTGCCGACAAGAAAATTTCGCGTTTCAGAACCCCTAGAGACCGAAAATAACGGTGGATCAAATTTGTATATATATATATATATATATATATATATATATATATATATATATATATATATATGTATATATTTATTTATATATATATATATTTGTCTGTTCGCGGATTTCTGGCTTCCCTGATGGTCCGATTTTGATGAAATTTGGTACAAAAATCTGTCGTCCAATTTGAAAGGTCAAGTTCGTTAACCAGCAAAATCCGCCCACTGGAAGATGGCGTTTGGGGCGAAATTCGCGCAAAAAAAATCGTAACGCTTACGTTTTTGAGTTCATAAGCTTGTAAGTACTCGTTTTATAGGCTTCTTTGGCTAGGAAAACGAATGAAACCATTTTCAAGGCGATAGCTTTAACCGTTTTTGAGAAAATTGGAAAAATAGTTTTTGAATACCGTTTTTGGTTTGGGTACTTAGAATCATGGGATTCAGTTGAAACATTTTCTGCATCTTCTACTTTCATTAAAACTAATATGTTGAAATTTTTGTTACGTTTGGAGTTTAGGAAGGGTTAGAATAAAATATTTTATTAACAGGCATAAAAAGTTTTGCTAACTTTGTATATTTTCCTTAATATCTCGAAAAAGGTTGAGAATCTTGGTAAACGAAAGAATACCATTAGAAAGCTTACTAAATGCTCTACAAAAAAGGTTCTGATGAAAGTTTTCATTAGGCGATGTCAATCGGAGAAATAAGTGCTTAAAACATTAAAGTAATTGATTTTGCTTATTCGAACTGTTCTTTTTGTCTGTTTTTATTCCTTGTTATTTTTTAATTGCTTATAGTTGGATAATGTATTTTACAATAAAACAGATTAGGCAAAATAAGAAAAACAATTCATTGTTAGAAATATAGCTTGCCAAGAGAAAAAGATTCGATGACGTCTTTTGAATATTTTCAATTGCCTTTATGCTGTTGGTTTGTTTATTTTATTTTTTAATTGATTTTATCTGTAGAATTATTACTATAGTAAAAGAACACAGGAATATGTGACAATTTTTGATATTTTCCAATTCATTGAAACGTATGAAATGAAGTATCGCTAGAAGAGGTTTCTAGGGTCTTGCGGACCCGACCCCAACCCCAGGTATAGCCATAAAACCCTTTGAACAAAGGCCGAGGAAAATATTATCTGTTTCTATTCTATGCTTTTCAAATGAGAATAGGGATATGAACAGGAACCGGGGTCTCCCGTGGTCTAATGGCTAGCGCCTTGGATTCATAAGCGGGAGATGGTGGGTTCGATTCCCAACCTCCAGCAAGAATTTTATCATCCCACGGCTCGCTGGTAAAATTCCTCGCTAAACCCTGGATGTCGGCGCTAATGACCTAGATGTAGATGAGCCGTAAAAAAAAAAAAAAAAAAAAAAAAAAAAAAAAAAAAAAAAAAAAATGAACTGGAACCGCGCTAAGATGACGCAGTTCCTGCGAGTCGGACTTTTTTTCAATTATCGTCTATCCATTTTCATTTGAAGATCTTTTCGACGGCAATACACTGAAGCCTCTCCTCGCACCCTTAACTCTCCCCCAAACCCTTGGGGTATGCTCGTCATCATCAAACATCAAATATCCGACTTCTTACTAGCTGAATCATACGTTAGATGCAGCTGATCGATAGCAAACGAAAAGTCAAAACAGTTGACAGTAGTCTAAGAGAAAAAAAGCTAATGTTAATGTCTGCTAACGGACCACTTTTTTGCGAAAAAAAGGCCTTTTTTTTAAACGTACGAGCTGGAGGTGGGGTGGGGTGGGAGAGAGTTAAGGGTGCTAGGAGAGGTTTCAGTGTTTTGCCGTCGAAAAGATCTTCAAATGATAATGGATAGACGATAATTACAAAAAAATGCTTCCCCCTCACTCCCTGGGTGGAGGGGAGGGGGGTAGAAGTGTTGAAAGTGGTGTCGTTCGAAAGGTCTTCGAAAAATAATTGATAAGTATTTTTTTTTTACTGGCCAAATGGCTTGGGATACCTTTCAACCAGAGATCTCGAGATTTTGCAAAAATCAAAAATGAAAAACTTCGGATATCCAAAAGTAACAAAAGTTTTGGGTTTTGTCCCCGTGGAGACTTTTGTTCAGAATGACTTCCTCTATCCAACGAACATAGTTTCGTTCAATTTGACCGAAAGCCATTTTCCATTAGGAAAGGGCGGGGTCCTTTGGTTACGTTTGGAATTAAGGAAGAATTAGAATAAAATATTTTATTAATACACATGAAAAGTTTTGGGGGTTCTTTTGAGCGGGTTTTCGTAGTTGTTTAGCTCACATTTTAATTGGTTGTTGTTGTTTTTTTAATTGCATTTATTTATAGAATTGGTATTACAGTTGAAGAAATGAAGAAAATTTGAAACAGTTTGATATTGGGTTTGATATTTGATACTGTGAAATAACTATTTGTAGTAGTGGGGTTGGCCAACCTGTGGTGGGTAGGATTCCAGGTAAAAGGGTACGCTGCCCCTTGGTAACGGACCCTTTGTTTACGGGGAAAAGGTCACCAAAATAATAACTGTTTCTATTTTAATCTTTCCGAATGAGAACCGCGCTAAGATGACGCAGTACCTGCGAGTCGGACTTTTTTACTGGTGACTGCATGGAAAAATAGTTACACGTGTACGAGCATTCCGTCCAATGCGCCTTAGGAGCCGAGAAATAAAATAAAAAAGGTTGAAAATGCATTTAATTTATATATCCAGTTTAGAAAATTATGTCAAAATGATTCTTTCACCAAGTTATTTGTATTATAGAATAGATTAAAGAAAAAATACAATCGTTAAACAATAATTTATATTTCGTCAAATAAATTCAAAAATATGCTCACGTTTTCAAGTAAACTAGTATTATACATTTGTTTACACCAAAAATAATTGCAGGTTTAAAATCGGCACCCCAAGAAACCCTAATGGGGTAAATATCATTAAAGAGAATAAATATTTGTCAGCTAAAAAATAATGTGACGTTTTGAAATTCAATATCTTCCCTGTAAATAACCCAATTTTTACGTCCTTGAGTTCTTTCAAAAGAAGAAAAACTCCTTTTTCTAACCATATAAATGACTATTGTATTGTCTCAAAAGGTACTTGTAAAAAATGGTCCTCAAAATAAAAATAAAATGAAAGCGTTTTTGCATATAACGTCGATCCCGAAACACGTAGAAACACCCCGATTCGAAGGAAATGTGTCACATTAGAGCTTTTATCGATCCTCTTAGTTTGGTTTGAATCGAGCAAATGTTCTTTGAATTATGGCCAGATTTTTGAATCTTTTAACAAATTGTAAGGCTAATATAGTAGTCGGTTTAATGTTTGTTTTTAAATACATATTTTATTTGCGGAATTCGGAAGAAATATCTCTATTACGCAAAGCAATTTCCTATCGTGTATTACGGCTTTATTACCAGGAAATAAATGGTGATGACTAGAATGCCTTAAAATAAATACCCCATCTCCAGAGAAAATAAATCTACATCACCACTCACTCTCTCATCCCCATGATGAGCTGTCCCTCTCACATCACTATTAGTGTACCTCATCATTCTCTCTGTCTACTCATATTTCCTTGTTAAATATGAAGCCAGTCAACATTATATTACACACTTACTTGTACAAAATGGAAAAAAATATTATTTTATTACCCTGCATAAGCAACACTGCTCTAGCGAATAGTGCCAAAAAAATTGAAAATATTATTCATAGAAAAACGCCTCTTTATTTTTAACTAAACCTCAAACCAAAGTCCATTATTTATTCGTTTCTCGATTACATGAGACGTTTCGGCCATTTAGCGATTTTTTCCCCTTGCAAACAGCAGACCATTCATACATTGTGCAATTTAGGCTTTAGCATCTGAGCTTTAATCTCAACCATCTATTAGCTTTAATATTTTTATTTAACGCATTAATCCTAATTTATCACTGTCATTTAATCAATTCTATCAATAAAAAGTCCGTCACGCAGGAGCTGCATAACTAAGCACTTTCCTCAGAATTTTTCTAGTGTAGACTACATTACTGAATAATTTGCTGTAAATAACCTATATAAATAAAATAAAAACGTGAATAGTTCTGCTCATTTACATTTCTTATGAGAACTGTTCAATTATTAATTTTGTAAATAATTTGCTTCCAGAGCTATGTTAATACATAATACTGTACTACTTAATAAATACACAAAAACTTCATTTTCCATCTTTTGATCTGACGCAGGAACAGGATACAGTCCCCTAGTGGGAGATAGCGTTCCTCGCGGCGGCTTTGGGAACCAACGTCTGGCGGGCTAATTCTAATGAAACAGAGTTTAAACTAAACCCTCTTTTCCAATAGGCCGATTTACTTCATTTTTACAACACTTCTTTCTTATGAGATACCCACGGCGTACACCGCGATTCGTTACAATACAGCAGAAATATTAGTACTTTAGGTCAAGAGTAAATACCCCCTCCAAATAACCCGATTTAGTTTATTTTTACAACCCATTTTTCTCTGTTGATTATCACCACGAATACCGAGTTTCGTTGAAATGTAACAAAAATTACGGCTGGTAGTGGCAAATTGGTAATGTGGGTCCGGAGTAACCCTCCCCCCCCCCCTAGTTAGTTTTGAGGAAAATGCGTTTGAATGTTTTTCCATAAGGGCGAACTCCACTTGAGTATCTTCAAAAAATGTGTTCGCTGTGTGACGTCTCATTCTTTGTTTATTTATTTATATTAATAAACAAATTCTATCATAATTGACCAGGAATTAGTGAGGACTTTAAATTCGCCTCTCGGTCAGCGTGTTCGTTGAGAATGATACCGTAATGGGATGGTACCCACATAAATGTTATTTCATTCAACCTGCAATGAAAGCACAGTTCTTGAACAATTTTGTAAAATGTTGTCAGTGTTTTAATATCGATCTAATACTTGCAGGCACATTTCATCTTCATCATCATTTTTTCATAGAATGAAAGGGCATTCTTATTAGATTCTTCTGAATGCCTTTGCAACATTAAAAGTAATATCAAAAAATGTCATAGAAACTCTATAATAAAAGAGACATTTAAAACATCTTTCGTTTGGAGTACATTTTGTCTAACTTTCATCTCTCTCTCTAAAATGAATCTGGCTTTTGTCACAAGGAGAATGCTCTTTACCGAGCAGTAGAATGGATATTTTTTTTTTCTTTGTTTCAAACTCTTCAAGTCAGGTAGAACTCCTTATTTCAAGCCAGAATTAATAAAAATAATGAGTTTCTTTTAAACATTCACACCATTAAAAATGCTCAACATAGTTCAGCCTACTGTAATTCGAGCATATAAATTCCATACGTGGAATACGCCACATATATGGATTTATATATATATATATATATATATATATATATATATATATATATATATATATATATATATATATATATAAAACAATAGATTTAAAAAGTTCATTAACCAGTAAAATTCGTTTTGGTTGTGTTTCAACAAATCTAAAGTACAATATAGTAATAGTAGAACGAAGTCTTCAAAAAATCAGGAGTGTGTGTTTCCACTGGACAAAAATTGTTTTATTGTTACGTTTTTCGCATATAACGGCGCAAAATCAAGGTCATTTCAGAGACAAATATGTTTATTTTGCAAAAAACGAATCTGCAGTCAAAAATTCATTTTTGCAAAATAGACATAACGTTCCTTGAAATGACCTTGATTTTGCGCCGATGAAGTGAAACAGACCTCGGATATGAATTCAGCCATGGAAGCTCCAGTTATTTCTTCTTAAACGACTTCATACAAAATTTGACCTTTAAATTCCCTTAAACCTCACGTGCTGGAGTGAAACGGAATCCGGATTCAGCGTGTCGAAATACATAAGAATATATCGCACTAGTATTTCTAAAGTGGCACAACTCAAAAATCGGTTTTACTAACACCGTCATAGTTATAGACTGTGAAAGACATGGTAAATATAACCACAGGGCACCACAGCTCACTTCAACTTCCAGTATTAATCCTAAGGCCTCTACAAACGCAAGAGTGACACATTTTCAATAGAGTTTTATTATGAGTTGTGTCACTTTGGAAATACTAGTGCGATATGTATGGTATCGTTGGAAAATACCACTTTTTTCTTTTGTGTGCTTGTTTAATTGATAATTACAATAGTAATGAACGTAGCTGTCAATCGGTTAAGTAAGGGATCTAAATAACTGATGTTAGTAATTTAAGGTATAAACTAGTTGTAGTAAATATAAAGAAAACATTATAATAATTGAAGAAATCCTATTAAAGTAATGGAAATGAATCATATTGTATAATATATTGTTTTTGTACCTTTTAAAGCAGTGTATATTACCAATATATTCTGTTTTGAGTAACATCATTAATTCATAAGCTGCCCTCTCCACAGATCAGGAGAATTCCTGGCTCAGAGTTGGGCAAACGTTAGCGCGCGCTAAAAGCTGATACCTCTCCGCTAATTTAGCGAAACTGTAGAAAGCCAGCGCTAACAATTAGCGGTTAGCGGCGGCAGTGCGCTAACCGCTAATCTATTTATGAAATATCGTAATTGCTAATAGCTTAAGCTATAGTTACAACTTGTAACTATAGCTTAAGCTATTAGCAATTACGATATTTCATAAATAGATTAGCGGTTAGCGCACTGCCGCCGGTAACCGCTAATTGTTAGCGCTGGCTTTCTACAGTTTCGCTAAATTAGCGGAGAGGTATCAGCTTTTAGCGCGCGCTAACGTTTGCCCAACTCTGTCCTGGCTCACGTACAGTTTATTGGACGGCAACTCTACTCAAGGAGCTGGATGATATTAAACGGGATGTGTCCCTTTGGTCGTACATTAATATGTATGAACTAAGCGTAAGTGATGCTAATTTATACAATAAACTCCTAAGTGCCACGTAAGAGGGACTGTGTACGTGCTCATATTTCTGTCATCAGATATTATCTAAAGCTATTTTATCAAGGTGAGCAGAATATAAGATTTGATTTTTGGAGTTTTGTTCTTCTGATAACATAAAATATACAAACTCCTTGGCCGATAAAAAATAATAACGGTCCACGGAAAATCTACAGTGTATTAACATAAAAAAAGTCCGTCACGCAGGAGCTGCATAACTAAGCACTTTCCTTAGATTTTTTTTAGAGTAGACTACATTACTGAATAATTTGCTGTAAATAACCTATATAAATAAAATAAAAACGTGAATAGTTCTGCTCATTTACATTTCTTATGAGGCCTGTTCAATTATTAATTTTGTAAATAATTTGCTTCCAGAGTTATGTTTATACATGGTACTACACTACTTAATAAATACACAAAAACTTCATTTTCTGTCTTTTGATCTGACGCAGGAACAGGATACAGCCCCCCTAGTGGGAGATAGCGCTCCTCGTGGCGCCTTTGCGAACCTACGTGTGGCTGGCTAATTGTAATGAAACAGAGTTTAAAGTAAACACTCCTTTCCAATAGACCGATTTACTTCATTTTTACAACACTTCTTTCTCATGAGATACCCACGAAGTATGCCGCGTTTCGTTACAATACAGCAGAAATTACGACCGGTATGAGTATATTAGTACTTTAGGTCCGGAGTAAACCCCCCCCCCTCCAAATAACCCGATTTAGTTTATTTTTCTCTGTTGATTACCACCACGAATACCAAGTTTCGATGAAATGTAACAAAAATTACGGCTGGCAGTGGCAAATTTGTATTGTGTGTCCGGTGTAAACCCCCCCTTCTAATGAACCGATTTAGTTCATTTTTACAAAGTAGTTCTCTCTATAGATCAATATAACGAATACCGAGTTTCGTTGAAATATAACAAAAACTACGGCTGGTATGGTCAAATTAGTGTTTTGGGTCCGGGGTAAACCCCCCCCCCCTTCCCTCCCGGGGGACCGATTTTGGTGGTTAACGAACTCGTTCAATCGTTTGCTATTTGAACGCTATATACCACGTTTCATGAAGAAAAAACAAAAACTCTGGCCGCTATCGTGTTAACAGACACACATATATATATATATATATATATATATATATATAAATTTTAACGGGGGTAATTTTCGGTGTCTACTAGGTAGGATCGATAAAGATTCAAAGATATTTTTCAAAAATTCCGTCATGAGTGCAACCTCAATAGCTACTTCACTGTAACCATGAGTAATACAGAGGGAGGGGAAAATTATTATTAATGATATTATGAATGGAATTCTATGTGCTGAAGAAATTCGTTTAGAAAAAATTAATATTAAGAATCCTTAGAACAATGTGACAATGTGAAAAGGTTTTATAAAAAAATCAAATACCGGACAGCGCAAGAAAACCTGGTGCAGTTATCATTAGACAGGCATTTTTAATTGTTTCTTTGTTTTGACACAATCTGACGTTTAGAATAGCTTGGGGGTGCCTGGAGCTACAATCTAGGATGAGTCTCACGAAATTTATGTTCGCTAGTTCAATTCTAATGTGGTTTATAATTGCCTTTAATGTTAAAACCCAGTTCAATAGAATTGGTGAGAAAAGAACATTAATATGAAACCACCATGTTAGCTACGTTCTTCTAAATAACCTTATTACAGACATTAATTAGCGTAAGCCCTCAAAAAAAATTCTTTAAAGGGCATATCCTTATCTGTGCATTAGGATTATTTAAAATAATGGCCTGAGTCCACGATCTGATGATGACAGTGTAGAGAAAGGACGAGCAATTTGATGAATGGAAATTTGTAGGTCATACAAAAAAAAATTAATGAAATATGAAAAATGGACGTTGTGAACTAAATTACGTTGCTGGAGAAAGGATGTCACAGAGCCAACAAAGGGTGTTTCTTTTAAACCTCTTAGTGTGATAACAAATTTTTAAAAAGTTTTATCATTTTTTGCTTCCGTTTCACACTAAATAATGTAAAATCCGACTCTCAAGAACCTCGTGTGTCGCCTTAGCATGTTTTGACATACCGCTAACTCTATTCCGATTTAGAAATCTTAGTAAAGGCTATCAATAAACAAAATCGAAACTCCAAGGACCGTTTTCTCCTGGACTGGCAGTTCATGAGTGTTGAAGAAATATTTATCACATGAAAATGTTATACGGCTGGGTGTTTTTCAAATATTGTGTCATGGGTGATCGGCCAAGTGACCGAAAATTGATTTTAGCGGTAAATTAAATTCGTGATTTGGTGGGAATTATGGTGAATATTACTGATATGAGAGCAACCCAAATTAATGTTTATGGTTATATGAAATAAATGTACAATTTATTACAAGTAATGAATAACTTTTTTTTTAAGTTTACTTCCCAAATTACATTCCCATGCTCAAAATAATTTCCTTATAGAGGAAAACCATTCATTTACAATATCTCTTTTCTTCAGAAACCCTTTTTAGCGCGGTTCCTCCCTCCCCCATAGGGAGGAACCCCGCTTATAAGGTTGATACAATGAAACAATCCGGACGTGCCGACAAGAAAATTTCGCGTTTCAGAACCCCTAGAGACCGAAAATAACGGTGGTTCAAATTTGTATATATATATATATATATGTATATATTTATATATATATATATATATATATATATATATATATATATATATATATATATATATATATATATATATATATATATATTTGTCTGTTCGCTCATTTCTGGCTTCCCTTATGGTCCGATTTTGATGAAATTTGGTACAAAAATCCGTCGTCCAATTTGAAACGTCAAGTTCGTTAACCAGCAAAATCCGCCCACTGGAAGATGGCGGTTGGCGCGAAATTCGCGCAGAAAAAATCGTAACGCTTACGTTTTTGAGTTCATAAACTTGTAAGTACTCTTTTTATAGGCTTCTTGGACTAGGAAAACGAATGAAACCATTTTCAAGGCGATAGCTTTAACCGTTTTCGAGAAAATTGGAAAAAAAGTTTTTGAATACAGTTTTTGGTTTGGGTACTTAAAATCACGGGATTCAGTTGAAACATTATCTGCATGTTCTACTTTCATTAAAACTAATATGTTGAAAGTTATGTTACGTTTGGAGTTAAGGAAGGGTTAGAATAAAATATTTTATGAACAGACATGAAAAGTTTTGGGAACTTCGTATACTTTCATTAATATCTCGAACACAGTTGGGAAATCGTGGTAAGTGGATAGAAACTATTTGAAAGCTTACTAAATTCTCTACAAAAATGATTCTAAAACTATTTTTGATTAGGTTATGTCAATCGGAGAAATAATTGCTTAAAACTTCAAATACGTCTGTTTTGTTCTTATGAACGGGTTTTTGTCGTTCTTTTAGCGCGGTTCCTCCCTCCCTCATAGGGAGGAACCCCGCTTATAGGGTTGATACAATGAAACAATCCGGAAGTGCCGACTAGAAAATTTCGCGTTTCAGAACCCCTAGAGACCGAAAATAACGGTGGTTCAAATTTGTATATATATATATATGTATATATTATATATATATATATATATATATATATATATATATATATATATATATATATATATTTGTCTGTTCGCTCATTTCTGGCTTCCCTGATGGTCCGATTTTGATGAAATTTGGTACAAAAATCCGTCGTCCAATTTGAAAGGTCAAGTTCGTTAACCAGCAAAATCCGCCCACTGGAAGATGGCATTTGGGGCGAAATTCGCGCAAAAAAAATCGTAACGCTTACGTTTTTGAGTTCATAAGCTTGTAAGTACTCTTTTTATAGGCTTCTTGGGCTAGGAAAACGAATGGAACCATTTTCAATGCGATAGCTTCAACCGTTTTCGAGAAAATTGGAAAAATAATTTTTGAATACCGTTTTTGGTTTGGGTACTTAGAATTACGGGATTCAGTTGAAACATTATCTGCATGTTCTACTTTCATTAAAACTAATATGTTAAAAGTTTTGTTACGTTTGGAGTTAAGGAAGGGTTAGAATAAAATATTTTATGAACAGACAAGAAAAGTTTTGGGAACTTCGTATACTTTCATTAATATCTCGAACACGGTTGGGAAATCGTGGTAAGTGGATAGAAACTATTTGAAAGCTTTCTAAATTCTCTACAAAAAATATTCTAAAACTATTTTTGATTAGGTTATGTCAATCGGAGAAATAAGTGCTTAAAACTTCAAATACGTCTGTTTTGTTCTTAAGAAAGGGTTTTTGTCGTTCTTTTTGTAATTGTTGTCTCTTTCCCTTTGTTTTTTATTGCTTTTTATTTTTGTAATTTCTTATGTTGGGAAAATTTTGTGTGTAAAACAGGATATGAAAAATGAGACCAATTTTCTGTTGCTAGAAATAATGTAAATTTTGGGAACTTTCATTAATATCTCGAAAACGGTTGAAAATCTTGGTAAGCGGAAGAATACCATTAGAAAGCTTATTAAATGCTCTACATAAAAGGTTCTTATGAAAGTTTTGATTAGGCGATGACAATCGGAGAAATAAGAGCTTAAAGCTTTAAAGCAATTGATTTCGCTTATTCGAACTGTTCTTTTTGTCTGTTTTTTATTCCTTGTTATTTTTTAATTGCTTATAGTTGGATAATGTATTCGAAAATAAAACAGGTTTAGTAAAATAACAAAAACAATTTATTGTTAGAAATATAGAGTTCCAAGATTCCAAGACCTTGTAACTAGCGGGAAAGTTTCTAGTGATGCCGACCCTTCCAGGTAAGATTGTAAATCCTACCTTTCAAGACTGTTGGAACCAAAACAATAACTGTCGGGGTTCGGTCACTGCTACTTTTATCGTAAAAATGGTTTTATTGTGCCGACGTTTCGGCTTGAACTTCAAGCCTTCATCAGGGCTGTAAATACAAGTAGGACATATTTAACACTAATATATGCACATATCTATGTAAATATACCTAACATATATATATATATATATTTATATATATGCATATACACATACACATATACACGCACACATATGTACATATATATGCCCACATACATACACATATGGGGTATGTATTATTAAGTAGCAGTGACCGAACCCGGACAATCCCTACCTTGCATCATCAACGGTCAACGATCTCCTCTCAACAAAATAATAACTGCTTCTATTTTAATCTTTCGAAATTAGACTAGGGATAAGAACGGAACCGCGCTAAGATGAGGCAGTTCCTGCGAGTCGGACTTTTTTGTTTGTTTGTTTTTTTGTATTTTGGGTGCATCGACTACTGTGGTCGTTAGCACTCCTTTATTTTGTTATTACAAACTCTACTCCGAATTTTACAAAAATGTTGATATCTTTTTTTTTTGTTTTTTTTGTTTTTTTTTTTTTTGTTTTTGCTTGTTTTATGGCGTGTCAACCTTTTCGGTCATTAACGCCATTTCTATGAGAAGCGAATAATCTGTGATGGTTGTAATCATCAAAGATTATTCTCGAACATATGCATTCCCATTAATAAGTAGTATAATATTACATGAGTTTGATAATGCCAATAATTATTTTTAAATGAATCTTGTCAGGAGCTCTTCAATGAGCTGCATATCATTCAACTTCGGCTTTGATATTGATTTTAGTTATTTTCGGACTGATTAAATTTTGCTGATTAATTCTGCCGCTTCCAAAAAGTCAAAAAGTCTTGCTATTTGTTTGGGGTCATCGGCTAATATTTCATCAATAGAGTCTGGTAGTTGATGTCGTTCTTTTAAATGTTCATAAGCCCTGCAATTCGTCAAAATATGCTTTACTGTCCACATTGCACGACCCGCACAACAGAGGCGCGATATCTTTTTATTGAAGAATGTGGAAACTTTGAAAAACGTTTATCAGCGTGACGATTTTCCGTGCTTTAAAAAAAAAAATCTGAAGACTGATAATAGTATCACCTGAAAATGGTTTCATTCAATTCTCTACGTTATAATACCTATAAAAATTGCTTTCAAATCTATAAACGCAAAGTCGCAACAGGATAAGATTTTATTCGCAAGACCCACAAAAAATAACATTGAATAGAGTTTCGTAGTTCGGATTGTACTAAATAAAACACGTGATCATCGGTTTTAGTTATGAAATGTCGGTAATTCTCATAAATATTTTCGGATTGCGTCTTTTGCGAGATTTTCCCCTATTAATAGCGAGAAAACATGTTATTGCTCAATTTTAGAGAATTTAGTTTAGTTAGTTATGCCCAAAATAAAATAAATAATAAAAATTTAGTTTAATTGTAAAAAATTCAAAAAGGCTTACAACAATTATAGAGTAAACCAGAAGGCCAGCGACTATATGTCTTCCATGATTAAAATGGAAACTTTAAGCAAATTTTCCCATTAGAGAAAAATACTTTTCGAATTTCATGTCTCCAGTTAAACCTGGTAACTAAAGATAATTTGTAATACAAAACTCGGACAATTACTCAGTATGCCGACTAGATTACAAACAGAATTGCTGGCTGTCAGGAGAAACAAAGCCCTTTAATTCTAAGATCAACAAAACTTTCAAAGACGATGAGATCTCTGAATTGATTTTGGAATCTGGAGGGCCTAAATACAGATGGATGAAAAGCCCGGCCCTCAGGAATAATATCCTTAATTAATGGCAATTAGAAAGATAAGGATCATAATAGATAATATTTGTTGAATATTTTTTGAAAGCTTTTAACACTATCACTCATGACATCTTGAATGAAAACGTGCAAGAGTAGAACTTACTCGGTACCACCAAAGAAAAGCTCAATTACAAATAACAAATAATACAAACACGTTTATCATTTACTTACCCTGTTTTTTATGACAAATTATGCTGCTACTACTAATTAATAACTGAGGAATAAATAGACAAAATCCCTTGAAAAACACATTTGACATTTAAGTACCGCTTTCTCTGACTGACATTGCTCTATCAAAAATTGAATTATTTCGTTTTTTAAGACATTTAGTAAGCTGACCAACGGCTGCATTACACTTTTTCAAATTTTCCCACCTGCTATCGAGATTTTAAGGAAATAAAAGCAAATTTCAAGACAGCCTGTTTATAAAATGCATGTTTCTTTATTCTCCAACCACACCAAATGTAGCCCAAATTTGTATTTGTTAGTTTGGATGAAGTATAGACATTTTTTAGGCTTATCCACCATTTTGAAGTATTTAAACCGATTTTTTTTTCGGAAAAAAATTGTTTCCACTTTTCTCAGTTGTATTATGAACTTGAAAATAGTTCAATTCTATTTCCAATGTCAAAGTGTGTTTACAAATTGTACCTTGAAGATTATTAAACACACGAAAAGTGTGTTCCAGTGCGTGAATTCCGTAGATTACCAACTTATGACTTTTAATTTTAGACAAAGTATTTATCTTAAAAATGTCATCGAAAGGGGATATATATATATATATATATATATATATATATATATATATATATATATATATATATGGTGGCGAGGTTAGCTCATTGGTAGAGCACTGGACTAATAAGTGGGAGGACCTGAGTTCAAATCCCGAGCAAGCACTAAAGATTTTTTTCTTCTAGTGTCTTCGTTCATGGGTTGAATTTGGCCTCCCTGAACGTCCCTAGGCCAACCCAGCCTTTAATTAATTTAATAATGGGTACCTTGGGTGCAAATGACTCTAGCTATCGAAGCAGCCAAGGGGAAAATCAAGCGGCCGGAGCATATTACTGACGACACTATCTCCCTAGTGTGCGGTATGGTCATGAATCAGATACATCTATAGTATCTGCCCCTCAGAGCCCTCGTAGCCGGTTACGGGCCATATAATATATATGGGGCTGGATATATATATATATATATATATATATATATATATATATATATATATATATATATATATATATAAATCACGTGTCTGTCTGTTTTTCTGTTTGTCTGTTTGTTTGTTCCAAAACAAATCCACACCGTTTGACCGATTTCGACCAAACTTGGAATAATGGTAGGTCTTGATAAGAGAAATCTCCTAGGCTAGGTCAAAAAAATCCACCAGCTGTCTGTCTGTATGTTTGTCCCTTATACAAATCCACACCGTTCGTCCGATTTTGACTAAACTCGGTAAACATGTAGATCTTAATCTGAGGAGTGTCGTAGGCTAAGTCAAAAACGTCTACCAGACGTTTGTCTGTATGTTTATACATTATAAAAATCCACACCGTTCGTCCGATTTCGACTAAACTCAGTACACATGTAGATCTTAATCTGGGGAGTGTCGTAGGCTAAGTCAAAAATCAAAAACGTCTACCAGCTGTCTGTCTGTATGTTTGTCCCTTATACAAATCCACACCGTTCGTCCGATTTTCATTAAACTAGGTACACATGTAGATCTTAATCTGGAGAGTTTCGTAGGCTAAGTCAAAAATGTCTACCAGCTGTCTGTCGTTATGTTTGTCCCTTTTACAAATCCACACGGTTCGTCCGATTTTGACTAAATTCGGCACACATGTAGATCATATTCTGGAGAGTGCCGTAGGCTAGGTCAAAAAAATCTACCAGCTTTCTGTCTGTATGTTTGTTTCCTATAAAAATCCACACCGTTCGACCTATTTTGACCTAAGTTGGAACACAGGTAGATCTTGATACGGCGATTGCCATAGACTAGGTCAAAACGGCTACCATCTGTCTGTCTGTGTGATTGTTCTTTATACATACCCACACCGTTTCACAGATTTTGATCAACTGGGCACACAAGCTGGTCTTGATCAGGGGATTGCCATAGACCAGGTCAAAAACGTCTACCAGCTACTGTCTGTATGTTTTTGTTTTTTTTAAATCCACACCGTTAGACCGATTTTTACCAAACTTGGCATACATGTATGTCTTGTTATATTATATGGCTGTTATAGGTTAGGTCAAAGTCGTCTAGTAATTACAGTTGGGAGGCCACGGGTTCATAACAGTTACACATTCGTGTTATTAGATTTTAATAATACTTATTTGGCTTCTAATTTATTTAGGCTTTTCTATATGCAGAAAGTAGGTGTAGCATGGCACGCCGGGTAACAGCTAGTATATACATATATATGAGATTATGAGATGTTGACCTTTTCCCCAGCTGTTCCGTATTGCATCATCACGACAATAGTTAGTTACCCTTCCCTAGAGGGAGGGGGAAATCAGATTAAAATTACATCCACAAGGGCTACTGTTCCAAGCAATACGATGACTAAAATATATATTTTTTTTTATTATTTATTTATTCTTGAGCACTCGCAACAAAGGCGACTTGCCCAAAAAATATATATAAAGCAACTCCAAAGGATGTACGAACAGTTACAACCTTCCACTTTAAGTGAAAAGTTAGCCTTAACTTAAAGTGGAGGGCTCGAACTTCGTTTCATAAATATAAAAAGTTTTCCCATTCTATATTTTTTTTGGTCCAGCAGCCTCTTTTATTTTTAAAGAAAAAAAAAAGGACCGACATGTACTACCTTTGCGCGTTTCCGGAATGTCAGTTGAAATGCTTGGAATATATGTTAATAATTTGTGAAACATTTAAACACCTACTCCAATGAAATCTTGAAGAAATTTGCAGAAATTAATCACTCGCCCTCTTCCACTTCCGCTCGGAAGGCTCTATTACAAACAACAAAAAATCGTTTGTTATTTTATGTATCTTCTCTAGCTAAAAAAATATTTTAATGCTGAATGTAATAAAAGTATCAACAAGCAATTAAAACAGGCACATAACAGTTCAAAGAAACGAAACAAATTCTTTCAACTTTTTACTTATTTCTTCGACCGAGATCTTCTCATCCAAACATTACTTAGGAACCGTTTTTGTGCAGAATTTAGTAAGCTTTCGACTGCTTAGGCACTTTCCTCGTCACAACATCCTGATCATGAAGGTCTGTCCTTATCTTCCCAATCCCACCCACATAATCCTCCCAGGCTGCTTAAGAGAAAGTGGCTCCGAGATCATTTACATACCTGATCTTATAGTGATTATTAAAATATGTCTATATACAGCTCTTAAAGTGCCAACAATGGTTGGCTTCTTCCAAATATTGTATTTTTTTTTATTATATTATACTTTTCTTATACTTATTATATTATACTTTTCCCGTTGTGGTCAATTTTTACATAGCATATCTGGATCATCAAACTTGATAATCTTGCACAACAAACACATGAGTTTTGACATTATATTATACTTTTCCCGTTGTGGTCAATTTTTACATAGCATATCTGGATCATCAAACTTGATAATCTTGCACAACAAACACATGAGTTTTGACATTATATTATACTTTTCCCGTTGTGGTCAATTTTTACATAGCATATCTGGATCATCAAACTTGATAACCTTTCACAACAAACACATGAGTTTTGACATTATATTATACTTTTCCCGTTGTGGTCAATTTTTACATAGCATATCTGGATCATCAAACTTGATAATCTTGCACAACAAACACATGAGTTTTGACATTATATTATACTTTTCCCGTTGTGGTCAATTTTTACATAGCATATCTGGATCATCAAACTTGATACTTGCACAACAAACACATGAGTTTTGACATTATATTTCTAATGGAAATTGACTTTTATAAAATTTGAATTAAGAATAAAGAACCTTTTTAATGTTGTACTGAGCTTCCTGATGGTATAAATAATGCTTAAAGGTTGGAGGTAAATAGGTAGAAGAAAAATAGTGAAAATATTCCTTACGAGCAAATAGTGCCCTTTTAGCTCTATATGAATTGTTAATCGCTTGAAAGAGCTCGTTAAAAATGACGATAAAATACTTCTCCTCTTCAAGAAATATTTTAAAAATTCAAAATAAAATATCATACAAAATTAAAATTAATTTCTCAAACAATTTACAATATGTTCAGCTATAGCGTGTCGCAGATTAGCATTTAAAGAAAAATTTGGGCATTTCCAGTTGAATAGTCAGTCTCAAATAAATCTTGAAGCATATACATGCTATTGTGACATTTGTTCATAACTTTAATAAAAGATTCCACTTCATTGGAGCGAGGAAAAGCGATGGAAGGACTGGGGTTATCACTGGAAATATCGAATGTGTGGGCGAAAAAACCAGTCACCCATGAGGAACAGGAACCTCGAGGTGAGTTAGATCGTGATTGCTGTGATGAAGACTGCATAACCGAAAAAAAAAGTTAATACGATTTGAGAGTTTTTTTCAGCACTCTTATAAAGTGATAACATTTGGACTCCTAGGTCATCAGGCCAAAGGTCGAAATACAACAGTT
The DNA here is from genome assembly GCA_946811695.1 of Gonocerus acuteangulatus. NCBI lineage: Eukaryota > Metazoa > Arthropoda > Insecta > Hemiptera > Coreidae > Gonocerus > Gonocerus acuteangulatus. The sequence goes on along the minus strand of OX328124.1, from coordinate 94,020,406 downwards.
GTCGAAATTCCTAGAAGACAATGCCATAAATGGGAACATAATATAAAACAGGATATGCAGACAAAACAAAAGCGGTACTTTCGGAAAAGTTGCAGCGATCTTGGCACAATCCATTAGGCAAGAAACCAACGTAAATCAATCCGTCGGTAAATAATTTTTATTCATAAGACAGTACAAAAGAGAGCAAGTAGTCGTTCAGCGGTCGAGAAGACGGCTCGCACATAAATTTCACGATGTGGTAGAATAGACCAGCATATGTTCTGAGAAACACCCAGAAAACTATAAACTGCATAATGTTTACGTAAAGAAAACTGTTACTTAAACTGAGACTGTCACATCTGCGATGGGTATCCATAATAAAAATGATCTACATGTACTTACAAGCGGTAAAAATATCGTAACAGAATGCTTGACAAAGTATATGCTGCAGGGAATTTCGATTGTAATATTGGAGTGAATGGCGAATGGAAGGTGTTAGACCAGCGAACATGGTACAATCACCACACAACCACAAGACCACAAAGCTAACACCTTCCACTGATGAGGCGATTGGACCAGTTAGTAGCCACTGGTTCCAGTGGTTGACGATCTGGTTTAGCTCGTCAGAAGTCCAGGATTGACAAACCAACTCCAGAACTATCAACCATCCATTGGCGTCACTGGAATTCAAGAACATATGACCATTAATGGTGATATGAGTCGTTTGTAGATGAAAAATATAACATTCCAAAAGGAAATTCTTCATATATGAAAATACTAGCTGATTACTCGTGCTTCGTCATAGCAGATAAGTAGTTATCTTATTATAATTTATCATAAAAATTAATACTACTACATAATTTTATGCAGTTTATTATGGCACGGTTCCCATCATAATATATGTTATTAATCAATTGATAAGTAATCAAAGTATAATGTTTCTGGACTCTGGGGCGGTCCGGACTAGTGTCAACAAACAGATAACGTAGAGATAACCCGTTTTCTATAGGTTACCAGTAACAGGATTTTAACCACTACAGGTTAAAATTCGGTGTCAATAATAAATGGACGTTAAATTTTAAAAATTTCTCTGAAAATGTCATTTTGAAACACCCATTATATTTGCGAGCATTACCAAGAAGAGTTCTGACTGGGGATGGTGATGAGTAAGGAGGCTGTGCAAGGGTTCGGGATATTATTACCTCGGATGGACCATCACCAGGGATAGCGTAAACTCTATGAGGGACAAAATCACAGTTTATTTCTACTAATTCAAGGTCTGCCATCATAGTTCAAATTAACCACAATTAAAAATAATACTACGAAATAGATACAGTACGGAAACAGCACTGTTATCGTCCTAGCAACGCATGCTGCCTATGCTTGCCTGTTCTAACCAACTGAATATTCAAATCCCTCTAAAAATACTTAAAAATTTGAATATCAAAAAATCCTTTCTTAGTGAGTGTTTACATACTAAAATCGGAGTGAGTGTCCATGCAAAATTTCAAATTTTTCTGTCAAGTGGTTTGGGCTGGGTGATGATAGATCAGTGGTTCAGTGAGTAAGTGGTATTTGGCAAATATATAGTGGTTTTTTCATAGTTTTAAAAGTAAGATCCAATTGTGTCCATTTTAATTAGCACCCATTATGTAACTCTATCTTCATATATTCAAAATCTGAGTTATATTCAATTCATCCTATTCATTTGACAACTTACAATTGCAGAATGTGTAAGGTACGTTTACGTCTGTGGGTGTATGTGTGTGTACGAGCGTCTACTCATGTACGTTTGTATGTGTGGACAACCGTAATGAGCCGCGGGTAAAGCCCTAAGGCAAAACGAGGAATTGAAAAATATTGAAAAAGAGTATTATAGCCCGGGGAGTTGGTACGATTGAGGCAAGCCGCAGAATAAATTGCATTGGAATTGAGGAGTACAGAGGGGCTAGTGGAATTGAAAGGCGTTGTTATTCAGATTCAGAACGATCGGCTGGCTGTATGATTGGGACTTCTGACAATTGTATAATGAGACGATTGATAGCATAAGTTACGAGGGAAAGATTAATTGATTGAGACGTCAGACGACTGAAAGAACCAAGTTTGAGACACGGACCATAGAGAGGTGACACAATTCGGCTATGGTAAGATTGAAAAGAGGTGAGATTAGACAGTACTACGGAACATCTAAGGTGGCATTTGATCATAGCAAGCAAACGTTGATCCCCCTAGAAGAGACTAAACCCTCAATACTGACCAGCGTTGGTGGAATAATATATCACTCCTGTGTTCATTTCAATGGCTTTTTAAATTAACACCATTTTAAAAATAATTTATAATCATTTATTTTGTGGTTGGAAATAATTAGAACGAACAATCTTACATTATTTATTGATATCTAAGATTAACAGTAGAGATATATAGGAATACCTTGTAAAATGTCTACTTATTTATACTCAGATATAAAGAATATTGTATGCGAAAGCATCTTACAGCTCACATGGTGTACCTCGTCGATTTATTTCTTTTCGGGATATCATGTAGTACTTAAGCAATATTAGCCAAGTTTTTTTAAGTGCTAGTTCGTCAATTTAAGGGACGAAAATCACTCTTAAAATTTACGAAAAACGGCTAATTTTTTACAGACATCGCCTTGAAAATGGTTGCACTCGTTTCTCTACGTTACTAAATCTTTGAAAAGCGTACCTGGAAGACCACAAACGAAAAACGATAAGCGCAAGAGTTTTTTTCTTGTGAATTTCGCCAACAAGGCGATTCTGCTGATTGACGTTTTAAATTAAAACAAGTATTTTTGCACCAAATGACATTTTAGACAAGGAATCAAAAATGTCATCTGTTTTACACAAATCCGAGTGCGGCGAGTTAATGCTTCTAAAGAATGAAGATTTGAAATTTAATTCACTGACGTTGTATAACCCGTGAACTCATATGAAAACTTTTCCAATCAGGGGTTTCAAAATGTTACAAAATGTTTTCTTTTTTTATGTATTTTATTTATATTTGCAGCTTACAGTTCCGTTCTCGATTACGTCAATATCTTATTTCATTTACTTTTCTTGATTGGTTAACATTGGCTATTGTTGCCCTATTCTTTTCAGCCTTTCATTGATTTTATTTAATTTATAAATTCGTTTATATCCAATTGAATCGGCTTCTTTCTTATTAACAAAATGTTTTTCAAATTAAGTTTTGGTTATCAATATTTCTCTTTAAAATTAGTTAAATGTGCAAAACAAAAGCATATAGATAAGGTCTTCAAAAATAAATATAACAACAATGGCAACAATAAAATCATTTTCACTGTAAAATGTAGTTTTATTAAGAAGCAGTGACCGAACCCCGACAATCCCTACCTTGCATCATCAACGGTCAACGATCTCCTCTCAATGAAATATAAAATAAGTTCATTAAAATGGCTATCAGAAGTTTGAAATTCTCAAATTTATTGTTTTCACAATCAATAAATATTTAATTTACTATTTGTGATAAAAATGCTCTCGCAATATAAATTCATCTATTTGCAGATGACTGGTGGCGGACAGCATGGGGGCGGGCAGCAGAAGAGGCCAACTGTAATATTGTACCCAACAGGTAAAAATTGACATCACCAATAATAATTTTCAAAATTGCAGAAAATAATATATTAAAAAATAATTCTACTTCTAATTGGTCTCCTTCATTAGGTACTACACATGTGTCGCATCACATTACATCATTTCAGGAGCAATTAAAATATACATAAAGTATGTGAGAGCTTACCCTAAGATGAAGGTCATCATGAAAGGTGACCAACATTTCATCAATTTACGTTAACCTGGGCAAGGTCCTACGTTTGGATGGAAATAAAATTTCATTATGTGTGTATATATGTATATATATATATATATATATATATGTATATATATATATATATATATATATATATATATATATATATATATATATATATATACAAAACACCAGGTTTCCACCACAAGTATAATTGTACAGGACTCTACTTAGATTCCTGGGCTTGAAGAAGATATTATCGTCATAATGTGCTACTTTTAAACACATTCTGAACAAATTGAGATATTGATAAAAATGTCTTGCCTCTGAAAAGACGTGCTCGTTGACCAACGAAATGGGGGGTTTATTAAGAACCCAAATTATTAAAATGCCTTTAACAGACGTAATTTTGGGTTTCTTGAAATGAAACTCGCTATATAACTATCAAGATGCTGATGAGATATAGAACTACAAAAAAAAAAAAAAAAAAAAAAAAAAAAAAAAAAAAAAAAAAAAAAAAAAAAAATTACATAATACTCCTCTATCATTTGTTTGATCGCTACAATTTTTTTGTCTTCTTTTTTGTAGTTCTATATTTCATCAGCATCTTTCAAGAAAAGTAATATTTTATCCATCTTCGACGAGTCAGACATTCCTTGAAAATGCGCCCAATAGTCATGTAGTGTTAATTTTAAAGAATTTTGCAGGTTCTTCTGTTGACATCAAATATCCATGAGTTATCCTTATATATCTATTCCAAAGGCCGAGTAATAACGAAATCTTCCTTTCCTAATTGTCTTGAAAATAATTCACGGGCAGTATAGCATATTTTAGTATATTTAGGTTTATTTTCATTAATAGCTGTCCTAATTAACCCTTTCCTTACTAAGGACTTCTGTAGAAGTCGAAGTTTTCCGTGCCCCTGGAACGAAGGACTTGTACAGCAGTCCGACCCTTCCCTCTCGCTTACCAGCTCCCTACGGCTAATTTTTCCAAAAGTTTGACCTTGGGGCTATTAAGCAAGGATTTAGAAAAGCTTTAGCTATTTCTTTTACCACTGGTCGCCGGAAAAATTAACTATTTGTGTCGAGACAGAGCTGCAGATTATGGATACGTGGGTCGGGATCGTAAAAATTAACATCGCCAGTGTTTGATCCAACTCTATTCCAATCGAAAAGGATGATCTATTTATCTTGTTTTTAATAAAAAAGAGGCTATTTATTTAGCTTCTTTGATTAATACCTATATCATAAAAAAATAATATTTTTCGTATTAAAAAGTATAGACTATAAAAAATATTTATAGGAGCATCTAATTACATAATTCAACCTCAATATTTAGAGCTAAAAGTAAACGTAAATGAATAATAAAATGCAGTTTTCCTACGGTTAGAAATGTTAAGGGAGGAAATTATATGAAGGTTTTTACGGACGTCGAGAGTAGGGCGAGAATAGCTTCGTAACTAGGGCCCGGCCAGGTAGAGAGATCGCTGTACTACAGGGTCAGTCAGACCGCACTACCCGTCATAAGCTAAGGGTTAATATCACCCAGTGTTGTATAAAAATTTGCTTGCGCGAACAAAATGGTTGCTAATGGGAGAGGGATGATGGTATACTGGCCATCAGGAGGTGTGGAGCTTTTACTGCGTCGTCAGCGACTTCGTTTCCGTGTATACTCATTTGGTTCAGTATCCATTAGAAGTGTATGTCCTTACTTAGTTTCCTTATTCTATTAATACATTTCTGAATTATTGTATTGCTTGTGTAAATGGAGGTAAATACTGAAGAAGCACATATATCAATTACTGGCACCTGTGTCTAGTTAATTTATTCATAATAATTAAAATGTTTTGTTATTATCTTTGTTTCAAAACTCGAATTAATGTTTGTTCATTAAAAGGGTATTTAATTTTCTATTCACCTGTGGAATATTCCTTGTTTATTTAATTGGCTGACATCAAGGCATGCTGATAGATAAATATGTTTCTCTTATTCTTCTGTGATAATACCAACATTTGATATCAACAACATGTGACGACACAAGAGTCAATTACAAATCCCTATTTAATTTATTTTCAAGTAATACCATTAGTGCAAGGATGTTGTGTAAGCACGCAAATATGGTGTTGTTTCTTTAATAAACAAGGACTCACAACTCTCTATACCTTTCGTGGAGAACATAAAGCACTTCAGCTAATTTAAGTATAATAAAACATAGAACTATTTAACTTTCACAATCCTTGCCATATTTAAACGTCATGATTAATAATGTATCATGCTTTTACAAGACGAGAAAGGCAGTCACGTGAAGGTTTTGAGACTTTTCTTCAAAATTATTCTTAGATGCATCCTCAAAAACTGTATTCCTTCGGAGGGCTAACGTAAAGAGCTAACGTAAAGCGTCTCTAGGTGTAAAAAATATTGCGCATAGTTTAATTGATGCGTTAATCAATTTTCTGACGCTGAAGGCTTGTTATTGAAATATTGGTTCATGTCAGGGAATAGAATCAGGAAACAACAACAAAACTAGCTCTATTCGATCCTCCGTGATTTATTAATCATCACTTAGGAAATTCAAACACATAAACTATTAGAACTGGGAGGAGGTTTAAACTTATTAGGTGCGCATAACTCACAATTCAACAGCACACTCATCGGCTTGAAGAACAACTTGCACATTAATGACGATGAAATTATTTGAATGTGAAGAGACTGTCGATTTTCGTAATTACCAAGAGAAGATGAAAAAAAAAACTGCCGCTACTTCAGAGCTGCATAACTCACAATTCAACAGCACACTCATCGGCTTGAAGAACAACTTGCACATTAATGACGATGAAATTATTTGAATGTGAAGAGACTGTCGATTTTCGTAATTACCAAGAGAAGATGAAAAAAAAACTGCCGCTACTTCAGAGCTGCATAACTCACAATTCAACAGCACACTCATCGGCTTGAAGAACAACTTGCACATTAATGACGATGAAATTATTTGAATGTGAAGAGACTGTCGATTTTCGTAATTACCAAGAGAAGATGAAAAAAAAACTGCCGCTACTTCAGAGCTGCATAACTCACAATTCAACAGCACACTCATCGGCTTGAAGAACAACTTGCACATTAATGACGATGAAATTATTTGAATGTGAAGAGACTGTCGATTTTCGTAATTACCAAGAGAAGATGAAAAAAAAACTGCCGCTACTTCAGAGCTGCATAACTCTTTTGTATTTGTTATAAACAGCTTTCTTGGATCTCCCCATGGTCTAGTGGCTAACGCCAAGGTTTCGTGTCCGGAAAATGTGGGTTGCGTTTTTCCATCTTTGGTCCGGCTTAAAGTATTAGTATTAGGAAGGGTGGCAACCTTTAGCTAACCCAAAGCTAATTAATGGCCCGAGATGCGAATGCGCCGGAGAAAAAAACAAAGAAAAAATCGTCCCTTTAGTTGGGAACGATATCAAGTAGTATTCGAAGCTAGGAAGCTAATTAATTACGGAAAAATTAATAATTTACTTCTTGATTAACTCCTCGAATCTAATTGACCGATATTACTCATTTTCATAGAACATCATTATCATTAGCAGAGCACGATGTATACAGAATTTTGTAGAAATATAAAAATATTACGACTGCTAGGGTTATATTGCTAGTTTGTGTGAAGAGTAAACACTCCATCCAGATGGACCTATTTTGCAGGATAAGAAAGTCTTCAATTATTTTTCTATGGTAAATTTCTATTCTATGGCCACAATCGTGAAAACAGACATACATATATCACAATTGAGCAAGGACCGAAATAAAAATTAAATGTTTCCTAAAAATTATGACAAAAAAAAAATTACTACATAATTTATATTTTTAAAATTAATGAATAACTGTTATGAAATAATTTTTATTTTTAAGTTTTTAAAATAAAAATTATTAGAAAATTGTTTTAAAAAAAAAATAATGAAATACATCAATTACAATGGAATTTTTATTTTTAATTCCCAATAATAAAAATTAAAGATAAAGTGAAACTCATTTATTAAATATCTCTTATCCTCGGAATAAATAAATAAATACTTGATTTGGAACCTTTTGTTTATTAGAAGGTATTTGTTTATGACAGTGAATCAAAGTTCGTCTAAATCCAATTTATTTGTATGAGTATATATTGAATATTCTAGAATTTGTTTTTGTGTATTAATTTCTATTCATTATGGCACTAATATTGTTTTTTTTTTTTTTTTTTTTTTTTTTTTTTTTTTTTTTTTTTTTTTTTTTTTTTTTTAAAATAATGTTTAAAGTTAAAGTAATGAAAAATTGTTATTAAAAATGTTTATACAAAAAAAAAAAAAAATTTTGAAATAACATTATTCAAATGGGGTCTCCCGTGGTCTAATGGTTAGCGCCTTGGACTCATAAGCGGGAGATGGTGGGTTCGATCCCCACCTCAGGCAGGAATTTTCTCATCTCAAGGCTCGTTGGGAAAATTCCTCGCTGTACCCTGGATGTCGGCGCTAATGACCTAGAAGTAGATGCGCCGTAAAAAAAAAAAAAAAAAAAAAAAAAAAAAAAAAAACATTATTCAAATAATTTTTATTTTTAAGTTTTTGAAATAAAAATTATTAGAACATTTTTTTAAAAAAATAATAAAATATATCAATTACGATGGAATTTTTATTTTTATTTACCAATAATAAAAATTAAAGGTTAAGTGAAACTCATTTGAAATAAAAATTAATAGTTATTTTCGGTCCCTGCAATCACAGTTGGGCATTATTCAATAAATTTTTTATTCGATGATCATTCAAATAAATTTGTATTGAATAATAATTTATTCATTGATTACGTTATTCATACACGGATTTTTTTTTATTCTACGAATAACAGGGTTGGATCATTATTCAATAAATTTTTATTGAATAAGAATTCATTCATTTATTAAGTTACTCATTGACTGATTTTTTTTTTATTTATTTATTTTTATTTTTTTCTTATCTATATACATAAAAATCACGTGTCTGCCTGTCTGTTTGTTCTTTATACAAAACCAGACCGTTTGACCAAACTCGGCACTCAGGTAGATCTTGATACGGGTAGTGTCGTAGGCTAATTAAAAAACGTCTACCAGCTGTCCCTCTGTATGTTTAATTGAAAGGTGTTGTATAGGGAACAAACAGACAGACACGTGATATATATATATATATATATATATATATATATATATATATATATATATATATATATATATATATATATCAGTAAACAATATCACTCAAATATATAGTTTTCATTAAAAGGAAGAAAAATTTTAATGCATTTAACGAAAAATTTCAATCAAATAAATCATTTTTATTCAATAAAAATTTTCATTCAAATAAATCATTTTCATTCAATAAACATTTTCATTCAAGCAAATCATTTTCAATCAATAAAAATTTTCATTCAATAAATCATGGTTATTCAATAATGAATAAAAATAAAAATTTGCGTTATTCATTGATTCATTGAATAATGAATGAAAAATTATTCATTATTCAGAATGAAATATCAAATTTATTCATTATTCATTATTCTGAATTATTTTTGCCCAACACTGCCTGCAATTGGGTCATCTCTTCACTAGTCCCCTTGTTTGCTACTAGCGCTTTCTAACGGAGGACGACAAAAAGATTGCGTGGACATGTGCACTGGTGCCAATAAACAAAACATTTTGTAGACTAGATTTGATTATAATGTAAATAGTGTGTCTAAACATCGGCTATCGGATTACGTTTTTATTAATTTTTGTGCATCGGCTTCCAAGGTCATTAGCACAGATCTAATTCAATCTACTACTGTCGTTGCGTAGTATGTTTTAAACAGACACATTTGTGTACATTAGTATTGGTTCCGTTTTTAACATATTTTAAACCTATAAATTATTTTTATTTGTTTGTTTTAGAGCCTGCTAATGTGCGATTTGCACATTTTTTTTTTTTTCCTCAGCCATAGTAACCCTATGGTGGAGCCGTTTATTAGTTAAAGCGTGCCTCATATCTCTTGATACACTCCACGCATGTCTTTACGCATGTCTTTACGCATGTCTGTACGAATGTCTTTACGCATGTCTTTACGCATGTCTTTATGCATGTCTTTACGAATGTCTTTACGCATGTCTTTACGCATGTCTTTACGCATGTCTTTACGCATGTCTTTACGAATTTCTTTACGCATGTCTTTACGAATGTCTTTACGCATGTCTTTACGCATGTCTTTACGCATGTCTTTACGAATGTCTTTACGCATGTATTTACGCATGTCTTTACGAATGTCTTTACGCATGTCTTTAGGAATGTCTTTACGCATGTCTTTACGCATGTCTTTACGAATATTCGTCCTTGACGTTTGTGTAAATATTTGTTTGTCTAAAATATTACGTAAGTTGAAGGTGATGGTCGGGATTCTTGAAGTAACAGACTGCAGTTGCTCCCATAAATTGTTTAAAACATTAACTTATATTTGCGACGTTTCGAGCCTGTTCAGGTTTATCATCAGGTATCTACATAAAATAAAAGTAAAATGAAGAACAAGGAGGACACTTCCCCTATGTCACTAATACCAATACAAAGACAATAAATGAGGTATACAATTATACAATATATTAGGTATCATATATTAAGTCGTGTTAAGGTATATTATAATATTTAAATTTCAAATTAGGGTCCATAAATTTTAAATTTTAAGCGTGAGCGTTAAATCTTGGTAATAATAGTGGGGTAATTAAATATGGTGGGGACATTAAAAGTAAGAGAAAAAGGAGAAGAAGATTTTACCAGAATTTTTTGTGGGAACAAGTCAAATACTTACACATCTACATGTACACAGATTTAAAGTTAGTAATGGACAAATTGAAAAATGTTCTTTGATCACAGTTTTGCCTCTTCCGAAACGGTGAACAACTCAAGATAACAATTCAGTTACAATCCGCCTTCCATAGTACTGATTAAGGGAGAACTCATCAAGTTAATCTCGACGTCTAAAAAGAAGAAGTACCTAATAACTTCTTAAGTGAAAAATAGATCTCAGAAAAACATCTAGAATGGTGGAACTGGGGTAAACATATAAATTCTTGTAGAATTGCGTTTGAAATTGGCCACTGAATCAGCGAGAGGAAAAGAAAATATCTCTAAAAACAAGGGGAACTAGTTAAGACTCCTATAGGGAAGCTAGATCAATCTAGGATAGAAATCTTATTAAGAAATACGCTACGGACACTGTAGTCTCTAATACATTTCAAAGTCGCTTGAATACATTTGTTAAAGCAATATTTTTCAGGACGAAGGTCAACAAAAGAGAATTAACAAAGTCAATTCATTTATTTGTATTTGCTCTACATGTTTCACACCCTAGGTGCCTCTTCAGGAGCCAAAAACTCCACCATATTTTCGAACAACGGACAATTACTAATGACAGCTCTTTTAAAAATTCTAAATTAGATGGACAAAAGTTTTATAAATTTAACTACGATCCTGTTTTATCGAATAAAATAAAAGGTATTTGCAAGGAGGTGGGAAAAATTACATGTTGTTATAGCAACAAAGTAAGCAATAGTTACACTAGAATAAAAGAACGGATAACACCAAGGAACACCAAATATAATATTTATAAAATTAGTTGCACAGATTGTAACAAGATTTATGTTGGAGAGTCGTCGCAGTTACTCAGAAAGAGAATAAAATAACACGTCAAAAATGTGGATGATCAGGATAATAAAACTGCTCTGGCTAACCATTCTATAAAATATAAGCATGTATTCGACTTCGAAAATGTAGAAATTATAGAAAAGGAAAGAAACTTGACGAAAAGAAAAATAAAGGAAAACATTCATATCATAAAAAACAGGAAGAAAACGGTTAACAAATAAACTGAAACAAAATATTTAAGTAGTATATTTTTTAATTTGCTAAACAAAATTTAATTAACTTATATCTCTTGACAAAATCTATTTTTTTCTTTGTTTTTATTATAATTATATTATCTTGTTCTGGATGATCGATTTTTGGAATCTATCGATTTTTCACAGCTGATCGATGCTATAAGTAAGTAATAGTAACCTCATCTTGGACGTGGCCACTGTACGGGAAGGTTCGCCTCACTATAATTAGGCTGTAAGTTTTAGTTTAGTAAGTTTTTGGCTCTTGAAGAGGCACCAAGGGTGTGAAACATGTAGAGCAAATATAAATAAATGAATTGACTTTGTTAATTCTCTTTTGTTGACCTTCCGCCTGAAAAATATTGGATTGAAGAAGATTGGGTCACTATAAAATATAAATTTGTTAAAGGTTAGTATCAAACGAGATATTATTTCAAACATTTGTTTTTGTATGTTTGAAGTATTTAATGTGAGCAACCTCATGATCGTTATGCTCTTGGGCTAGGGTTTGTTTTTCTTTACTACCAATCATGTTGCCAGGTATTTTATTTTTATTTTCTTATGCAATTTTTATTTATTTTTGAGTTCATCCTAAACATGTACTTCCGAAGCTATGCAAACAAAGTCCTCTCCTATCATAACAGCTATTGCCACCTCATTAAAAACTAATTTTCAATAGAAAATATAAATAAAAGTAAATTTATATAATTTTAAAATTGGTTCCTTTTATAAGCGACGTATCATTTGTATTTCAGTCTTTCTGTCATAGAGAGAGAATATATTTTGCAGATACTGAAAGAATTTAGCTATTAAGGTTACATAAATGAAAGATTTTTCAAAAATGAGGCATGTTTTCAAACCCTCATTAAGCCTACCTACTATTAGGCATAAAAAGTAGCCCTCTTAAAAATGTATAATTACGTAGGTTATATATATTCGGCTCGGCTTATCCGACTGCCTATCCTACATGGACATTTAGATAAAGCTGGAGAGACGACCAGCAAAACAACACACAAAGCTCAACAACACCGTTGGGGAAAGAAGTCGAAGACCCTAAAACCAAATATTGGAACGCACCGAAGAATCTTAAGAAAAAGAAGTCTATATACATGTATATAAATAAATATATATATATATATATATATATATATATATATATATATATATATTTATTTATATAGAAGGTGTTACATAGTTGTTTACTTTTCTATTTATTTTATTTTATTTTTTTTTTTTTTTATGTCAATGATGAAATGCCATCCAATGTGAAGAATGCCTGGGTACAATGCATTTGAAGTGTGTACAATAATGGACATTAATGGAAGGGGTGGTTGTAATTGGTCAGTTTTTCCATTGTTTTAAACTTCAACATAAATCTACAGCGACCTGTTTACGGAAGCTGTCGAAAGAAATCTTTAAAAATTCAGAGCAGTATGTATAATTTATTAGCCAATATTTACATTTACTTCGTTTAAAACACCACAAATTTGTGTTCTGGTGAATATTCCTTTAAATTGTAATGTTCACTTATAGATAACATAGATTTTTTGGACAGGTTATATATACGGGTTGTATATACTCTTTTCTATCCACGATAGGGCTAATGGCTTTTCTTTTTCGAATGAAAAACCACTTTTAGTTGGAATCGAACCCAGAACCTTAAGCAAAGAGTACTCACACTGTATCAGCTAAGGTCACCGGGCTTCCAAGGGAATATAACTATGGCCCGACTTCGTTGAAATATGTTGCAAAAATATTTTATGCACATTGAATGGTCCAGCTACAGAATTGGCTTACCTCAAAAGAGTTCTTTTAGTGCAAGGTTTTATGAAATAAAAACAAGGGCATCTTAGTACATTATTGATTGGTATTTATTTATTAGAAAATGTAAGTAAAATGTGAAATTTCTATTTTTAACAAATGAAATAATATGATAAGGAGCTTCGCTTTAGGAAAATAAGGAATAGCAGGAAAATAAATAAAATTTTCTTTTAACTTTCATCTTCAAATCTCAAGGTATATGCCAATGTGAGTGGTTATGTTTCATAACGTTTACTGTTTTTATTGTAAGAATTCTGAATATTTCCATCCCCCCTTTAATTAGAAGAGAGAATTTTTATAATCCTCTTGTTTATCTCTATAAGTGCCCTAATTTCCATGCCTAAGCAATTACCTTTCTTACCTTCTTGCTACTGTACTTTCAACTTTTCTGTTTTACGGTTGAAATTCATTAAAAAAAAAATGATAACTTTAATTTTTCATTGTTATCATATACAGGGTGTTACGTAAGTGGTGACGAATATTTAAGGTGATAGTAGACTCCAAATGGAACACAAATGGTCCTTTGGGCTAAGGGTCAATTCCCATTAGGGAAGGAGAAAACTTAAATTTTGCGTTTTTTTAGGTTAACTACGTTTTTCGTTGAGTAGAATGCAATAACTAAATAACTGTTTCAGATCTGTTATTCCCAATTGCAGCGACGTAAACTAGACAAAATTTACTTGAAGAATAAGTAGACTATTAGAGCTATCTTAATTATTATATTCATAAATCTTATGAAATAAGAAAAGTTTCCTAAAAGTGGGGAATCAGCAGTTTATTAGTAATTGAAAAAAAACAACAATAATTTGCCCCCCCCCAAAATGAGGTTTTTAAATTTAAACTCCTTCTATCCACCTTTTACTGGTTTTATAATTGACAAAGTCTACTTGTTCTTCAAGTATATTTTGTCTAGTTTGCGACGCTGCAATTGGGAATTGCATATCTTAAACAGTTAATTAGTTATTGCATTCTACTCAACGAAAAACGTAGTTAACCTAAAAAAACGCAAAATTTAAGTTTTCTCCTTCCCTAATGGGAAGTGACCCTTAGCCCAAAGGACCATTTGTGTTCCATTTGGAGTCTACTATCACCTTAAATATTCGTCACCACTTACGTAACACCCTGTATACATCTATCTATATTTGTCATTCAATGTTCTTTTAGCACTTTCCTCCAAAGGAAAGTAGCTATTGAGGTTGGACTCATGACGGAATTTTTGAAAAATTTCTTCAAATCTTTATCGATCCTACCTAGTAGACACCGAAAATGACCCCCGTTAAAATTTATATATATATATATATATATATATATATATATATATATATATATATATATATATGCATATATATATATATATATATATATATGTGTCTGTTAACACGATAGCGGCCAGAGTTTTTGTTTTTTCGTCACGAAACTTGGTATATAGCATTCAATTAGCAAACGATTGAACGAGTTCGTTAACCACCAAAATCGGTCCACCGGAAGGGGGGGTTTACCCCGAACCCAAAACACTAATTTGACCATTTCAGCCGTAATATTTGTTATATTTCAACGAAACTTGGTATTCGTACTGGTAATATAGAGGGAAAAGTGAGATATAAAAATAAACTAAATCCGTTCATAAGGAGGGGGGGTTTACTCCGGTCCGACAATACCAATTCGCCACTACCAGCCGTGATTTTAGGTATATTTCGACGATACGCGGTATTCATAGTGGTAATCTACAAGTAAATATGTGTTGTAAAAATAAACTAAATCGGTTCATTAGGAGGGGGGGTTTACTCCAGACCCACAATACCAATTCGCCACTACCAACCGTGATTTTTGGTATATTTCGACGAAACTCGGTATTCGTAGTGGTAATCTACAGGTAAATATGTGATGTAAAAATAAACTAAATCGGTTCATTAGGAGGGGGGGGGGGGTTTACTCCAGACCCAAATTACTAATATACTCATACTGGTCGTAATTTCTGCTGTATTGTAACGAAACGCGGTATACGTCGTGGGTAACTCATGAGAAAGAAGTGTTGTAAAAATGAGCTGAATCGGTCAATCAGAAAGGGGGGTTTACTTTGTAATATATTTCAATAGAAAAGCCAGCCAGACATAGGTTCACAAAGGCGCCGCAAGGAGCGCTAGAGGGACTGTATCCGGTTCCTGCGTTAGATCAAAATACGATAATATGAGGATTTTGTATTTATTACGTAGTGTAATAGGTACCATGTGTAAACATAACCCTGGAAGCAAATTAATAATTTATCAGTTACACATTACAAAATTAAAAGAGAACTATTCATGTTTTTATTTTATTTATGTAGGATATTTTAAGCAAATTGTTCTGGAAAGCAGTCTACACTACCCAAATTCTGAGGAAAGTGCTTAGTTATGCAGCTCCTGCGTGACGGACTTTTATATATAGGTATCTATAAAGTAGTAAAAATAATTAAAAATAATAATTTGTATTAGGTAAGCATCTAGTTTTTACAAATATGAAACTCGTACGTCTCATTTAGCATTTAACCGTCATAATGTGGAAACATTTTCCAGTACCTCCTTAAGTTTCAAAATTCTATTTTTCTCAGGAACAGTTAAAAATATCGCGTTGAATGTTATTTCATTCGATTCTCCGTGTCTAAATTTTGAAACAAATTTGAACGATCCGCTTTATGGATAACGATAAATTTATAAACGCGGAAATTTCTGGTCATCACTTCCGGATTCCACCGTCGATGCCATAGATAGAGAGGGGGTGTGCTAAAAATGTAGACAGCTCCCAACTATGGGGGAAAATAACTCGTCCTAAAAAAAAGAAAAGAAGAAAAACAAACAAATGTACCCGGAAAAGCCAGGAGCCACCACAGTTTTCAGTCAGTTGAAGCATAAAATCGATTTCAAATTAATCCGCCCCGAATTCCTCGAGTGTGAACCTGGTAGAGGATGTAAACTGTACCGAGGGAGTTTTTGTTAACCCTCAGCTCGGGGTAAAGTCTGGCCGGATTCCACAAATGTTTGTTCCCAGAGGAATTCCAGCCTTTTGCCTTGAGTACGGGAAGGAATTCAGATTAATTTGCTATTCCGCCTTTTCACTGATATTCCTCTTACCTTCAGTAAAGACTTGTAGACTTCTGTTTCAGGGGTTCTGCTCAAGAAAAGGAAAAGGTTTTGTTGCTGTCAAATAAATAAAATATAACAATTTATGATCGTCCAGTGTGTTTTATAAAAGACTCCAGTGTCCAGTGTGTTTTATAAAAGACTCCAGTGTCCAGTGTGTTTTATAAAAGACTCCAGTGTCCAGTGTGTTTTATAAAAGACTCCAGTGTCCAGTGTGTTTTATAAAAGACTCCAGTGTCCAGTGTGTTTTATAAAAGACTCCAGTGTCCAGTGTGTTTTATAAAAGACTCCAGTGTCCAGTGTGTTTTATAAAAGACTCCAGTGTCCAGTGTGTTTTATAAAAGACTCCAGTGTCCAGTGTGTTTTATAAAGATCGCCCAGTGTGTAAATATAAAAGACGTGAAGTTTAAAAAAAAAAAAAAGAAAAAAAATCCGTACCACAGTAGAAGATTTATCAGAGAACTTTGGGGTCTCCCCGTGGTCTATTGGCTAACGCCTTAGATTTTTTCTCGTCTCAAGGCTCGTTGGGAAAATTCCTCGCTGAACCCTGGAAAAAAAATAAAATAAAATAAATAAATAAATAATAATCAGAGAACTTTACGCAGACATTCCCCAACAATACAAAATACATAGTATATGCAGAAGGAATATTACTATTGAGATTGCAATAATTTCAAAACCTTTGAAACATTGTCAAAGTCTTCTTCCATCCTCTTTACTAGGCAACAAGAATGATCCCCGTAAGAAATGGCATAATTATGTGTCAAGCACATGTAAACGAGTTTTGGTTAAATAAAAAAATACGACCGGTATGAGCAAATATACTTATATAATTATTTTTAGATACATATACATATCCTTCGATTACCTTGTTGGGGGTATAAAGGAGGAGTTGAGAATCCAATCAATCTTCCGGAAGTATATCAGTCCCGAAAAAAAAACTAGTGTAACAGTTAACTTTCAACTTTTAAGCCTGGTGCAGACTGAAGAAACTGGTTTCATGAAACCACTTTCATTGAAGCGTGCACACAGAATAAACTGTATTCTATCAGTTTCATGAAACCACTTTCATTGAAGCGTGCACACAGAATAAACTGTATTCTATCAGTTTCTTGATGGATTCAGACGACGATTCACTAAAGAGCTCTAGCGAAGAACTGAATGACTAAAGCTTATAAAACCTACTCGTAAAAAGCTGTGACAGCAGCCCCGAAGCGAAGAACTGAATGACTAAAGCTTATAAAACCTACTCGTAAAAAGCTGTGACAGCAGCCCCGAAGCGAAGAACTGAATGACTAAAGCTTATAAAACCTACTCGTAAAAGCTGTCACAGCAGCCCCGAAGCGAAGAACTGAATGACTAAAGCTTATAAAGCCTACTCGTAAAAAGCTGTGACAGCAGCCCCGAAGCGAAGAACTGAATGACTAAAGCTTATAAAACCTACTCGTAAAAAGCTGTGATAGCAGCCCCGAAGCGAAGAAATGACCTTGCCGAGAAAGGGGATATCAGGCCACGGGGCATGCAAGACCATTGTCACGAAAGTGGATATGAGCCCCTAATGGGTTAAGGCGCAGTTTTGGCAGCGGTGGATGAAGACTAAGCTGTAAGTATGCGTTGTAATTTGATCAGCATTTCTCAAATGTAAAATGAATTGAAGACACTTCCTGATGGCTCGTTGTTCTTTCGTAGCGGCGAATGAGTAATCTGCTAGCTACTTTGGATTTCGAGAATTTCTTTCCTTATTTAATGAGATATTTTATAAACGAAATATTGTCTCGAGAGTCCAAATTGAAAACTATTTTGGATACAAGGTATACAACTATCAACATTATATGACCTCAAGCAATATGAAATAATAAGCATGAGGAATAACGAAGGGCTTTAAAAATAAAAAAGATATGTATATATAATATCCAACTCCGTCATAACTATTATAACAAACTCCATCAATTCCTAACTGTTAAGAAACTTTTCGGACAAAGAGTTGGATGCCAAAATTATACTTCTGGAAACTTAATTGTCTCGATCAAAACTGATTAAACTCATTGAAGCGAATGACGAATTTATTATCCACTTCATTTCCACGGTGTTCTTAGAAACTTCCTAAACTTTAGGTTAGAGGAGAATTTAGAGAATCTGAATGTTTAGCTCTAGTTTATTAATAAGCTTTAGTCTTCATTCTAGACTGCTCCAAACAACACGAAGTTCAGAAGTCTACACGTCCTGAATGTTTCCATCAACTAAAGGAAAACAGGAGAGCTAAACCCTCTCATTTCATATAAATTGCCTAAGTACTCCACTTGAACAGAAAAATAACTACAAAGGACAAATAACATTAGATACTTACAGAGTATAGTAAGGATAGTAGTTTTTAGCGCAGAGTGTGTGCGCCAAAAAAGTGGAAGCGGCAATAAAAATAAATCTAGATCAAGAAAATTGCTATAAAGATGAATTTTTATTTTATCCCTTGACATTACTATATATTAAAAATGCATTATCCTACCATTTTAAATATTTTATTTAAATTACATATATAACATTCCTCTCCCCAATTATTATTGTTTTCATGCTACATGGTTGCCCAACATTTTATAGTCCTCAACAGACCTCCGACCTTTAACCACAATCCCTTAGGACCATCAAAATGAGGATGAGTGATGAGATACTTAAAAATCTGATGACTTGAAGAGGGCTTTTTGGCCATAACTGGGGTTTATACTACAAATAGCACTCTTGATATATAAAGCCGTAGTAGGAAATGTATTGCCTTACAGATGTGGTGTCTGGTGGTATAAAGCAAATCTTGGCTACAAAGAGGCAAAGTTAGAACAAAGAATAATGGATGGGATTTCTCTCAATAGCACAGTACTTTCAAATCAACCGCCTTTAAATGGTATTACATCTGGTACAATTGGAAAGTTTGAATTGAAACGCAGGCTATGATACCAGCTTATAAATATTTAAGTAATAACGCATAGACTTCTAGAAACAAGATTGGCGTGATATATGTTACATTCAGTTACGGGAGTATTCAACAATTCCCATTAGAAAATCACCCATGGTTTCAAAAAGGAATCATTTATTCTTATTCCAAAAATTATTAGTTATTAATCCTTACAGAAAAATTTAATTCCAGACAAATTAATTTTTCCTCCACGCTAAAGTGTTTTCATATTAAAATTCATCCCCTGTATGTCCTTTGACCCTCTTGGATTGGCTTAAGAAACTTGAAAATTTTATAGCTATGAATAGTATAATTTTAAAAAGAGTGTAACTAGTTTTGCAATAAAATTTCCTTTCAAAGGCTCTTTTTCCTTAGTATTATATTATCACAAGAAAAAAAGCTAGAGATCAGAGAATTCTTTCATAATCTCATCATGTTACTTTAAAGTGGATAGAAAAAAATGGCCAACAAGAAAAATTATAAATGCTTGTAAAATTATACTTTTAATTTCCTTCTCATCTGTTTTTTTTTTTTTTTTTTTTTTTTTTTTTTTTTTTTTTTTTTTTTTTTTTTTTTTTTTTTAAACGGCGCATCTACAACTTGGCCATTAGCGCCGCTTCTCATCTGTTGTTTTTATTTTTTCATAAAGCTTAAGCAAATCCATTTGGAAGGCATTAGTTACAATAAGCATCAGAGTATTTTCTCTGTTATTTTTTTGTTTAAAATTAGTATTTAAACCATGTAGCATGAAAACAATAATAATTGGGGAGAGGAATGTTATATATGTAATTTAAATAAAATATTTAAAATGGTAGGATAATGCATTTTTAATATATAGTAATGTCAAGGGATAAAATAAAAATTCATCTTTATAGCAATTTTCTTGATCTAGATTTATTTTTATATGAATAGTGTGGGCCGCCTGAATTTGGAGCTGAATGAAATACACTTACTTAAACAAACAATACACATTTACTTTATTTATAAAAGATATTACTGGACACACAATAGACAGTACATAGTATGTACTACATACACGCGCGAAAACACAGAAGAAGGTTACAACACCAACAGTGTTGCCAAAAGTACAATGTCCGTAATACAGTATTTTTAGCTTAACTCAACACTTTATTCACTTGATATTTGGTATGTATTATTTTCAAAGTTTTCAGGGGCTTATTTTGTGGAGGTGTTCTAAGCAGCTAAGATTGGCCAGTGAGAACTCATCCAAAAAGTAAGCCACAGAAGAAGTGTGAAAAATGAATAAAACATGAATAGTGGGTAAAATAGATTGGTATAAAGGTGAAGAGTTTTATTTTATCCTTTGCCAACAACTCAGAATGCAAATAAACTAACGATAAATAATATAATCTGTTTTAGATTTAATATAATATGATTTAAATTAATTTCCTTTGTTTCAGTTTCTCCTGAAGCTGTGGTGATCCCCATTGTCTCATGCATTCTTGGTTTTCCTATACTTGCACTTCTAATCATATGTTGTTTGAAACGGAGGGCAAAGCTTGCAAGGGAGAGGGACAGAAGAAGGGCAGGGTCAGTACAAACATTTATATTAAATAACTACTTTATAGATAAGTGCTGACAATGTTTTATAAATAGCAAATAATGTCCAGCAGTAATGCTTCTTGTATTTTATAGACACAAACCTAAAATTGATCTGATCAAAGTAATTTCACGATCTTTTTGTTATATTATCTAAACCAGGTAGGACTTATTATGGCTAAAATTAACTTCATTAACACTAGATTAACGTCATTTTGACTGGTCGTGCAATTTCAATTCAAAATTTCTACTAGGTACATATGGACGCCTTTAAACGGAAAGGATCCATGCCCTATTTTTAACGATATTGAGTTTTTGGTGCTATCTTGTAGAGAATTAGAGAACTTATATAGTAATAAAAAACTGGTTAAAATATAATGTTGTCATTAGAGCAAGATAAAATACCCCAAAAAAGTGGAATGGTGCATCCAGTATGCTGTAATTAACAGAAAGGAATCAAGCACCATTTTTATTAATAACTATAAAAATAAAACCCCATTACCATAACAACAGTTTATTTTAATGAGAGAAAATGAATGAAACATTTCAGGTAATAAAGGAATTTTAGAACCCACAAAAAACTTTAAACCCAATTCTCTAAAGAATGAACAGATGGCACTTAGTTCCTTTCCGTTTAAAGGCGTCCATATAACATTTGCTTTCCTAACTGATGTTATGACGTTTTTAGCTATAAAAGAGAATACATTTAATGAACTTAATGTTACTTTATATATATTAGAAACAAATATATTTTTTGTTATTGACATTTATACCAGTACCAGGCCTGGTATTTCTAGTGTTAAAAACATCAGATTTTGAAGTAGTGTGTATAATTTTTAACAATAAATATCAGACATGAAATAATACAAAAATGTTATTATAATACAATTTATTAAAATGACAAAATTAAAGGAAAACAATAGGTACACCATTATAATTAAATCGTGAAATTTGTAATTATTATTACAAGCTATGAAAGATAAATAGCGACATGAAATCAATGAGACACTTGAGCTTGAATTTAAGAAACTAATCCATCAATGTTTTGGTTAATTACACTGATACAAAAACCTAATCAAAGGCTTTGATGTTTGTAATTGCGTTTTTCAAAATGTCTCGTGGGCCGGATCAAATCTTATAGCGGGCTAGATCCGACCTATAGGCCAGTTGTTGCCCACATATGATCTAAGCTGTGCTATACAGTCAAAATGAATATCGGGTTTACAAGCCTCTAAAATAAAAGGCATAGTTACTACTACGACAACATGAAATCATATATTAATCATAACATCTAATAATAATAAAAGTACATATTTTTCTGTTGTTATTTTTTTTTTTTTTCAAACTTAATGGAATTTAAAAGAGTAACTTTAACACATAATTGGTTTTGACTCTAATTAACCAATAAATTTACATTGTCAGTACATTAATTTTTGTCATAAAAACTCAATGTGTATAGTTTAGGCAGGATGCAAGGTGAAAGCTAATTACATGGTTTTCTAAGAGCTGCTAGATGGAATTTTGAGGTGTTGAAGCATTAATAATTTAGACCAGCGTTTTCCAACCTTTTGTTATACATACGCACTTAGTGGTACATCATACTAAATTGTAAAACTTTGTAAAAGTTATTGTATTTCAAGATGTTTGTTATTAGAGTATGTTAATTTTTTTTTACATTAAAAATTGTATAGGACCATCTATTTACATCACGTAGTTTCGATTACTAATAAATGGTTTTAATAAAAACACAAAATTATAAAAAAGCAATTAATATATTTTGTTTTCATAGTGAAATATTTTTTATAAAATAAAACACATAAATTTATTAGTGTATTCCAAAAAAAAACTATAAATTGCCAGGCTTTCACTATTTAATGTATGTATATTTATAAATTCGCTGTTCTAAAATATTTTTTTATGAATTATAGAAAAAAAAACGTGTCTATGATATTTTTATGATTTAATATTTTTATGTCCGCCATTATTGATTATTGTTCTTGTACCTCCAACTAGCAACTAGCCTCTCACCAGAGGGGTAATGCTCATTTTGAGTCTCTGAAACTGGGCTTCGGTACAAGATTGCAATGCTCGTAATTCCCGCCAAAAATGGGAGGTAAAATAAGTCACATCCGTCTTAGACCAACTGTGCGGCTGATTGAGTTAATGCTCCATTGCTTTCCTTCTTTTTGATAGAAAATTGCACCACCGTCTTCCATAAAAGCTCTTTTTCAAAATTGGCCTTGTATAAGTACTATTAATTAACTAGTTGTTTGTTTTTAAATTGTAGCCTTCAGATATATGGATATAAATAATTAATTAATTTATAATAATTTTTGTAATTCTCTAGTACACATATAATTGATGATTTAGGATATTCAAAGGCAATTATACATTTAAATATTTATTTAAGAGTGGTCTGTATAATTATAGAAGACTGCGGGTCCAAAGAAGAATCAACATAAGCTTCAGTGGGAGTTGGTGTTCTATTGAAAAGGGTTCAAATGACATGGTAAAATTGGTTCATCATGATTTTTGAAACCCTTTCTTCCAAAAGGACTCACCCAGATCAATTATTTTTGAAATAGGACGAAAAATATTTTACTCCACCTAACAGAGGGGGAGCACTGTTAAGGACTGATTTACAGCATTCCATCTAGACCAAGAATCTTTGAAAAAAGTTTGCTCAGAACTTTTAGGCCAAAAACTAGTGGCCCCACTTTCTTCACTTAATTGTAACTCTTCTTGTAAGAAGAACTTCGAACATTATTATTTTTTTCTTCTTTTCTTAACCCATTCAAGATGATGATTTTTTTCGAACACGGTTCCATTTTTACTATGGAAATCACTCAACTCGTAAGTGAATTCACGCAAATAAGATCATTGTACACCGGGTGTGCAGCTCGCTCTTCAGAATTTTTTTATTTTGAGGAGCAGATTGAGCACCATATGTGCAATGTAAGGTAAACTGAAAATACATCATTAAAACATTTATAATCATATTTTGACAACTAGTTTACTTGGAATTGATAATTGCATATTATTGTTATTGCCGGTGTGCAGGCCGTCTTTTAGCTTCGGGAATGAATTGCAATCGGTCTCGAATGGGTTAAGAGAAAAAAAGAGAGAGAGCTATTCTATTAATAGTTTTTTTCAAAGATATCTCAGGATTTGTTTATTCCTAGCGAAGCCTATTGAAGTTGGTAGATGAGTAATAACTACATATCTACATCAAGAATTGTTCTATTTTTTATTTTTCTATCATAATAATGACAATTTTAATTTTCTATATTTTTGCTCATGTTAATCTTTCTACAACACAGTTTGGTCATTTTTGAATTGACATAATATTTTTTTGTTTTCTTTAATCATAAAGAGTCAAGTAAAAAATGGCAAAACCATATTTTTTGTATACCAAAAGACAAATGAAAGTTTAAAGTTTCTTAAACTTGTTACATAAAATAATAAAAAATCTTTCAGGGAGAAAGGTGATTCAGCAACTAATAATTTACTGTAGTCTTTAGTATTTTAATTTCAGCATTTTCCCCTCCAAAAAATTCCTGAGATAGTAATATTTTTTGTTCTAGATATCTTCTACCATTAATGTTTGGAGAAATTCCTCAACTCCAGATGAAAATTTTTTTGACATTTAGAGAAAATAACATGTTTATAATTTCATAAATATTGTAATTTCTGTCCTTTTAAAAGAATCTTTTAAATAACTGTAATTTTTAATTTTATTACTATATGCTCAAGATATATAGACATCAGGGATATCTTAGGTAGCTTATTTATTTCATTTACTTTTTAGTGTATATAGTAGTTTGCAAAATACAGCAATTTTCATTCTTTAATGAATTTAAAAAATATTCTCCTTAAATATCTTTAAGTTGTTTAAATTTAATCATTTTTGTAATGAATTGCATTTTTATTTTTTTTAGGGTTTTTTTTTTTTTTTTACATAGAATTTTAAGTTTTTTCGTGCAGTGATTCCACATTCATGACAACCGTCTTTTAAATCAAACTTCCTACCAATCTGCCCGATGTAAATCCTCATGTGCATGAAAGCAAGCACTTCTGTTTCACTGAAGCCACTTGCTGGTTTTGCAAACAAAGTACAAGCAGTGGCAGAAGGTCAGTATAATGTACCTGCTCTCATGAGTTCGAATTTGACAAACTGGAAAGAAAGTTAATCCACACTCCCTGATTTATTCCATGCCTAGCAGACTTCTTGGAAGGACAAAGTATCTTTAATTGAAGAGTATCTTACAATTGTATTGATTAAGAGATAAATAGTTTTATGTAAGCAATTTTTGAAAAAAAAAAACTAGTTTATTCATGTTTTAAAAACAGCAAATATAAAAAATGTAATTATAAAAAAAAATGGTAGAGCAAAACTATTGGATAATTTCCAATAGAATACTATTGCCATCCCCCCTAGGGAATGAATAGACACTAAAATAATTCAATTGGCAACCAAAAAGAATAATTAAAGAAAATGGGGGTGGGGGTGCAGTTTATGAACTCATCATGAAAACATAGTTTAAATATAGAATGCTCCGAGGAACAACTGATAACACCAAGGGAAGCAGATTGCCATAGACCATTAGAGAAGCTACTGGCATAAAAAACACCAAATATAAGCGTGTCGGGAGCACTTGGCACATGGACACAGCAGAAGCTATAACATCTCTCATAGCAGTCAGTCAAAGGAATGGTGCGGGCCAGGAAGTCTCTATTAGATTAGAGGACCAGTGGTTCCTTAATAAAAATACCCGCGACTCGTATAATGAGTGTCACAAAAATTGAAATATTTGAATGCCTCTCACATTCTAACAATAATTAAGTTTAATAATAATTAATTTTAATTATATTTAATTTTTATTATTATTATTTTTTTTTTTTTTTACTGCGCATCGACATCTAGGTCACTAGCACCGACATGCAGTGTGCAGCGAGGAACTTTCCCAACGAGCCATGAGATGAGAAAATTCCTGCTGCCGGGGTGAATCGAACCCATCATCTCCCGTATATGAATCTAAGGCGATAGCCACTAGATTATTATTATTATTTTGTGTTCTATGCTTTTTCATCAAAATTAAAAAATAGTCCTAGTTTTGATCTTCTTAATGTTTCTACACAAACAAGAGACATTTTTTATTATTTATACATTCGTGTATCAAACTAAAACAAAAAAAATCTACAAACGTAGGGATGAACACAATGATATACATAATAATATAGACACAAGATTGTGGTAAGAGTAGCACCGAAACAGAATGAATAAACTGGAATAAAATCTAACTCAAAGTGGAAGATAACAGGAGAAAATATGTTGTTCTAAAGTTTAGGATTAGGCCTATTGTGCCACCCGACAAGCCTGTCTGTTACACCAACAGGTCCGAATCAGTCATGAACCTTAAGAGAGTCTTAAGGTTCAATTCAGATAACCTTCTAGGGTCGTCTATGAAAATGCATATATCTCTTAGCTGCAAGTGCTGGACATCAGCATATGATATGATACGGCGCCTCATCGTCTTCAAGGTACAGTCTGCAATATGTAGTCCTAGACAGCCCCATGGAGTAGAGGTGCCGGTGCATTCTGCAGTGACCTGTAAGAAGAGCTGTTACTAGTCTTACCTTGGACCTGCACAAATTAAGGAGAGTCACCGTCCTCTTCTTGTCCACAAAGGAAAGAAACATCTTCATCTGTCTCTGGGTGGAGCTGCTACACCACTTCCTCCTATGCTCAGCTTCTGCCCACCTTCTAATACTTAATCTGGCCACTGCTGGTGCAATCCTGCATTGAGGTTCTGGTGATAGGAGGACTGCCGCTGCCCCGATATTGGCCAACTCGTCTGCTCTTTCATTACCCTGGATACCAGAGTGGCCTGGAACCCACTCTAGTCTGACTTTGTTACGTAGTCCCAGTATGTTTAGGCTGTCCTTGCATTGTTGTACTACCTTTGACTTGATCCTGTTCATGGATAGAGCTCTTATGGCCACTTGGCTGTCAGAAATATGGTAAAGCACTCGTCTTTGGGAAAACCACTAATCATAAGGTCTACGCATGCGCCAATGGCGGTGACTTCAGCCTGGAATACTGTAGCAAACCTCCCCAGTGGCTGGGCAACCCCTGAATCCAAACACCAGCTCCTGTGCCAGATTCAGTTTTTGAGCCGTCTGTGTAGCAGAACCGATCCACCTGTTCTAAAGTTTACTTATTAGAAATTGTTCCTTGCCCAAGGGCAATAGTGTGTTATATTTCGATAAGAACCTCAATATTAATAATTTATGATCAATATTTAGTTGCATACATTTTTGATTCCTGGGAGTAATATATTTATTTATTTTTTCAGGAATTGTGAAACTGAAATGGGGACAATTTCTTTGGCCAGGTTCAGTCCAGTTCATAAACTTGGTAATCATAATTTTTAATATTGTTATGCAAATGTCTGCAATACATCAAATCTCAATTTTGTACTTATGATTTTTTAATAATACAATTTTTAATTAATTATATATAATATATTTTACAAAACAGGGTAATCCTTTCACATGGTACTCTATTCAAAACAAAATAAAGTGAGCCAGTCAAAATTAAAATGATTTCTATGGGTAATATATTTACAAGACAAATCCTTTACATTTAAAAATGTTTTGAAAAAAAAAAAAAAAAAAAAAAAAAAAAAAATCTATTTTTTATTATTATTATCTATAATAATAATTTATTATTATCTATAATAGGTTAGGTTTGCAGGTCTGGTATTGTATGATACTGAATTCGCCAAAACAATTCCTTCAGTGTACCTGCTGTTGTGGTGTATTTGACATTTCACTAAATTGTAATTAATCCACTAAAAATTCATAGTTTCGAAAGTTTCTTCACTTATTTATTTTGTCTTATATATTTGCTGAAATAACTATACAAAAGGATGGAAATTTTTTTCGAAGCCATCGGTCCTGAAAGAGGTAGACAAATAGACACAAATCTCGTTTAAAACAAACTTTGGCATCACCACCCTCTTCTTCAAGTGCCAAGGAAACAGTTGTTATCCAATCTTTCACCTTTAAGATTATTTGATCTAAATCTCTAAGAATTTTATTATCTTTTATCCTCTGGATTTTGCATGCATTTAGAGCCCTCTGGAGCTTTATGAATCTGATATTCCATATCACCCAAAAACCTCTGTCCTTAGGTTTGTTAATAATACCACCATCCAAAAAGTAAATTATCATCCACTCTTGGACTCCCACATTCCCTTGAGCCCTTACTTGTTGATATAAGATTCACAACATTATAAAACTAAAATTAAGATGGAATTCATGTTTTTACTTTGACAACAAAAAGTTGAGGTAATTCGCATGCTTCTTGACTAAGCTGCTAAGTTTTACATCAACTTCTTCTTCTTCTCCTTCAGCCAACACCCACTTTTAGATGTTCGGCAATTCGATACCTTTCCACCCAGTAAAGCCTTGCTTATCATTCCTTGGAGTCTTCTCCAGAGTCAGACTGCAGAGCAGTACAGCCTAAAACATGAGCTGCAGTCCCATCCTCCATATATCACATTTATAAGACAAAACAGAGAGTTTGCTATATTGATCATAAGCTGATGTTTATTCTTGGATGGCAGCTGCAGTTGGTAAAATGTAGGAGCCCATTATATCAATTACTTCAAATGCGTATGACTCTTATTTGAAAATCACAATATATTGAATGATAACGAATTTAGGACTCATGCAAACATATCGTCCCCACCATGTCAAAATATCGAATATGCAAATCGGAGCAAAATAGGAACGGACATATTCTATCCATTGACGAAGTAATAAATTAAAAAATGTTCTTATTCGATACTTTATTTAAGGCATTAAAGGCTATTCTACAACTGGGTTAGAGTTCCGACAATTTGCGACAATCCGTATCGTCCACAATCCCAGAGCTAAGTCCTGAATATAAGAACAAGATTGTTCATATTCGATAGTTTGACATGGTAGGGACGATATATTTACATTGTTATAATTATTTAATCTTGAAAAAACTCCTTAAGTAATGCTCCATAAAAATGCAAAGTATCGAATGTGAAAAAACACATTTTTCATTTTCAATCTATACTGATAGCTGTTGGACTGATGTACGTTGTGGCAAATTATCAAAAATTAAAGAATAATAATCATCAATCACAGAAAATCGAACTAACGAATGAGCATTAAGTCTAATTAAAATATATAATAAGATATAATTTATATTGAGTCATCTATCAAACAACTTTTCACATTCAATACTTGGCAGTTGTATCGACGATATAACGAATGTTCAAGTCAGTTAGTCACTTTTGAATTACAAAAACTTTCATTCCAGTTTTTCCCAGTTTTCTCAAAAGTTGTTAAATATATCGACTAAAATGTGGTTTCATTATCAAAAGTGATAATATCTCAATCTTTTTATCAATATCAGTAAATTTGATGTAGTGTTTTTTGTTAATAAATCTTTCTCAAACAATAGTTTGGTGTCAATTCATAAAAAAATTTCTTGAAAATCGAACTTGTCAAGTTGTAGTATCAGGAAATTACTCAAATGTATATTCTTTAGAAAATGGGACTCCCCAAGGATCTGTTTTAAGCACTACACTATTCCAAGTTGCAATAAACGATATCATCACGACTCTGAGACCTGGTGTCCTGTGCTCCTTGTATGCAGACGACTTCGCCATCTATATGAGCAGTGAATCTCTAGAATTTATACAAATGAAACTGCGAGGTGCAATTAAGAACTTGGAGAAATGGAGTGATACTTCGGGATTCACATTTTCAGATGAAATAAAAAGTGTGTACACTTCTGTAAGAAAAGAAATTGTAAAATTAACCCTAGTTTTACAATGTTCAACAAAGGTTTATCATATGTTGACAATTTCAAATTTTTAGGCCTCCAAATGGACAAAAAGTTAAATTGGATCTGCCACATAAAAGGTATTCGAAAGAAATGCCTAAATAGGATTAATTTCTTAAAAACACTTTCTAGTACACGATGGGGATGCGACAGGAAGACTCTACTGCATATATACAGGGCTTTAATCAGATCTGTACTAGACTACGCCTCTCAAGTATACAGTTCTGCTAGTCCTTCTGCCTAGAAAATGCTTGACAGCATACACAGTGCCGCCATTAGGGTAGCTTTGGGTGCCTTTCGTACATCACTCGTAGAGAGTATGTATATAGAAAGAGGTGAATCTTCTTTATCAGTACGAAGAATGAGTTTGTCATTATCCTATTATGTCGCAATAAAAGGACTCAATAATCATCTTGTCCAGCAATAAGTACTGACTACTCAGGAGAATGAGCTCAACAACCTCACACCTTCTAACACATTTAAAAATAGAGTAGAGAGATACTTAAGGCAAGAAAATATATTGCTCCCCGATATCTGTAAGCTTGGAACAGTAAAGCCACCCCCTTGGTGGATTCCCAATTTTTCGAGCAATATTGCAATATCGCAACATAAGAAAGACTCTACATCTGATTGTGTATACAAATCTTTATATTTCAAAGAAATTAAGAAATATTGGAATCATCACAAGTTGTTCACTGATGCGTCCAAAACACATCATGTAGGGTGTGCTGTGGTGTCTTCCTCACTCGTAAAACGTTTTAAACTATACAAAACAAATTCTGTATTCTCAGGTGAAATCTACACCATCCTACAAGCCATGGAAATCGTAAAAGATTCCAAAGAGACGAAGAACTTAATCATAACAGACTCATTAAGTTCAATCACAGCAATCATGGCAGATGAACCTACAAATGCATATATCCAAAAAATTCAAGAACTATGCTTCCAGTGCAAGCTAAAAGAAGTAACATTTATGTGGGTACCATCTCATTGCGGTATAATTCTCAACGAACGTGCAGATCAAGAAGCGAATTCCGCTCGAACAGAGAATAATATAATCAATTAATCCACTAAAGAAGACCTACAGAAATACTTAAAAACAGCCACAAGACAAAAATGGAATGACACTTGGTTTGGAACTAGACGTACTCACATTACTAAAATCAAAAAGAACACGGAAAATTGGAACACAGCAGAACGACACTCCCGAAGAGAAGAAATCGTTTTAACAAGACTACGAATTGGACACACAGCACTGACACACAACTACCTCCTAAACAACCTCCATCATCCTACATGCATCACAAGCGACACAAAAAAGTCAGTTGAACATATACTTACTAACTGACATAAATACAAACACTTAAGATACCCAAAACGTTACAGGACATTCTTGGAGATTGGAACAGACCATCCAAAAACTACTCACTTTCATTAAACAAATCGACATCTACAGTGAAATATAAAAGACCGCACAGCCAATGACCCAGTAGGGTAGGGGCAGGATAATTAAAATAAAAACAAAAAAAACAAAACAGTAGTTTTCAAATGTTGCAACCTCTTCACTTAAATCTTTTAATTTTTTGTTGTAGGAGTATACCTCGCTGGCCCAGGAGGTCCCCAGCGTGGAAGACCTGTGAGCTTGACTCGGAATGAGCGAGCATTGTCCCGAGCCTTCCCATCCTTGGAGCTAGATACTGTCGTGGAAGAGCCATCCAGCTAGCGGGGGCTGTCTGTGGGGGTTCAGACTGTACCTCGACCTCCACCCAGCCCTCTATGGACTACACTCACTAACAACAGGGACGACGAGGACAGCTGACCCCATCGCCATCTTTTCCTTAGGACAGACTCGGACATTTGACTACAGCCTACACCGGGCTGTGCCTGCCCTGAAGGAAAGCGGTCTCCTCTCCCTTCCCCTTCGGCAGGGAAGGCTGCTGTAATGATCACATCTTCGACTTCCTCGTCTTCATACAGTACTTCTGACTCGAGCCACAGTTTACTACAATTGCCTAAAGCCATATTCTTAGGTATTACTAAGCCTAAGAGGCCAGCAGCCTCTGCTCCCCCGTCACCTTCAGGAGGCCTGGCTGTCCCGAAACAATGTTTGAGTACCTCTTCCTCAGCCCCCACAGCATCCCACACTTCTAACCATTCATATTCCAGCCTTCAAGGACTCTCTACTTGGGTTTAATAAAATATTAATTTACGAATTGGGTATATCACAAAGTAAAAATCTTCTGTTAAGAGTGTTTCGACAATTTGAAAATTGTTCAATCAAAGTTAATCCTTATTTATAAATATTTACTCTGTAGAAGTGAACAAAAAAATACCTTAAACCACCTAACTTTGTTTCATACAAACATAGTCTTAAGACTCATTCTCATTCTGGAAGGTAAAAGGCACTCATGGAGACGTTATCATGAAATGTTTCATTAAAATATTGAATTGGTATCATCTCAGTTTGGAAATACAAAGAAGTATTCTTAGCTTAATGGAAATAATGAAAAAATAATTGAGTACAAAAGGAAAAACATGATGGGAATTAGATATTGTGAAACAAATTTAAACAAGGACTTACCATTTGTAATATGAGAAAAAAAACAACTTTTTTTTCATTTTGTGTCTAGTTATAATGTCAATTCATTTTACTGCTCTGGAAAAATTATTTTAAAAAGCATGGAAAAAGTGATAAATTTGTTTATTGGATTGAAACCCAAACTTCTGTAAACATTTAGCATAGTTTTCTGGAATTAAGATCATCCAATCGTGCTAGGAAAACTTTTTTTGGGAAAATGTATTGAACCTTTGAACAGTCACCTCTCGCCTACTATAATTTCTCAACCGTTTTAGAGATATTCAACAAAATAAAAAATAAATAAATAAAAAAACTTCTCAAGTCTACAATTTTTTTTCAAATACTTTCCCTGTCTCAAACAAAAAAATTTAAACAACTTAGTTTAAATTAATATTGCACATATCAACAAATTTTCAAGTCATAGCCACTTTTGAATAACTTTTAATTCCAGTTTTTTTCTGTTTTCTCAAAACTGTTAAATATATTGACTAAAATGTGGCATCGTTCGATTCTCAATGTCCAATTACATATAGAAGTGTAAACTAACTAATAATGGTTTGTTTATTTTTTCATGATTCCACAAATGCCACAGTTGCAGCCTCAGTTGCCAAATGTCGGAGTTCATACCTATGAAAATCTCTTGCACATATTAGAATTATGTACATATTTTTTGCTAATATATGGAGGTGTTGTAAAAATTTAATTATTGAGTGGGAAGCTAATCAATATATACAAAAAGTTCAGCATTAAAAAGTGCTAATAATATTTTAACATATTGTAAGTAAACCACACTAAACATTTCTCAAAATGGTCATTTCATTTTAAATAACCTAACCAATATTGAAGGAGAATTTTGAAATTTTGCACTCTTAAATTTAAAAGGTTGATATCAATTGGAGGATCTGCTTTCCTTTCTTAATTGCTATTAATAAAAATGAGCTGTTCTGTATTTTTTAAAGAATCTTGAGCTGTGGTCATTAATGCTTAGGCAGATTTCTATTGATTATAAATCATTGACTGTAATATGGAGGCACAAGAGGCCATTGGTTAAAACGAAATTGGTGGATTTTTGCCCACAACATTGGAATGATGAGATCCTTAAGTAAAATACGACACAAGAGGCCCTTGGTATGAAGGGAATCAAATTATTGTAAGGCTTATCTTTCTATCTAAATTTGGAGCTGCTAGGTCTACCTAAGCAGTGTTTAATGTTTATGAAACTTACGAGTTACACTACTCAATTGTCTCTCAACAAATTTAAATGTGAGTACAGATAGAACATGAACATTTATGACCCATATTTTTTATATGTGCCCTAACTAACCTTTGAAGGGTCAAAACTATCCCTCGATAGTGTAACTCAGCTACACTAAAGAACTATTAACTGCCATTAAAGAATGGAATAGCTTAACAATAGCTCAAGTAGGTGTTTTTTTTTTTTTTTCATAAAAGAGAAAAAAAAAATAATTAAAATAATTTGATACTAATTTATTTATTTTTGCTTTAGCCATTAGCGCAAAAGAAAAGGTGTATTCAACACAAATAGAATTAGAATAAGGATTTCATTGTTAAACCATAATATGAGATTTTCTAAATTATGAATATCATTGTTCCAACATAAAGCTAAAAGAACTTCCATTTTGAACTAGAAGAAAATTCAAGAAGATTCACACAGATCTAGATCAACTCTCTTCATAAGTGGTTATCTTAAGATAAATAAATTTTTCTGAAAACAATTCCTTAAACAGATTTTATTTTCAAAGGTAACCACTTTAACGAGTGTTACTGTAATACTCATATGTTCATAAAAGATTTATTATCTAAGTTGAAATTCGAATGATGTAACATCCAGTATTTTATGCAAATTGAAGTGAGTGTCGATGTATTCTTGAAGAAAGTGGCAGGAATTGTTCCCTAAACATTTTTATAATTATTAGTTTATATTGGAGACGTTTCGAACCTATTCAGGTTCATCATCAGACATCTTATATTCAGTTTTTTTAAAGTATATTGTGATTTTAAATTTCATTTTAGGTCCATAAATGAAGGATTTTTTCCGGATTTAATATTTATGGACCTAAAATGAAATTTATATATATTTTTTATTTAATTAAATTTTAACTTATACATAACAGATTTTTATGGGGGGTTTCATCAGGTTACCACCTTTTTATATTCAGGATATGGCTTAAGAAAAGCCACTATCCGTAACAGAAATTGAACCAACAATGCTATGCACAGAGTAACACTTAGGGCCACTAATGAATTAATTGTGAGAAATTATTTTACAATATAAAAATAGAGGATGACCTTAACATAATCATGAAGGTCACTGTTCAAGAGCTCATTTAAAGTACCTTTAGATGAATCATTAACTTATATGAACAAAAAAAAAAAATCTTACTTAGGCAAATTTTAGGCCTTTCGGTTAATTGATGGACATAGGTACAGCAAATCATGGTCCTCAAAGAGTACTTTCCCCTTTAAATCGAGTTAGAGCAGATATAAAAAAATACGGATCTAATCATTTTTTATCTTCTACACATGTGTAAACTTAAATTTGACTAGTCAAGTGAAAGTTGTGTAGTGTCTCTTGTTCTAATCATAGACTCTGTTAAAGAGTCTATATCTATAAACTCTGAAAATGAGTTCATAGAGTTATTGTTTAGTGTACAACATAATACTTAATCTAATAAAAATAAACACAATTTAATGAGCTTTTGTGTAATCACTGTTATATATGTAAATGCATAGGTGTTAGAAATTCACAAAAAATATTTATCTAAAAATATTGTCTATATATGTATGTAAACAAAATAAATGTCAATGGAAATATATTTTTTACCAAAGATGAAAAGAGTTTTGAAACTGTATGTGAATTAATAGTGTGTTTACAACTGAAGTAAATATTTTTTACGCAGGTTAAGGCATGCAAATTGTGGTTTTTATCAAAAATGTATTAAAATATGACTACAAAAATAAAATTTGGTGTATAGGTGTAAAAAAAGTGACAAGAATGCTTTAATTTAGTTGATTGGTAATGCGAATAATTAAAATTTGTTCTGTATATACTGATAAAGTATTCACGTGCTTTTTAACGCAAATGCTTTTCTTTTAATGTATTTAACAAATTTATTCTCATTTATAAATTTTAAATGTCTTAGTTCAGGTTGTTTATCCATACAGTTAAATTAGACTGGTTATTTAGTAACATTATATTTATATTATGAAATTTAAAACATTGGTACCTGTTACGTTTTTTGTAATTTGTTTAAAGTTTCATCAAAGATTTCTTAAAATCCTGGGCCAAAAAAAAATCTTCTTTTTTATATAATGTTTACATTAAAAAGGGCTTGACTCCTAATAAATAATGTACTTTCAAAAATACTTTTTATCGTTTTATGTACATAAAAACTGGCAATTGCATAAGCAAGTATACTCTTGTTTTCAAAACATTTCAATGTAATTAATTTAATTCTTAATTATTTAATAAAACTCTGTCTTTAAATGCCATGAACATATCACTGCCAAGTATTGTTGACTTGGTTACTTATTATTGCTGCAAATACCCTGATTTTAGTAAATAATTAGACCAATCAAGACATAACTGTCGAACCATGAATGTAACCTAAGGACGTAGAAAAATAAAGATATTGGTTTGTATATTCTATTTTTAATACCCTTGATGTGCCATTATCCAGAAATGAAATCACATTCTTTAATCTTTAAGTAGTATTTTGCTTGCTAAAAATGGAAGAGAGAAAAAAAAATCATTTTTGTCATTTAATGATTTTTTCTATTTGCGCAAAGGAAAATCCGCTGCACAGATGATTAACAAAATTTGCAGTGTGTATGGTAATGATGCTTTAGGAGAAAACACTGTCCCTAAGTGGTTTGCTTGGTTCAGAGAACATTGTTAGAGCCCTCAAAGAAAAATCTGCCTAAGAATGGTTATATTATAATTGTTGCTAAACTTCAATTCCATTAAGCCCACAAGTAAAATTACAACCTTTCCCCCCCCCCCCCCGTAATGGGATTATGAAATAAATTGGAATTTCACTTGTTCTCTGATAATTCATAAAACTTAAAATGGTCCGTAGCGGAGTAGAGTAGGGTGGGATTGGATTTGAAGTAATTGTAATTTTAAATTACTTAAGCCATCTTAACCATGGTTCATCTCAATATTCTGATTTTATTTGAAGCCTATTTTTAATTCAATAATAATTAGAAGGCAGTCAATAGTTCTGCCGCCAACATAAACATATTTGTCCTTGAAATGACCTTGATTTTGCGCCGATGGGTAAAACAAACATCGGATTCTAATTCAGCGACCATCAAAACCATGGAAGCTCTAGTTATTTCTTTTTTAACGACTTCATACGAAATTTGACCTCCAAATGTCCTTAACCCTGACGTGCTGGGGTGAAACGGTCTCCCGCTAAATAAGTAAATAATTAGATGAAAATCTAAATTACGGGGGGAGAAAGAAATACATGTTTTCATAAATAAGTAATATATTTTCTATACAAGTAAATCTAAATTAAACATTTGGTATATAAATGAAAAATAAGTCACTGTTTTGTAGAAATATAAAATTTAAAACAATAAATTTTATTTTTTATATAATGCATAGAAAATTCATCTAGAAGGAATTGGCAACATTGCCGAGCCTTTAGCATTTCTCGCGCCAACTCTACCTTCTCTGTAGATGTCGCCTTAAAGTGTGTATGCTTCTGGATGGACTGGCCTTGCGACACGAGGTCAGCATATACATAGGTATGTCCGGGTAGCTCAGAGGAATATATATGAGTGTTAATTTTGTTTGTATTTGTGAAAATGAAAGCAAATAAATAGTCATTCCGGAGTGTTTATCGTATTTTGAATGAGATCAAGTAGGTATCATATGGCCTTGATTTCATAAAGAACTTGATTTCTCCCAAGAACCGGAAGCAAACCGCAAAAAGGACAGATCGCAGTTCATTGGTATCAGAGGTAAGATTTGTTGTTATTTGAATGCATGTACATTCTCCCATCACGGGCCTATATAAGAGGGGGCTGTAGCCCCCCCCCCCCGAAATTTTGTTTTGGTGAGAACGTTTCATGTAAAAAAAGCCTGTAACAACGAAAAATGTCTTCTACATTTTCCCTGGACCTAGGTGTCCAGAGGACCTTAAACCTCATTTTACACTAAAATATTTAAAATTTTCCATACTACCCAAATGCCTAGGGGCTCCCAGCCCCCCCCCCCCCCCGAAAATATATATGTTAGTGTCTCCCATTATAGTGAGCTTTTATTATAATGGGGTGGGGTCTCTCAGATTGCTGGAGAACATTTTTACTAGGGGATAGTTCCAACCAGTAAAAAGAATTATTTTTATTTATAGAAATATTTTTTTATTTATTAATTATGGGCATTAAGAAATTTTCTAACGATTCTAGTTGTGTCGAGTAGAACTGCTTGCTGGGATAATATTAAGTGATCCTCTGACAATTTCAAATAATTAGTAGCACTGGCTGTAGTATTCTGTATCAAACCATTGGTTGAAAAGATAACTGCCGTTCCTCTAGCGGAATCTAATTTATAGAGATCTTTTAGCTCAACAGCCAAGCCTTGACATTTTCGCAGCTTTTCGGCATATGCTTTCCGGATATTCTCATCATTTGGCTCTAAGATATCAATTATATCAGCAGTCTTATTATGCTTGTCGATGATGAGACTATCTGGTTTATTGTTGTGACAGTTCGGTCCGTAATCATAGCTTCGTCCAAGTAGATTTTAATTCCATCATTTTCTAGAAGTCTTTGAGGGATGTAGCTATAATACGGTACAGTACTTTCCATAAAGATTTTATTATTATTATATAATTATTATTCTGCCCATAAGATATAAACTATATTAATTTTTCGATTACTTTGAACCACCTTGAGATAGTCTACAATCAATTAGATAAATATAATTCTAAATTGCTTATATAACTCGTTAGGTTATCGCGGCATATAAGTTTTTTCCTGCCTAAACATGAAAATGTCTAATCAATAATATTATAAAGTTTGATTATATTTAAATCAGAACAATATATATATATATATATATATAATGATAAAATTGTTGCTTTTATTGTATGAAGGTGCATTTGAATAAAATAGTATCTGTTTAAAATAATTTATTTTACAAATTATATACAAATAAAGTTGATCACAGTCTCTTAGTTCAGTAGGACTGAGGCAATGAACATTTCTATTAGAATATGTATTTATTCCATACATTCGACAGCATTAATACAGCAAACAATGTGAAGCTCGAAGTACTTCTGGTGAAAATTGACTGCTGGGCTGAGGAGCTTATACAGTTGAATTTGACCAGGATTTTGGTTGATGTTCAACAGAAATTGGGAAAACTAGATTTTGCGGCACAGCTGTCCGAGTTCTTTTTTCAAGAAAATAAACATTAAATTCATAGTCCAATTTCTAAAAAAAAGAAATGTTCATTGCCTTTTCCCTACTGAATTTTAATCAAAAAAATTATGGAATAATTTACTAAGTGTATATAAAAAAAAATTATTTATCTAAAGTTATTTACATTATATACATATAAATTGACTTGAATTTTCCAAAATACTTCATCATAATGATAATTTAATTTTTTTTAGATTTTTTTTAACTTACTTAATAAATAAGATCATGAGTTTCAAAGTCCTCTCTGTATGTTCTCTATATATAATTATCTTCTGTATTAATCTCTTAAATCTTAGTTATGACACAGTGATAATTAAAGTAATACATTTTTTATTTATTTAAATTTTAACGCCCATTATTATTAACTACAAATTTTAGGACGGGTTATCTATAGGTTACCACCCTTTTCTAGCTAGGATAGGGCTGATGTCTTTTCTTTTTTTCGAAAGAAAAGCCATCACCCCTAGTGGGAATCGAACCCACGACCTTAGGCACGGAGTGCGTACGCATTAGCACTCACTGCCACCAGGCCTCCTGATACATTTTTTTTTATTTTTATTTTTTATTTTATTGCTACTTCCTTTTCTATGAAAAAAGAAATATGTAACTTCAAGATGAGTTCCACTCTTCTAGCCAGAATGTGTGAGATATGTTCATTTTTTTGAGAATTGAACACCTCCACTGGATTGGAAAAAGGTCTTCCTTGAATGAGATAAAACATTAAAATTATAGCAAATATTCAACTTCTAGAACTACAGTTCGTCTCTTTCTTTGCCCCCTTCATGAACTATGCTTTTTTACTTCAGTCTTTTGTGTTATATCTTCGGCTGGGACTTGACTATAGTGACCATTTTGGTACTGTTTAGAGCTTCTTCTTCATCAGTATTGTTTCGTCTTTTTCCTGAAATATTAAAGCCATTCATTAACATTTCTTATGAGTTAATTATTAAAAATTGTGTTAATAATTTTTATAGAACCTTATTTTATTCTCTCTCTCTCTCTATCACACACACTCACACATACATACAAAATCATTTTGAAATCGGTTCTCATATTAAGATTGGGCCGACCTTTTTCTTTGTATTTTTACGAACTTTTGATTAAACTATAAAAATACTTGTAAAATAATGACTTACTTCTCCCAGCAAAATGATTTTCGATTTCAGCAAGTGTCTTTCCTTGAGTCTCAGGTAAGAAGAAGAAAATGAACACTGTTCCATAAAGTGCGTTAACACCATAAAAATAAAATACGCCATGCTTTTGCATAATACTTGTCATATAGGGATACAATTTGACAGCGACAAAACTCACTAAATATGTCATTGAAGTTGTAAATCCGCTGGCAACCTGTTGAAAGATTTAAACCAATTAGATATTTTATAGGGAATAGAATATTTTATTTTTAAATGTACATTTCAGTAATTTTGAATGTCATCATTTTATAAATTAAATAATTTCATCGAATAATTTCTAAGCCCTAGTTAAGGCCTGTTACCATTGTTACACCATTTTTTTTTAATTTATTTATTGTCAAAGCTCCACAACAGCAAGGTGATTTGCTTGCATAATTAGTGATCGTTTAACATTAACGTAAGAGAAAAACAAATAACACCATTTTTAAAACAGACAAATTTATAAAAAGGAACCTCATAATAGCATTTAATGATTCTTTTTTTTTTTTGTATAAATGGAATTTGCTTTGTATTTCTTAGAGTGTTAGTGAAAATCAGGTTTAGAAATGGGTAAACCAAGAAACACATATTTCAGAAATATGCCAATAATGAGGGAATGACTATCAACACTTCGGTGCTGTGGTATTTTTCAGGATGCCGATGTTGAATGGCACGTTGGTGCCGTTGGATGCCAAAGTTGTGCGCAAGAATTGGCATCCTAGTTTTAACTCAAATATTGATGCTTAGAGCCTCAGAATTTAGTCAACATTTACCACTTTACTAGTTTCTTCTTAATAAACTAATAAAGTGGGACAAAAGATTATTGTTTTTGCTCATTGGACCATTTTATTTTTCTTTGCATCATTCTTCAATGTGAATCTCTGATAATATAGGGTGTTCCATTTAAGACTTTTTGTGGGCAAACAATTGATCTGAAAGAATAATAGGACATTTTCTACACATTTTATTGTCCAATGCTACCACTTGGTTGGCTCATTTGATCAGATTTATTTTCCTAAATATTCCTAAATGATATTATATTTCAATTAATTACATTAATCTTGCTAATTTTTACAATGAAAATAATTTAAATGAGTTAGGGCAGACATAAATATATAACTAAGGTATTTTTGATTGTCCAGAATTCGCTTTAAGTAGGGTAGGATTTGGCTCTTTCTTTCTACATACAGCTTTTTCAAAATGTTAATTAAAAATGTTATATTTGTTGCAATTTAATTCTCAAAATAAAACGTTAAGTATGTTTTTTTTTTTTTTTTACTTTTGTTAATAAACACTTACCCCTCTTATCTGCAATGGGAAAACTTCGCCAATCATAGAAAACGGTAAAGTTAAGAAACCAATAGTACTTGATGAAATGTATATTAAGATTGTTATCACTGGAAGAAAATTTGGAGGCCTTTCAACTGGAATATCATCTTCAAGACTGGCGCTAATGGTCTCATTCTCATTTT
The DNA here is from genome assembly GCA_946811695.1 of Gonocerus acuteangulatus. Lineage (NCBI taxonomy): Eukaryota > Metazoa > Arthropoda > Insecta > Hemiptera > Coreidae > Gonocerus > Gonocerus acuteangulatus. The sequence goes on along the minus strand of OX328124.1, from coordinate 93,978,733 downwards.
CGTCTGCAAATTGGAATTCAGCCATCTCGTGCTTATGCTGTATGAGTAAATGGGTTGCAAGGACCATGAGAGACAGTGTCATTCCAACCCCGGATATCAGTGCTGTCGGACGACGTCCAAACTTCCTTGACATCCAAGCTGCCACAATCGTAAACGTCAAACGTGAGACCCCAATTAGGACTGCAACTACGAATGGGTCTGTTGTCACTCCAGCTTCATGAACAATCGCAACCTGGAACAGAAAAGAGAATTCTTCAAGCATCCAATGTTTCATAAAGGAAAAAAAAAAGAGTCCATAAACAATTGCACAACAATTTTGTACTACACCTTGGAAGGAGGAAAGATCCCTTCTATATAAAAACATCAAACAACCTTTTAAAGGATTAAAGTAGGAATTTTCATAGTAGAAGAAGTTCATTTTATGTCCCTCTAAAGCTTAAAGGTCATGGAAATCTGACATCCTGGCAATTTCAGGATGGGCAATGCAAAGGCAACTCCAGGCATGGCCAGTACCTAAATAGTACAACATGCTGTCGGCTTTACAAAAAGGTGGCAACCGGTAGATAGCCCGGCACAAATAGAAAGGAATAGAATATCCTTTATTTCCAAAGACTTGTTTTTGAGATATGGAGTTCATTAAATAATAATTACAAACAATAACTTAAATAATATATTAACAAGGATCTCTCCTTGGCCTAGTGGCTAACGCCTTAGATTCTCATGCACGAGATGGTGGGTTCGAGTCCCTCCGGTGGTAGGAATTTTCCCATCTCACTAAATGAAAATATGCCTTGATGCACCTTGCATGTTGGCACTAATGGCCCAGATGTCGCTCAGCCGTAAAAAAATAAAAGATTCAACTCAGGATGCCAGTGTGGATGCTAAATCCATCTCAAGAAATTCTTCAGTTGTATAACATGGTCTTTGTCTGAGTATTCTTTTCAATTTTATTACAAGACTTTTGCTCGGCTGGATCGTTCTTAATTATGGAGGAAGGAAATTGGACAAAACTCCTGCAAAAAAATCCACTATTTTCCTACAAAAAGCGTTGATACCTTTCTCAATTTTGATTTTTCATTTTTGATTGATTGAATAGTAATGGTCATCACCTTGAATTCTAAAGAGGGTGAAGTTTTGTTTGACATGGTTTACTGTTTCTAAAATATAGAGCAAGTGTAGTGTTAGAATTTCTAATTTATTAAAATATTTCCTTGTTGATGTTCTTCTTCATAGCCATAGCCCAGTAGTTGATAGAAAATAAATAAATAAAAAAAGCAATGCAAAGATGATTGCCAAGATATATTGCCAGGCTACCTACAGGCCCATACCTAAATAACCTCAACCTATCACTTGTTTAGACAAGCGAGATTCAAACCTACATGTAGTATTTGGGAATCTAGCATAAAACGCTGGGAGATCAGGCAGGCGCTTTTTATAAAATTAAAATAAAAACTTAGTAACTATCCCTACTCTACCTAATCAAAAACAATACAAAAAATTACCTTAATTAATTATATTAATTTTTGTTTTTTGTTTTTTTTTGGCGTGAGGCGTGTCAACCTTTGAGGTCATTAATTTTTAAATAAAAAATAACTTAAGGTTTCATTGTTTGATCAATCTGAATGACAACTTTTTATATATTTTAAATTATTGGAATTCGATTTGAAAAATATATTTTACATATATATATATATATATATATATATATATATATATATATATATATATATATATATATATATATATAAATGTATATGTGTAATGTAGGAATTTACTCACAGCATAGAATATCACCACAAAGGTTCCTGTCAATTGTTGGAAAAGAAAGAATCCATTCATTATCAGCAACGGCTTGTATGACTCAGGCCTTCGGAATGCCTTCAGTGCATTCATAAAAGAGAGTTTTTTCTTATTATTTCTTATTTGCTGTTCCATTTCGTCTAACTCGTCTTGGACATCTACAGGATTTTTTGTTGCTCTGAGTATCATTAGGGACCTTTTTGCCTTTTCTGTTTTACCACGAGACAAAAGCCATAGAGGGCTTTCAGGAACTAGGAAAGCAGTTAAAATAGCAGCCGCTAGTGGAAAAACAGAGCAGATTAGTGCCACTAACTGCCAATTTTCCTGAAATTAAATTATAATGTTTTAAATTTATATCATTTCAAGGAAAATAGTTTAAAAAAAATATATTTAAATAAAGCATTTTAATAAAAAATAGGAAATTAAAAAAAATAAATTGAAAAAAATGAAATGTGAATGTTTTTATCAGATTCTTGTTTATTTTTTCTCATTTAGCTCTTTTAAGGTTTGGACATATTTTAAATTTTCTGAGCGCTGACTATTTTTAAAAACAAACATAATGCTTCACTGTGGATCAAAAATTCACCTTGTCTCTAAAATTGTTCATAATCTGTTAAAAGTTCTCAAAAATAACCCATAGATGAAGAATTTCCTATTTCACATTGTTTCAAAATTTCTTAAGTCAAGTTTATGGTGTTGGAAATTGAATAATACCAGTTTTAAGATTATAACAATAACTACTTTCGAGAAAAGCGGAAAGAAATGGTTTTTTGTGCTCAAAAACGACAAATGAACCGAAATATTTTCATACAATGAATCACATTTATCATACGTTTTACAGTAATTAAAACTAAGATATATATACATTTTCCTTACGCTTGGATAAGAGAAAGTAGTAGGAAAAAATAAATAGATATCTCAGAAAGGGCTGCAAAATTTTGTTAAATGGAAGGAAATCATTCGAAAGGCTAATACATTTCTTTCCAAATTAGCTTAGGTTTTAATTTTGATACGAGATTTTGTGAATACGGTGCTTGTAGTTTTGGTAATGATGGTTTTGTTCTATTGAAAAAAAGAATTTTAAGAGTTAAGAATTTTGTTTATATTACTGAAGATGTACATAATTCTGTCATGATACTTCAATGTTTTAAGATAAGTATTCCTCATAAATTTAAAAATGTAGGTTTATTATTTGTCATTATTCAGGGTGTCCTATAATCTTATAATGACTTATAATGTTACTTCATAATAGTTCTTTACCTTCAAAAATAAACCCAATGTGTAGACAATAGCAATTCCTAGAGAAATCCCAACCGAAGTTCCAGTCACTAGCAACCCTCTGAGAGATGCTGTGCAGGATTCAGCGATGTAAACAGTAGCTGTGATGCTCGATAGACCTGTAGCCAAGCCAGTAAATGCTCTTCCGATGTAGATCAGTAGCAGGCTAGGTTTTATTGCTATGCAGAGCCATCCAATAATAGCAGGAATATTGATGATTAGAAGGCCAAATCTTCTTCCGAACATGTCCAAAATTGGCCCGCTCATAAGGCATCCAATTGGAGTAGATATTGTTGCTACACTTGCTGTAAAAATAATACATTTATTTGAATTATACAGGCACCATATTTCGCATTATTAAAACTAAATAAATATGTACAGATAAAAGATAGATTTTGGCAAGGGTGTATATAAAGAGGTGGCTGCAGCCCCCCTTCGAAATTTTGATGTAATCGATAAAAATGTGTCATCACAACCTTAATTTTTGTTTGGGTGTAATATTGTTTTAGTTGGCTTACTATTCCATGTTCTAGATTGTTTGTATTCCATACCCCCCAACTTGCTTCCAGCCCCGAAAATCTTTTTTTATATACGCCTGTGGTTTTTGGACCAAAATTCGAGCGAAAATTAAGTTGTTGTTCGAGCGATAAAATTGGAACAGTTACTTTTCGAGTTAATATGCTTGCAGGTTTTCGTTTTGTATGTCCTCTAACAAAGGAAAGCGAATGAAGCCATTTTCAAAGCGATTTCTGTAAATGTTTACTAGAAAAGTTGGTACAACTACTTTTCACAACTTTTTCGATTTGAGTGTTCGAAAACGATTGATTCTGTTGAAAATTGGTTCAGACATTTGAAATTCAACTAAACTAAGTTATTTAAATTTTGGTTGTGTTTGGAGTTAAGGAGATATACAAAAAACAATAATTGCTAGACATGAAAATTTTTTATTGGTATACTTTCTAAAATATCTTGAAAACCGTTGAGAATTTGTGATAAGTGGTAGGTAACTTTTTGAAAGGTTAATAAATTGTCTACAAAAAAGGCTCTAATGCAATTTTTGATTGGGTGATTTCAATCGGAGAAATAAGTGCTTGAAACTTTGAAATTGTTAGTTTTGCTCTTTTGAACGGGTTTTTGTATCTGTTTACCTAGCGTTTTCATTGTTTGTTTTTTTAATTGATTTTAGTAGTATTAGCTATTTAGTAGCAATAAGATATCTAAAATGAGACACAGTTTTTGGATGTTTGTCATAGATCTTTCCGAGGCGGAAGTCGAAGATGCCAAATGAGGAATTTCTGCTACTGTAAATTAGTGGCATAAAAAATCTAACTTTTTTCAGGATTTCATTGGAGTAGGTGTTTTAATTTTTCACAAAATAGTAACTTTATTTATTCCAGTCATTCCAAATGAAATTAGGCATAAGAACGTTATGAAAACATGCTAAGATGACACAGTTTCTGTGAATCTGACTTTTTTCTTTCGGGCCATCTGCATTTTGGCCATTTGGGATAGGCTATTTATAGGTTACCTAAACATCCATGGCGAAGCAGGGATTTTTTTAATGACCCATAGATGACAGAACTCAACCTGCTACAGGTGGGACTTGAACCCGGAACTCCTTAGGTTGCTACACTATCCACACTACCACAGGGAGATCTCATAATAATAAAGCAGGTCCAAGTATGTAAAAATAGATTACAGACAGCATAATTACTGTTCAGTCTGCAAAAATAGAACAACCATTATAAATGTACTAGCACAAGTTGTACTTCATCATTTCAATCAAACTGGCTTACAACACTTGTTTTCTCAACCCCTCATACGTATTGATTTACATTTTGAATCAAATAAAGCAACGTTGAATCAAATATTTTTTTTTCTTCTTTTTTTTTTTTTTTTTATGAAAAGGTGAAGGATATTAACTAATGATGCAAATCAAGATGAGAAATAACCGTTCAGAATTCTTATATAACTTTATTACATGAATTGAACGTTTTGGAAGACTACTAGTCCATCTTCAGGAATGCGTGTCCTGCCAATAAATTCTGTCAAAAATCTTATAAACAAGTACGTTAAAAAGGTTTTTGTAATATGGCTGAGTGCTAATGAGAATTTATTAGTTTTGTTTAAATATATTTAGTTATGGACTTGATTCCTTATAGGAATCATTTCATTTTAATTATGACTTGTTAAATTTGACAGTATTTATCGATAGAACACGCATTTCTGAATATGGACAAGTAGTCTGAAACGTTGAATTCATATAATAAAGTTATTTGAGAATTCTGAAGGATTATTCCTCATTTTGATTTGTATTATTTTTATTTTATTATTACTTCTTAAATTGGATTTTAACATTTGACATTTTTTATTAATAAGAACATTGTGGTCTCTCAGTAGTAGAGTGGATAGCGTTCCCAATTCCTACCTGCGGGATGTGCATTTGAGACCCACTTGCAGGAAGTTGAGTTTTCATCTGTGAGCCCGCTGAAAAAAATCCCTGATCCAACTAATATATTGGCCACCCAGCAACGCGCTTCTAATATTGGCACAGCGCTTCAGGCCTATATGCAGAGGCGCCATAAAATAAATAAGAATATTGACTTAGTGTTTTATAATAAATTCAAATAGGAAAGTTCATCCTTATTTTTATTGAAAGAGCCCAAATTAATTTAAATAAAAAATACTTCCGAAACCCAAATATAGTATTTTTATAATTTACCTATCCAGGACGATTCATCAACGGTTACATTCAGAACATCATTTGGCAGTTGCATGAATGGTAAAGCAATTGACGTGAAACCCAACGTCATTCCTGAAGACAAGAGTGATGTATTTGCAATGACGCACATCAAGACCTGAAAAGAAATTGTGTTTAAGACCTAAAATGTTATATATCACAAATTGTGTATTTTAATTTACATGTCTAAAATATTATTATAGAGTTAGGTTTGATGAAGTTGAATTACAAATTATATTTTTGAATAGCCTGGAGTAGAAATATCCTCTTACATAAGGGACAGAATCTGTTTTTGTTGCATTTCATCGGTATTAAAAAAATATATAAACACACATGGAACAGAAAATGAAATTATACGCAATGAGAAATAAAAAAGTTTTCAAAAGAAAAGAGTTATACATACTGTTATGTGGCTTTTGGGTTTTTCTTCTGCCATCGCGTAGAAGAGAATTTAAAATAATGTTATGTAAAACCTTTCTTTCATTATCTAAATAGTCTAATATTACCTAGATACGGTGTAAATGGGTTGAGTGTTAAAGTGTTATTCAAATATATAAGTACTCATCTTTTAAATTAAAAAAAAATAATTTGGTACAATTTGAGATGAACTTCTCTTTCTATATCTTATTTTTTGAAAATATAATTAGATTTTGAAAGGTGGGAAAGATAACTTAACGTAGCAGGGTATTTTTTTTTAATATTTTTTATTCCGATGCATTTGTTTCTACCCATTAGAGCCATTTAGGAATTATTTTTGTTAACATGATAAATCACAATTAATAACTACACAATGCTAATGGATAGAAACAGACGAACTGCAATTAAAACAGATAATAAAAGTAAATAATTATAAATCTAAATTGAATCCAAATGGGTTCCATTGATCTCCCCCCTCCTTCAGTAAGTTAAAAATATTTGAATTTTTTTGAATCTTCTTTTGGATCAAGAAGAATGAGCAGGGTGTAAGTTAAAAATAAAGTTGTTAAAAAGCTTGATATTTAGAGAGGCTGGCTTTGATTGCAATAGCAGCAGATGTGCCTTAAAAAATATTGTTTTTAATTAATTAATAATTTTTTTTAGTAATGAAAGAGATCTCAAATTTAATATAAAAATAAATAGTTCATGATTAATAAATATAATTATTAAAAAAGTTAATTATTTTGTTCTTTAAATAGCTTTTCATTGTAAGTCTAGTCAAACAATTTCATACTCTTTTTGTAGTTTCGTATTCAAATTTATATTTTCAGAACAATATTAAAACATCAGGATGAGGATTTTAAATTCAGCAAATTTTCTCTTCAGCGTGTTAGTGAGTTATGTAATTTAACTTTCATTTATCAGCTTCAAAGGAATATTTATCAGCTTGTGATTATTTAACTGTGCAAGACCTCCAAGGGAAAAAAGAAAGTAGTATGAGAGTTGTATATCTAGCAATTTTTTTTTTTTTTGTAATTTTGGGTCACTTTTTTCCCAGTAATAAAGCATTTTTCAAAGATTCTTGAAAATCTCACCAAGATAACGTCTGTCTTCCATCCATAAGGTGTCTGAACCTTCGCTCCAGTCATAAGTGAAGTCTTCTTTTCCTCCATTTTTTTCTACTGGAAATAGAAATAAAAATGAAACAATGAAAACTTAAAAACTTAACTAATATTGTTGTTATTTGGATTTTACTCGCTTATCTTTTTGACGTTTTCCCTACAAGAGACTGTCATTGGATTGCCAGAGTTGGAACTAATTTGTAAATCAAAATTATTATCTGACATAAATCTGTAGTTTTGCCATCAGAGCATCAAGTGCTTACTGGGGAATGCTTCAATTGTATCCAGAAAGCACAAGACTCTATGAGCACATCTGCTAGTCTATGAGCATATTGTGAGAATTTGATGAAAATAAATCATTATGGTGGGCACACGTAAAATTTGTTGCATTCAATTTCCCAAAAGACAGCTACAGCATATTACTCTGAATGATTTTTTCCAGAATTTGCCTAGGAAATATTTGTAAAAAAACTCAAATTGTCTTAAAAATTGTTGCAACTGATAGAATGTATCAGTATAACATATTTACTTTTTTATTTAAAACTAAAAAAAGAAATTATTACCTTATGATGGTCTAATAAACTAGTTTCCTCAGACGGTTTTGTACTATATTTCTCTTCACCTTTTCTTCTCGATGGGGCTTGGAAAAGATTGACCTCCGCTTTGTACTAAAAACAAATTAAGCAAATTTTGTTGATTTTATTCTAGCTGAGAGAGTGTCTTTTGAATTTAAGGAACATTATTAAACTTCCTTTGTAAACTCCATTTCTGTACTGTTAAATTAATATCTTCCAGAAATTCATAATATGATGTATATCTTATTTATTACTTTGAAATTTTGTTTATTAAGGTATTTGAAGTTCACATCATTTGAATTTACATAATACGGCGAGGAATGCATTATTATTTCTCTTTTTAAGGATCCATTTCAAGTGAGAAATGTTTGATGAAGACTGGGAATCACAAGTCAAAATTTCCTTGTATTAAACCACTGTGTATTAGGAAGGGCGGTAACGTACTCACTTAATTTTCAAATATTTGATTTTGAGAAACATGATCTCGTCAGGTGCCTTGTCAATTTAGCTAACCGGCTTCATTTCATAGCATGGTAAATTAATACATGTAATTAAGCCGACATTCAGATAGACATTAATTTTATCTGAAGCCAAACAATGCTATTGTCATTTAAGGCACACAGTAGTTACACCAAAGGCACTCTACATGCTTCCATTTAATTCCCTGGTGCGATTAGGAAAGCATAGAATAGAAATTTTTAGTATTTTGTTGCCAATGGAAACCATAAATTCCGAAACTTGAACCATTTTCCCGTTTGAGCGGATTGAGGCGTTCTTATCAAAATATATGCTTAATTGATTTCCCTCTCAAATTATAGTCTTCTATTTAACACAATTTCTTAACCGTTTTCGAGATATTTAAGAAAGTATGCCAAAACATAGAAAACTGTTGATGTGAGGTAGTAATATTTTTGTTTTTGTAATATTTCCCTTAAGCTAGAATGTATGTATCTTAGTTTAGATGGATGTTAAACATCTGAAATCGCATTCAACTTACGCTACCTATTTAGAGTGAAAAAAACTCCTTCCCTGCTTTTGAGCAACCAATGCCGACTTTTAAGTTTTTCAATTTTTCTCAAAGAAGTGTTAACGATAACGCCTTGAAAGAGATTTCAATCGATTCCATTCTTCTAATTACTCATAAAAATGTGCAATGGAAGTCTATTAACACAAATCCATGAGCTCTACAAATGTTTAAAAGAAAATTTCCCTTAAAGAAAAACAGTGATCCAGATGTCAGATTCTGCTGGTGTACGAACTTGACCTTAGGCAAAATAATTTTAGCCCACATTTCATCGAACCAATTTGTACATATGTGTGTATGTACATATATATATATATATATATATATATATATATACACATATACACATATATATATATATATATATATATATATATACATATATATAAATATATGCTCTAAAAAGTTTATCTTCTAGTGGTGTCATTGGATTGGAGGCCCCCAGACCACCCCTATGCGCTCAGCCTTAAATTAATGAAATTGGTACCTGTAAAGAGGGAAATCAGGTGGCCGGGACATAGTACTGACCACACTATCTCCCTAGAGTACTGTTTGCTCAAGAATTAGAAACCTCTAGAGTATCTGCCCCTCTGGGCCTACGTGGCCTTTCGCGGGACTGATATTGATTGCTTTTCCTGATCTTTGGGTTATGAAACGCCAATATTTCTCATGAGCGCTTTCGTATCGCGACATCAGATCGAAGTCATTAGCGGGTCTTCCAGCCTTTACGGAGGGAGGACACACTCAAAAACGCGCTAAAAGATAATTTTTTATGAAGTGATTAAATTTTCGTACCTGATCATTTCGAATTCTTATTAAATGTTTACTTTTTCCCAGAGATAGCCTGACAATACACTTTAAACTAAAGTAGAAAAATTATGATTCAACAATAAGTTAGTATTAGTAAATATTGTATATATCTTACAACAGTATGAAGTTCTATGCTGCTTGAAAACATGAGGAAAAATATTAACCAAAATCGGATTGCTTTTTTTTTTTCTAGCTACATACCGTAAAAACACTATTTAGGTCGAGTTACTTAGACATGAATTATATGTGACTTATAAAACGTATCAATTATTCCCCATTCCCTACAAATACGTAAGATAATTATGAATTATCCATGAACACATTGTGGGTGAGGGTTTATACATTCCTACTTGTATCTACTGAGTCCCTATGTTCCGAACTGTTATATTATCGAATTTTACGTAACGTCACTGATAACTTTTTTTTTTTAGCTTATTTTATAATAGATGACGTATTTGTCAATGATTGACTTGTAAAGAAACTCTGAGAATCTTTTTTTTTTAACAAGGATATTTCTTATCGCTAAAGAAAAAAGTAATGTCCACTTTGACCGACATGAAAGGTGTTTCCCATTTGCATAGATTTTTTTCCTCCAAAACACAACACATCTTTATAAAAGGGGCTCCAAAATGTTCAGATTATTTCACGTAGAATAAGTGAAATCCAAATTCATAAACTTCATAACTTGATGAGAAGAAGAGGGCGACAACTTGTTTTTGTAATTTTACAGAATACGTAGGGAAGTTAAAATTTCGCAGCAATCGCAATAACTCCGGTGATTTACCTCTGAAGGGAAATCGTTTTGATCATGCAAATTTCATTTGAGAAATGAATAAAAAAACACTTATTAATTTATTGTTCTAAATTGTACATTTCTTGTACTAAATTGTTCATTTCTTGTACTAAATTGTTCATTTCTTGTAGTAAATTGTACATTTATTGCATATATCTATTAGCACTAGGATACCCAAGGTGTTTTCAATCCCTAAGGGGGGCTCTTGAAGCCCATAAAATCTTGAATCATTTACTCCTATATCCTTTATTTTGCTTATAGTTTTTTTTTTTTTTTTTTTTTTTTTTTTTTTTTTTTTTTTTTTTTTTTTTTTTTTTTTGTCTTTTAATGCTTATTATAGATCAAAAGAGACTATTTGTGGAAAATAAGTAAAAAAAAAAAAAAAAACGGTATTCAAAAACTATTTTTCCAATTTTCTCGAAAACGGTTAAAGCTATCGCCTTGAAAATGGTTTCATTCGTTTTCCTAGCCCAAGAAGCCTATAAAACGAGTACTTACAAGCTTATGAGCTCAAAAACGTAAGCGTTACGATTTTTTTTTGCGCGAATTTCGCCCCAAACGCCATCTTCCAGTCATGGAACTTGACCTTTCAAATTAGACGAAAGATTTTTGTACCAAATTTCATCAAAATCGGACCATTCGTCTTCGACCTAGAGAGCGAACAGACAAATATATATATATATATATATATTTACAAATTTGAACCACCATCATTTTCGGTCTCTAGGGGTTCTGAAACGCAAAATTTTCTAGTCGGCACTTCTGGATTGCGTCATGAGATCAACCTTATAAGCGGGGTCCCTCCCTATGGAGGAGGGAGGAACCGCGCTAATACTACTAATAAATCATTTTAAGTACTATTTTTTTCCGAAATACATTGGTAAATGTCTCAGATTTCTGACCCTTTCAACTGAAAATGTAATTGACTAATTTATTTATTACAGTTTGTTTTTATTGTTTTTTACGTTAATATAAAATAAATTTCTTTTTCCCACACTTTAAAATTGTAAATTGGAATACAAAAAATTGTAAAACACGTTAATCACCATATTATTATTGGTGAACCTATTTCTGACAAATTGATTTTTTAACTAATTTTTATAAATGTTATTGACAAAGATATGAATAAAAGAAGGAATAGGGGGCTCCTCTAGCCCCCTTTGGGCATCCTAGGGATAATTTACGCTTTTTCGCCAGTAATAATCAGCAATGATTAAAATTTAATTCCCGCCAAAATCAATTTTTTTTCACGTGACTGATAACTTCGCTTCAGTTATACTTTTGCGTCCCCTTCGACGCAATATTTTGAGACCTCCAACCATATGATAATTTCATCTAAAAATATTGTTAATACCCTCTAAGAAATAAGCTGAAAGGGAACTTAATCGGACTGTTTTGAAAACTTGACTCTCTTAATCCCCATGAGAAATTTCAAAAGTCTCCTCCTCATTATGTTATGAAGTTATATTTGGGTTTTACTGATTCACTAGTAAATCGTAAAACGTTAAAATATTCGGGGAAATTATTATGTGTTTCACCGCCATTACTTTGATTCAGTGTTGGGCATTATTCGAATGATTATTCAAATAAGTTTTTAGTGAATGATGAATAATTCACTGAATTATCTTATTCACACGGTACATCATGAATTATTCCCAGAATTATTCGTTATTCATTATTCATCATTCGTTATTATTTATTTCTAGATGGTCTACTGTTTAATCCTACTCAAACACACATATATATACATATTTCCGGCTGCCAACATCATAATAAATATATCATTATTCACTAAAATATGTTTATTCTGATTGATTATTCGAATAATTTGTAAATAAAATATAAATTTCATTCACAGAATAACGAATAATGAATAAAAGTAATTATTCTTCATTCTTGAATAAAATAATACATTTATTCATTATTCTTTATTCATCATTCTGAATAATTTTTGCCCAAAACTGCTTTGATTCGTCTCAATATTTTGTTTTCACTTAAAGCCTAGATTTTAAGACAAGTGTAGCTAATAATAAAGTGAAAAATGAATGACGTATCCTAAAAATGCCTGTATTATGCGTTCGATCCTACCGTTTGTTGTGGACATGGGATTTTATAAGGAAGGCCTGCAGCCCCCCTCGAAATTTTGATGAAATAAAAAAAATGTGTCATTAAAACCTTAAAAATAAATTAAACAAGATCACTTAGTTTAGAAATTTTTTTTGTTGGGAGTAAAAGCGTTTTAGTTGGCTAACTATTCCAAGTTCTAGATTGTTGGCATTTTATAACCCCCAAAATGCTCTCAGCAACTCCCGAAATTATGTTATATATACGCCAGTGGTTGTTGACAACTAAATAGTATTCAGAAATTGCTTTTCACTTGAATTAAAAGCACATGTAATGCTTATTATCAGAGGATTCTTCTATCAAAAACCGTGTAGGTTCTTAAAATTTAAATGCTCTAACCTAATTATGGCGTATAAACACATTATTTTAATATTAATGGCAAACTATCTTCTTAAATGCCTTACTTTGTATGCAAATAGTGCATTTCAATGATTATAATTACTACCCCCAAAACCCTCAATTTTTGTAGTCTTTTTTTTTTATTAGGCACTAGAGTAACATACATGTGGAAAATCCTAAAATTATGCGCCTAAAAAAAGTCATTTTTGAGGATGGTATAAATCAAATCTGCACTTCTGACGTGGACGATAGGTACGAATTTGGCCGCCATAATATCGCTAAATAATAAGCAAAAAAATAACAGTTTTCTTTCTTTCTTTTTTTTTCAAACGTGTATTCAAAATGTGGGGTAAAAAGGAAACGCCAACTTTTCAGCGTTTACTCAATTGTTAAAACTAAATTTTTTGGGATTAACAAATTATGCATATGTAAGGCCTGGATGAGAGCTACAACTTTGGTATTTTGCGAAATCTATAACGGTTTAAAATATATAAATTAATAGTGGCCCGCATATACAGGACACCCTGTATGTATATGTATATATATATATATATATATATATATATATATATATATATATATATATATATATATATATATTCAATTCCATGATTTGTGACCTTTATTTATGTACATTTATTTATTTTCATAAATATGGCAAAGGTCCAAATAATAGTACTCCAGATTCTTGCACTATTTTATTTTTGATACGCCCTATCAAAAATAAAATAGTGCAAGAATCTGGAGTACTATTATTTGGACCTTTGCCATATTTATGAAAATAAATATATATATATATATATATATATATATATATATATATATATATATATATACATATATATATTTGGATATATATGGCGTCGGTCACAAAAATAGTACTCCATTTTCTTATGTACTATTTTATCCTTGGTTTGCCCTACATGTTTCGTGGCCTTCATGCCACCTCCTCAGGGGCCATTAAATCCTAAACATTTTAAAAAAAAGTTTAAAAACATTTTTTTATTATTTTATTTCATCCAATAAAATTACTTGACATTAATATATTATACAAAGAGTAGCCCTATAATATATTAATGACAAGTAATTTTATTGGATTAACTAATATAAAAAATGTTTAGTATCTAATGGCCCCAGAGGAGGTTGCATGAAGGGCAAGCCAAGAATAAAGTAGTACATAAAAAAAAAGGAGTATTATTTTTTTAACTACGCCATATATATCCTAAAAAATGAATATACGTAATTAATTTGTCAGAAATACGTGAAATAGTATATATATATTTAAATTTGAACTAACATTACTTTCGTGGTGTATGGGTGTTCGTGGACATTTCTAGTCGGTACTTCCGGTTAGCACCAACAAGACTAAAAGCATTTGCTTCCTATAGGAAGATAATACCTTAAAATACAGACTTCAAAATCAAACTACAACTTGTTATTTTTTTCAGTAACTACCTTGGTAACTTTATTTAACTTTATAATTTAAAAATGATCACCAATCTCATACAAACTACATATTAAAACATACCGCATAGCTACTTGTTCTCAATCCCATTTCTAACGGTGTACTGAACCTTGGAGTAGAAAAACATACCGCATAGCTACTTGTTCTCGATCCCATTTCTAACGGTGAACTGAACCTTGGAGTAGAAAAAAAGCGATGTTTATATAGTTGGCTCTATATTATTGATACGTGATATTCTAATGTTTGTATCGGTTTCCGATATCGAATATCGTTGATGGAACTTTTAAATCGTTGCCTTACGGATATGAGAAGTTTATTACGCTACTATTTAATTATTATTTGTTTGTTTGATTCCTCCAACGGTATAGTAATAGAAATATATTGAACTGATAAGAAAGAACATGCTTAAAGCAGGGAGCAATGCATAACTATGGAACAGCACGTAAACGGACGTATTCCGAAGGCTAGCTATTGAGGTTGCACTGTTAAAAGAAGTCAAAGAAAATCGATCAAACGCTATGTGACGGGATGTTGACATGGGTAAATGACCCATGAGGGTCGATCAAAGAGTATGTGCCGTTGACTTGGGTATGTCGCGGGATGCATCTTTAATGTCATACAATAGCCCCAGACTTAACAATAATCGCGCATGACCAATACATTTCAGAAAAGCACATTCTATGGAAGATGAAAATTGTAAAATCTTCTTACCTTATAATAATACGAACTAGACTTAGATCATGGCAACGTGACAGTCGAGGTATTAGTGTCCTTCCTCGACCAAATCAGTCTAACCAACGTAATACTGGACAACCAGCACCTGAGGAAAACAGATGTTCATAATTAGAAAAATAGTTGAATATGTGTCATTTATTAGAAATAAGTTAATGAATACTCTAAGTTTTGTTATTTTTTTTTACTAAATATAAATGTTTAGTTGATATTCCACTAACAGGAGAACGTTTTTTTCCCTTACGTATGAGCACCAAGCTTCCAGACTGATACTTGGCACATCTCAGACCTTAAGGAGTATCGACAAAGGGAAAACTCAAAAGACTAGCCTGTGCATATACCTCATCCAAGCTAAATACGAAAATGAAATTCTTTTAAGTGTATGATATTGAAAATGGAGGTATACAATATTACTAGCCCTATTATTTTTCCCAGTTAATATTTTATTTATTTCCTTGTGAGCTTTGCATTTTAGGCGATAAGATTTAATCTATCAGCCCATCAAAAAACAATACGTTGGCAGTTACTAGTATCTAAAATGACAGTACTTTTAAAGTACTGTCATTTTACAAAATCATGTTTTTTTATAAAAACACATAAAAAAAATAAACTAAAAACAAAAAAATAATTGGAAAGATAAATAATCCAAGTAAAAGTATTGAATAAAAATTAAATTCATTAGATTTTATAATTTACTTAGTTTATGTTTTGTTACATATGTTTAGTGTTTTTAAATTCTTGCGCGTTGTGTATGGACTAACTCTTGAGGGTCGTCAGGAATGTTTAGGTCACTGCGCTGTCTGCATTCTATTTCTATTGTAACCCCCATTAAATTTAAATTGCTAAAGAAAATTTTCATATTATTTCTTACATAACCCTAATATTTGTTTAGGTGTTAACGTCCAATTATTATTGACAACGAATTTTAGGTCGGGTTCTCTATAGGTTACCACCCTATTCTAGCCAGGATGGGGATGATGTATTTTCTTTTTTTCGAAAGAAAAGCCGCTCCCTAGTGGAAATCGAACCTACGACGAGGCACGGAGTGCTCACGCCTTAGCACTTTCGGCCAGTTTTCAGCCTGTCGGTATGATGTATCTTCACCAGCCAACCAACTCTAATTTTAATATTAAATTTATTATATATATATATATATATATATATATATATATATATATATATATATATATATATATATATATTACATTTCTGTATTTACAAAGGTTTTTTCCCCCAAACTGACCCTGACCTATAAGTAAATACTTGCCACTGTGAAAAAATCAGGCGAATGAACTTGCGAGATAATGTGCCATAGAGGTTATCTAATATGCAAGGCCAATCTGATTCCAACATTAATAGAGGGAGTTTCCTGCATTTGGCCGACAGACAGTGCTGGATTCTTCGGAATTACTATCTGCAGGGCCGCCACATGGGGGGGGGACAACCGGGTACAGTTGGCCCGGGCCCGGGTCCCTTGGGGGCCCGGTCCGGGCCTCGCTGAGTGGAAAAATTGTATAGGTTATGAGCTTGTAAAAAGAACTACTGCACAGATTGTCAGCTTTTATTCTCATTTCGCTCAAAATTCAAGATGAAAATAATTTTAAAATGTCCAAAGTTCTATAGCAAAGTATTCGAATTTTCAGTCAGGCTCTGAGAAGGGGGGCCCGTGATCTGGTCCCGGGCCCGGCTCTGAGATGTGGCGGCCCTGACTATCTGGTTCTATTTAAATTTAAGAAAAACTTTTAATAAGTGTAAATATGTGTTTTGGCGTAATTTTGGACCTGCTGAGACCAACATACTTTTGAATTCTTTTTAATCCGTTCGTTTTCACGGAATAAGTTCAAACGTGATGAACGGAGATTTTGATGTATTTTTTTTTTTTTTTTTTTTTATTTAATTTTATTTTTTCTTTAACTTTGTATAATATGGTATTTATGATTTTTCGATACGAATTAGCGATATTTCCGGGTATACGGTGTACTGATCAAGAATACTATAAAACGTTAATTTTTGCCCTAGTTAACAATATAGCTTAATAATCTAGAAACACCCATAAATTTGATCACATTAACTAGAACATAAACCAAATATTAACGGACAAACTTAAGCACATAGTTGACCATGTATTTCGTAGTTTATATTATAACTATATTAGTTTAAAAAATTAACAAAAGAAAATTGCTAATATTTGACCAATATTTTTTTTATTATATTGGTTTAATATTTTATTAAAAACATTCGGGTGGGGGGGGAGAGGTTGGCTCGGATGTTCAGTATTCGACTCTTTATTCCGGAAAACGTGTGTTCTAACCGCAGGCGCGCACTGAATGCAATAGGAGAGCCAGAGCATCCCTACTGCCAGGCTGGTGTTGTACTGACCACACTATCTCCCTAGTGTCTCATTAGGTCAAGAATCAGATATCAGTAGAATACCTGCTCCTCTGGGATAATGCCGCGCCCTGTTACGTGACTGATTTTCTACTTTCTCAATACACCCTAGGGAATTCAAAATGATAAGGCTAAGGGATAGTGTAAATATAAAGCCGTTGCCTTTAAGCTGCCGACATTTTAGACACACAAAACGAGAGATAATTTAGCATATGCAAAACCTGTTCAGTTATTCATCCATGTGGCTAAATCTCATTTTTATTAGAGACGCTGTCACTTTTTTGTATGTGTGAGAAGAAATATGTCCTCGGGAAATGAAATACAGGAAATTTATGTATATATATATAAAATATTTTTAAAATTAATATTCCCCTTTAATATTTTATCTGTCTAAAAAAGAACACCTTTTCCTGGAAGATAATAATAAAAAAAAACGTGTTTCTATACTTACAAACTGAAACAATGTAATTTATCGGCCGGCCTGTTTTTATTTATTTAGAAACACGTTATTTGGAGATGATCAATTAAAAAAAAAAAAAAAACAAACTGAGAAAACAACAATAATAGAGTGCTCCATTAAAAACGTGCGAATAAAATCTTATTTTATTGTAAAACGTTCTAATTTTTGTCGTGCATTAGTAATAAAATCAATAAATTAGCAGCAACATACATAAATATAACTTTCTTATACTTATAATATTACTAACTGAATACCCGTGCTTTGTCACGGCAGATAAGTAGTTATTTTATTGCGTTAAATAATGTATCTCCAAAATTAACGCGAATATATAATTTTGTGCAGTTATTTATAGCACGGTTCCCGTGATACTATAAGTTATTCATCAATTGATAAGTAATCAAAGTATAATGTTTCTTGACAATGAGACGCTACGGACCAGTGTCAACAAATACCTAGAGATAAGCCGTTATCTATAGGTTAGCAGTAACAGAAGTTTAACCAGTATAGGTTAAAATTCGCTGTCAATAATAAATGTATGTTAAATTAACTCGTAGGCTTCCACGGTCCGAGTCATTATAAATATTAAAGTATTCTGGTATTGACCGTGTCACAAACTTCTTTGCCGACGTTTGTGACACGGTCAATACCAGAAGACTATAATATTTATACATGTATGTTAACATTTAAAAATTAATATTTCCAAGATGTCATTTGGAAACACCCATTATATTTGCGAGCATTACCAGGTACGGCGCTAATGGCCAAGAATTATGTCGATGCGCCGAAAAAAAAAAAAAAATACCAAGTAGTGCTATGTCTGGGGATGCTGATGGGTGAGGAGGCTGTGCAAGGGTTTGGGATATTATTACCTCGGTTGGACCATCACCAGGTATAGCGTAAACTCTACGAGGGACAAAATCACAGTTTATTTCTAGTAATTCAAGGTCTGTCATCATAGTTGAAATCAAGCTCAAATAGAAATAATATTAAGAAAAAAAACAATACGGTAACGGCTGACCTGTTATCGTCCTTGCAACATTTGCTGCCTAGGTGTGCCTGCTCTCTAACCAACTAAAAATACTTAAAAATTCGAATATCAAAAAATACTTTCTTATCGAGTGGTTACATGCTAAAGGGAATGTTCATGCAAAATTTCATTTTTTCCGTCTAGTGGTTTGGGATGGGCGATGATAGGTCAGTGAGTGAGTGGTATTTGACAAAAATATAGAGGATAACTTACATAATTCTACTGGTGCATTGATTATTTGATCCATTTTTATTGTGTTCAATAGTTCTTTTATAATAGAGACACATAAAAAGTCCGACTCTCAGGAACTGCGTCATCTTAGCGCGGTTCCGTTCTTATCCCTAGTCTAATTTGGAAAGATTAAAATAGAAGCAGTTATTATTTTGGTTCCACCAGTCTTGAAAGGTCTTGATTTACGATCTTACCTGGAAGGGTCGGCTAACACTAGAAACGGTCCCGCAAGTTACAAAGTCTTGGAAACTCTATATTTCTAACAATAAATTGTTTTTGTTATTTTACGTAACCAGTTTTAATGCCAAATACATTATCCAACTATAAGCAATTAAAAAATAACAAGGAGTAAAACAGACAAAAAGAACAGTTCGAATAAACGAAATCAATTGCTTTAAAGTTTTAAGCACTTATTTCTCCGATTGACATCGCCTAATTAAAACTTTCTTTAGAACCTTTTTTGTAGAGCATTTAGTAAGCTTTCGAATGGTAACCTTCTGCTTTCCAAGATTGTCAACGGTTTTCGAGATACTAACGAAAGTATACAAAGTTACCAAAACTTTTCTTGTCTATTAATAAAATATTTTATTCTAACCCTTCCTTTACTCCAAACGTAACCAAAATTTCAACATATTAGCCTTGATGAAAATAGAACATGCAGAAAATGTTTCAACGGAATCCCATGATTCTAAGTACCCAAACCAAATACGGTATTCAAAAAATATTTTTCCAATTTTCTCGAAAACGGTTAAAGCTATCGCCTTGAAAATTGTTTCATTCGTTTTCCTAGCCCAGGTATCATATAAAACGAGTACTTAGAAGCTTATGAACTCAAAAACGTAAGCGTTACGATTTTTTTTTTGCGCGAATTTCGCCCCAAACGCCATCTTCCAGTAGGCGGATTTTGCTGGTTAACAAACTTGACCTTTCAAATTGGACGACGGATTTTTGTACCAAATTTCATCACAATCGGACCATTAGGGAAGCCAGAAATGAGCGAACAGACAAATATATATATATATATATATATATATATATATATATATATATATATATATATACAGGGTGTCATGTAAATGTCTAGTCATATTGAGAGGGGTGATAGAGGACCCTTAGGGGAACAAAAAATGTTCTATGACGATTTCCCGAATTCTCGCCCATAAGGGAGAAAACGTCGTTTTATTGTTTTATCGAGACAAACGTGGTTTTTAGAAACATAATCGTTGTAGCTCCGTCCCAGGTGGTTCTAATAGAAAGGGAGTGAAACCAATCGAAAGCTGAGTAAATTTACTATAAGACTAGTTGGGAGTAAACGTAAAAATGAATGAATGTAAGTATGTATATCTTACCAAAAGAAGGCAATTCTAAATTTCCTGACATTTTATTGATATTTCTTTCCAGCGTTACTCCTCAATGGGCAAGATCTGAGATTTCCGGGTTTCAGAAAAACTTTCTCATTTAACCAGCTTTCCATTCATGTATCATAACCCTGTGTTATTGAAGTAGTTGAACGATTTAAGAACAAAAGTTTTAAAAAAAACATGGATCTGTGAAAAGAAAATTATATTTTTTTCTTCAATTTACTCAAAAAGCTGAAGGAAATATTTATTTTTATAAATGTTTACATAAATATTAAGTAAATATTTACTTAGAAGAATAAAAAAAATTACTTCCACGGATATAAAAAAAAAATCTTAAAACAGTAAATAAATAAAATACACATTTATTTTGAATTTATTAATCCAGGTACCTAATACTGGGTCCAGGAGGCGGCCATTAAGGATCCCCAACCATACATTAACCTCAAAAATTAGTATTTTTACCTAGATCACACATTTGAACACATTTTTACAGGTACTTATATTTAGAAAACAAATGCTTTACCTTAAATTAATACTGATGGCTACGCTTGTGAAACTCACTGGGATTCTGAGCCCATGCGTTTTTGTTGTGGTAATTCAAAATTCTATCCCTCATAAATAATATGTACACAGTCCTGTAAAAATGTGTTCAAATGCGTGATATAGGTAAAAATAGTAATTTTTGAGGTTAATGTATGGTTGGGGATCCTTAATGGCCGCCTCCTGGACCCAGTATTAGGTACCTGGATTAATAAATTCAAAATAAATGTGTATTTTATTTATTTACTGTTTTAAGATTTTTTTTTATATCCGTGGAAGTAATTTTTTTTATTCTTCTAAGTAAATATTTACTTAATATTTATGTAAACATTTATAAAAAAAATATTTCCCTTCAGCTTTTTGAATAAATTGAAGAAAAAAATATAATTTTCTTTTCACAGATCCATGTTTTTTTTAAAACTTTTGTTCTTAAATCGTTCAACTACTTCAATAACACAGGGTTATGATACATGAATGGAAAGCTGGTTAAATGAGAAAGTTTTTCTGAAACCCGGAAATCTCAGATCCTGCTTATTGAGGAGTAACGCTGGAAAGAAATATCAATAAAATGTCAGGAAATTTAGAATTGCCTTCTTTTGGGAAGATATACATACTTACATTCATTCATTTTTACGTTTACTCCCAACTAGTCTTATAGTAAATTTACTCAGCTTTCGATTGGTTTCACACCCTTTTTAGTAGTACCACCTGGGACGGAGCTACAACGATTATTCTTCTAAAAAGTACGTTTGTCTCGATAAAACAATAAAACGACGTTTTCTCCCTTATGGGCGAGAATTCGGAAAATCGTCATAGATCATTTTTTGTTCCCCTAAGGGTCCTCTATCACCCCTCACAATATGACTAGACATTTACGGGACACCCTGTATATATATATATATATATATATATATATATATATATATATATGTTAGGAGGATAACAGACCCCGCTATGTAAATAAACAATAGCTAGGTATAAAAGGGAGTGTAAGCCTAAATACAGCAGTTGCTTATCAGTATTCAAAGCGTGTGGTTCTATTACCCTTTTTAAAAACATCGTTTACTCTAGTAAACTCTTAACTGGTGCCGAAACCCGGTTCAATCGAGGAGTTTCGTGTTCGCGAACAGTACGGAGCGTACAGTGCGACGCGAAAATAGTGTATGACATCGAGTCGGTGTTCATCGCGTGTTTCTCTACAGGACAGGCTAAATAGTAGAAGAATGGCGACAGACGCACCTCCGATGGATCCGGCTACAGCCCTCACATGGATAAAAATCCAAACGTCGAACGCCCACGACATGAGGACGGCGATTTCGGAAATAGAAAGATTCACAGGAGGGATAGGTGACCTCGCACATTTTCTGAAAGCCGGAGAGCGGATTAATAAGGCCATCGAAAAAAAGGAAGAAGCAGGATGGTTAGGCACTGAAGATGTACCTGCCCTTCGAGCCGCGCTAGTGAACCGCATCAGCCGCCGTGTCCTCAACATCATACAGAGCGACGAAGATACGCCCTGGGATACGGTGAAGAGCAGGCTAAAACGGGCGTATGGCGGAGGAAGGTGGGCCCCAGAGGAAGACATCCTGCGGATGTTCCGGGAAACAAAGAGGCCCAATCAGTCTACAGGGAACTATGCCGCTAAACTACTCGAGTGGTATGGAAAAATTAGCGACAAATTCAGCGAACAATTAACACCTGCAGAAACTGTAGCTCGCATGGCTTTCCTGGAGTCAGTGTTAAAGGTTCAACTGAGGAAGGAAACGGGCAAGAACATAGCAGCCGATAAGTCGTTCCCCGATTCTGCTCAGGAGCTGATGGATGAAGACGAAAAGAACGCAGAGGCAGAAGTTGATGAGAGGGAGGACGGCTGGATACTTGCGAAACCACATCGACACAGACGCGCTGGAAGGAGACCACGTGAAGGGCGGGGAGGAGAAAAAGACGAGAGAAGAGACACAGAAAGAAGAAGCGATCGGCGGCCCCGAAGAAGCCAGGAAAAACGCTGCTATGAATGTGGAAGTACCCGACACCTAGCAGCACAGTGTGAAAAAACTAGGTGCTTTGAGTGTGGAACAGGAGGGCACCTAGCTCGAAACTGCCCGTACCTTAAGAAAAAGAATACCGATGCTGGGGAACCCATGGAGATTAACGCTCAGAAGTTACGACGCACATTCGCTACGGTCGCACGGAATGACTGCAGCTCGGTAGACTCTGGAAGCGAAAGTAGTGAGACATCTTCGACAAGCTGGGCGCGCGGGTCCAACCAGCGCAAAAATCACCAGCAAACGAGCAAAAATACTCAATGAGGACGGTGGGGAAGGAGCGGCAACCAACATCACGTAAATACTATCAGGAAGAGTACGAGAAAGAGAGGAAGGTTGCCGATAATTGAGGAGGGGGGGCGCCGCTGGTTAGTAGACACAGGGAGCTCTTGCACAATCATCAGCAAACAAGTGTTGAGCCTGGAAAACGGAGAGATTCAGGAGTGCAAGTGTACGCTGTCAACACTAGGTGGGCAATGTGCAGTGGAGGGCGAGCTGAGGTGGCCCTTGCAATCATGGGGGCTTCCCACAGAAACAATTAACATTCATGTCGTAAAAAATTTACCAGCAGGCTATGAAGGAATTCTGGGATGTGATCTACTGGCAAAAGCGGGAGGAGCGGTGAAACACAACGGTAGAACTTGGAAAGTGAGAATTGGGCAGCGAACTTACCGCGTGGATAGTAAATGCCCTCAACCTACGACTCAACTGGGCGCAGTAACCAGAACTAAGAACGAGTTTGAAGTGCTCCAGAAGCTGTATAGCGACCTATTCTGGCAGGAGGGTCAACCGCTCGGCGTCACAGGGAAGACGGTACACGAGATCCCGTTAAAGGAGGAACGAGTAGTTTACGTCAAAGAACGGAGGTATCCCCATATCACTAAGGACGTCATTCGCCAGGAGTTGGAGACCCTATTAGCACAAGGAATCATCGTACCCAGTAAGTCGGCCTACAATAGTCCGTTGTGGGCAGTTCCGAAGGCAGGCGAAAGCGGGAAATACAGAGTGGTCGTGGATTACAGGAAACTTAATGCCCTCACTGTGGACGAAAAGTACCCCTTACCCAGGCTGGAGGATATCCTCGACCGATTACAAGGAGCGAAAATTTTTAGTACACTAGACCTGAAGGCTGGGTATCATCAGATTCGACTAGACCCAAAGGATGCGGAAAAGACTGCTTTCTCGTTCGAAAGAGGTCACTACCACTTTACAAGGATGCCTTTCGGCCTGAAGAATGCGCCTACCTCCTTCCAAAGGCTAATGGACGAATTCCTCCGCGGACTGGGTGAAGATTTCGTCCAAGTCTATATGGATGACCTCTTAGTCTTCAGTAAATCCACCGAGGAACATCACCACCATTTGCGGCAAGTCTTTAACAGACTAAGAGAATTCGGACTTAAGTTGTCACCAAACAAAACACGCATGGGCGAACCATCAATAAAGTTTTTAGGACATCTCATCTCAGAAGAGGGAGTGCGCCCAGACCCCGCGAAAGTGGAAGCTATCCAGCGGATGACAGTACCCAAGGATGTGCAAGGCGTCAGGAGAACCTTAGGTGTGCTCAACTATTATAGACGATTTATCCCAGCAATGGCTCATAAAGTCGCCCAGTTGAACATCCTCCTTCGCAAAGGACAGCCGTTTCGACTTACGGAAACAATGAGAGCAGACATTCAGCAGTGCATTCAGCACTTACGTGCGGCGCCGCTTCTCGCATTCCCCGACTTCCATCAGCCGTTCACTATCACTACCGATGCCAGCGAATATGCTCTGGGAGCTGTCCTAACGCAACCAGGACCTAATGGCGACCGGCCCGTCGCTTTTAGCAGTAGGAGACTAACACCCACAGAAACGAGGTACAGCGCCCTGGAACGGGAACTTCTAGCAATAGTGTGGGCGGTGGATCATTTTAGACCCTACGTGTTTGGCCGACGTTTTACGGTTAAGTCTGATCACAAACCGTTACAGTGGGTGGCGTCATTGAAGGAATCTTCCTCAAGAGTCGCTCGATGGAAACACCAATTAGCGCAGTACTCTTTCCAAGTGGTCCATACTCCAGGTCACGAGAATGTGGTGGCGGACTGGCTTTCTCGCGAGATCCCAGTCAATGTTCTGTCAGCAGGCGAAGATAGTCCTGAACCTTCGTTGCGCCGTTTCTTCCAACAATGGACTCCAGGCGAAGCCGAAGCAGAAGACCGCCAGAGCGAGTCCACAGAATCGGCAGCTGAGCGACCCTCGGAAATGCCGGAGGTCGACGATATCGTCGTACGACACAGACGACATATCATTTGGAAGACGGTCTCGTCGGGAACACCGCAAATTTTGTTCGGAAGGCAGCGACGCGATACAAAGGAGTGCACAGTACGAACCGAAGCCACGGTGAATGATGACACCATCATTCGCCTCTTGAACGATGCGTCTACGGCGGGGAAAACCGCGTATCTCTACGTTGGAAATGCAACACTGTGGAACCGCGTAGCTGCACTGTGGAGGAACGAACTCATTGGGTTAGATCGAAGTTTTGTCCGCTGCACTAGGCTAGGCGAACGAGTTAGTGATAAGTCACGGCAAGAGGAACTTACAACGGCATATCACCAAGGCAAAACCAATCATCGGGGAGAAGCAGAAACACTCGCCGCGCTCAAACGTTGCTACGCGTGGGAGTCCATGCGACGAACGGTCCATCAAGTCATTAGCCAGTGTAGAGTCTGCCAACAAGTTAAATATCAGCGGCGGCCACAACACACAAGACAAGAGGTTACGCCAACCACCGACAAACCCCTCCTAGTGATCCAAATGGACACCTTCACCTGGAACAGTCAAAAGTGGGTGACCATTGTGGATATATTCAGCAAAGTGGCCATGGCAATAGCAGTTGAACAGAAGTCTGCCGAATTAATCCGCTCAGCGTTGTTCCAATGGGCGCAGGTGTATGGGGTGCCGGCGACTATTATCACCGACTGCGGTCGCGAGTTTAATAATAGACTCCTGCGAGAACTGCTAGCTTCTTGGGAAACAGAGCTACACCTTACAACCCCCGGGCATCCCCAAGGACGCGGAGTCGTTGAACGTCTACACGGAACTCTTACCGAACACCTACGCCTCATCGAAGCCAGCACCAAGCACACTGGGCGGGAGAGCATGGCTAGGGCCATTTTAGCCTACAATCACTCAGTACATGCAGCCACGGGGTTCACACCAATGGAAGTCCTATTTGGTATGGGGTGCCTTCGGCGAGCAGCACCACCCTCGGACGAGCACAATGACGACAACAATGCAATTCTCGAGCTACATAAACTTCAGAAACGTACGCGTGACAAAGTTAAACTTCACCTGGAGGCGGAGAAGAAGAAACGCGTCGCACGCACGAATGAGCAACTACGAGATATTGCCACCCCACCTCGCATCGGCGATATAGTATATAGGCGAGTCCCCTCGAATCGACGGAAACTACCGTTCTTATATGATGGACCCTATCGAGTCGTCACCATTAGGGAGCATAACGTAGTCACCTTAGAGGACCTGGATGAGCCAAAAAGAAGACGCACGTGTCACGTAGAACAGCTGAAGAGACCTTTTCGATCGACCGAGGAAGTCGCACAAGAACCAGAAGGCGGACCAGGCGACGCCCAACAACAGCGGCGACGTCCACGCAGACCACACCGCTAGATGTCGTAAAATAGTGTTCAGTCTAATTTTATTTTCAAATTCAGTGTATCAGATCATTTTTTTTTTGTTTTGTTGTTTGGTTGTGTGTCCAGTTTTTCTGTTGATTTCTTGATGTAAGTTACCATTTTCATTTCTTACTATAAAAAAAAAAAAAAAAAAAAAAAAAAATTACGTACTTTACTTATGTCTTATGTATCAATTAGAGTGAGTTGTCTTTATGAATTATATTTGTGTCTTTATAAATTAAATTTTCATGTCTTATGGATCTACTATATTTTTGTACATTGTAAAATTTCGTTTAATACTTCTTGGTTATGGTTGTGTTGTAGTTCCTGGCTTGCCAGGAACTGCGGGGGGGCTGTTAGGAGGATAACAGACCCCGCTATGTAAATAAACAATAGCTAGGTATAAAAGGGAGTGTAAGCCTAAATACAGCAGTTGCTTATCAGTATTCAAAGCGTGTGGTTCTATTACCCTTTTTAAAAACATCGTTTACTCTAGTAAACTCTTAACTTATATATATATATATATATATATATATATATATATATATATATAAATTTGAACCACCGTTATTTTCGGTCTCTAGGGTTTCTGAAACGCGAACTTTTCTAGTCGGCACTTTCGGATTGTTTCATGAGATCAACCTTATAAGCGGGGTTCCTCCCTATGGGGGAGGGAGGAACCGCGCTAAAACATTAATATACTGCATGAACTCCTATAATATATACACTCTTCAATATATTAAAATTAGAATAAAATGTATACAAAATACATTTGAACCCTCCATTTGAAAGTTTTACTACATAGCAAACTGGTTTGAACTCATTATTTTTGGCTATTTGAAGGAGACTAATTGTAAGTATAATATTTTTAAATTTTAAAAAGTTCGTTTTGAGCTTAACCTTTCGATGATGTTACCTGGAGCAAGTAAAAATGTATCGTTATTTCCATTAAAATAGTACTATTTGGATCTATGTATTTTCCTAAAAATACTGCATACAACTGAATAGTACTTTCTTGATATACAGTATAAATAACAATGAAAAATAAGATTATGTAGTGTGCAAAATATGATTCTGAAAAAATAATATTCTTCCACTAAATGACAAAGGTGTCACTGTAACTAATTTGCGATAGTCCAGAAAAGAACGCCTGAAATATTTTATTTATTTATTTATTTATTGAGAGTACACAACAAAGGCTATTTACTCTTAAATTCAATGTGCGAAGAAAGCTAAATGTTGAAATACGAAGCTAAAAGAAAAAGACAATACAAAAAGATACTCTAGTAGCTGAAAAGATTTATCATTGTTTAAGAAAACAAAATAAAATAATAATTATAAAGGTAAATAAATTATAAAAAAATATATAAATAAATAAAAAATAAATAATTTATAGGGAGGATTTCTAAAAACGTTGGAACTTATTTTTATTTCTAAATATTTTAGAATATCATCAATGTGTATACTGTCCTGTTTAAGCAATTCGTGTAAGTCTGTAGGTAAGTCAATGTCTTCCCTTTCCCTGCAGTCTGTAAGTATGTGTTTGATTGTTAAAGGAACGTTGCAAAGTGTACAAATCGGTTTGTCCTGTCTTGTCATTAAATATGAGTATGTCAAGTGTGAATGTCCAATGCTTAGTCTAGTAAGCACGACTTCTTCACGAAATATTTTATAATGCGGAAACAATTAAATATGTAGTTTAGGGCATTATGAAAATAGTAAAGACTAAAAAGTCCGTCACGCAGGAGCTGCATAACTAAGCACTTTCCTCAGAATTTGGGTTGTGTAGACTGGTTTCCAGAACAATTTACTTAAAATATCCTACATAAATAAAATAAAAACATGAATAGTTCTCTCAGTAATGAGTAACTGATCAATTATTAATTTGCTTCCAGAGTTATGTTTACACATGGTACCTACTACACTACGTAATAAATACAAAAAACCTCATATTATCCTATTTTGATCTAACGCAGGAACAGGATACAGGCACTCTAGTAGTAGAAAGCGCCCCTTGCGGCGGCTTTGTGAACCTACGTCTGCCAGCCTATTCTATCGAAATATATTACAAATTAAACCCCCGCTTTCCGATTGACCAATTCAGCTCATTTTTACAACAGTTCTTTCTCATGAGTTACCCACGACGTATACCGCGTTTCGTTACAATAAAGCAGAAATTACGACCGGTATGAGTATATTAGGAATTTGGGTCCGGAGTAAACCCCCCCCCCCCCCCTTTTAATGAACCGATTTAGTTTATTTTTACAACACATATTTACCTGTAGATTACCACTATGAATACCAAGTTTCGTCGACATATACCAAAAATCACGGCTGGTAGTGGCGAATTGGTATTGTGGGTCCGGAGTTAACCCCCCTCCTAATGAACAGATTTAGTTTATTTTTACAACACATATTTACCTGTGGATTACCACTACGAACACCGAGTTTCGTCGAAATATACCAAAAATCACGGCTGGTAGTGGCGAATTGGTATTGTGGGTCCGGAGTAAACCCCCCCTTCTAATGAACCGATTTAGTTCATTTTTATATCTCACTGTTCTCCCTATATTACCACTACGAATACCAAGTTTCGTTGAAATATAACAAATATTACGGCTGACATGGTCAAATTAGTGTTTTGGGTTCGGGGTAAACCCCCCCTTCCGGTGGACCGACTTTGGTGGTTAACGAACTCGTTCAATCGTTTGCTAATTGAATGCTATATACCAAGTTTCGTGACGAAAAAACAAAAGCTCTGGCCGCTATCGTGTTAACAGACACATATATATATATATATATGCATATATATATATATATATATATAGATATATATAAATTTTAGCGGGGGTCATTTTCGGTGTCTACTAGGTAGGATCGATGAAGATTTGAAGAAATTTTTCAAAAATTCCGTCATGAGTCCAACCTCAATAGCTACTTTCCTTCGGAGGAAAGTGCTAAAATTGACGATTTTTTCTATAAGGCGTTGCAAAAAGTGAGCCATATGTAGTTTCAACATTTTATTATATCCGGAATATATTTTAAAAAAGAAAAAAAAATGTTATGACAGGTTTCTCGCTATATTTAACTCGATTATTTGTTTATTTTATTTTATTTTTTATGTTTAACGGCGTATCAACAATTTTGCTATTAACGCCGGGCTATCTACAGGTTACCACCCTTTTATAATTCCAACGGCACGTGGTCGGTCACCCATTCAGGTACTGGCCACGCCCGACGTTGCTTAACTTCGGTGATCTATGGGAACCGGTGTATTCAACGAGGCTATCATTATTTATTCAATGTATTAAAAAAAAACTATAATCTGTATTTGAAATCTTTATTGTATAGCTTTATGTACTGTATGTATTAATTATAATTGTTTACTTTTAAACAAATACATTACCTAAGTATTTCTGCAACAGTTCATAATTTGTTGATTACTTTTTTTTATAATTGAGCCTACCGTTAAAACATAATTCCGGCATATAAATAATAAATAAATTTAATATTGTTGCATTTATAACTGTAGTCATGCACATATTATATATATAACAACAATTATACCGTGTGTAAATGTATCTCAACTAATGAAACATTGCGCAGTCGTTTCGAAACTATGCCTGGTTGCTGTTATCTTCTAGACGGAATGCACGGTTCCTTATCAAGATTGTAAGAAAACACAACGAAATAAAAATACCTTCAAGAACAATGTATTTTAGTGTATTTGAGTTAACATGGTAGCAACTCATCATTGTTTAATTTTAGGTACAATAAAAACTACTTCACTTTACTTAAAATTTATATTCGCTAAACATACAAAAAGATAAGCTCTATTTTATTATAAATTGTCAACTTTGGTACTTGGAGGCTGATAAATTCTAAATAGATTTAAAGAATTATAAATTACTTGCTCAGAGCAAATTTTCAACTTAATTGGGGTTCTGAAACACATTAGAGTGCATAGAATTATTGCACGTTAAACGCCCGGAAAAAGTGTCGAATTAATCATTGTTCTCTGAATAAACAATTTGAAAATGAGTTAGGAAAAGCAGTTTTATCCTCGGTATCGTAACCATAAAAAATAAAGTCATTAAACATGGTTTGATTCGATTCCCAAGGTTTAAAAAACTGTAAAAAGTGTAGCTGTAAGCCCTTTAACGCAAAAGCGTAAGTGCTACGATTTCGTTGCGCAAATTGCGCCGGAAATGCAACGCCCTATCATTTGAGTGAAATTATTTTTGTACGGAATGTCCTCAAAATCAGCCCATTTTCAGAACTGCTAGAACGCGAACATGCGAATTTGAACCAACATTCTTTTCGTGATCTGTAAGTTGTGAAACGTGAAATTATCTTTTGGGTACATCGTGATTAATTCATCAGGTCTACATTGTAAGTGGGAGGCTTCCTTAATATGGACCATGATGATACAAAAGTATGACTAGTAGCAATTGCGTCATTTTAGCGGATTCCACATAATGTTTATCCTTGGTATGATTTGGAAGGCCTCGTTAGATTGGAAATAAAACCACTTCCGTTGTGATATCTTCATCCGTTTTCGAAAGAAAGTTTAATTTATTCCCTACTAACAGGAAGTTTGATCAAAATTGTTTTTGAGTGGCTAATGAGTGGTTCTACTTGTAATATTTGTTTAAACTTCTCATACTCATGTATGTTTTAAAACCTTATGATTAGGTACCTAAAGAGGAAGACGCCTTGTAAAAATAAACTAAATGGATCCCTAAGGAGGACGGGCATACTCCGGACACACATTACTAATCATAACGACCGAAATTTTTGTTAGCGATAAGTGTGGTATACACGGGGGGGGGGGAATTGGAAACATTTGCCAATGTTTTACACTTTTGCTCCTGCTGTGTAGAATATTTTAGATTAGATAGTAGCTGAACGATTATTTTACAAAGCAGACATTAGTTTTAACATAATATAGCATTGACTGCATATCTATAAAAGTTAACAGAAAACGTTAAAATAAAAAAACATTACACTTAATCATTAGCGTATATAAGGAGGGGCTGAGGGACCTCCCCCCCCCAAATTTTTATTTAACAGTAAAAGTGATTCATAAAAGCCTTAAAAATAAATTAAAGAAGATCACTTAGTTCAGAAATAATAATTTTTTTTTGGGGCGTAATAGCGTTTTAGTTGGCTAACTATTACAAGTTCTAGATTGTTAGTATTCCATCCGTCCCCAAAGCTCCGAGCCTCCCCCCCCCCCCTTAAGACCCTTAAAGTATGCCCTTAATGCAAAAAAAGTATGGAAACACTTGTGTGAAGAAAGCTTACAAAACATAACCGCTGACTATGCAAGCTATGGAGTAATAGGACAAACAAAATCGGTATACGTCATGAGTATCTAATGAGAAACGTGTATTGTGAAAGTAAACTATTGGTCGACCGCAAACAAAAGAATCAGAAGGGGCGTGGCCGTAGGGGCCTTCTCCCACATGGGCTAAAGGCAGCGCGAGCGTACTACCTGGTTATAAATCGGTCCAGTGAGAGGAATGGGAGCTCCCTGATTTCGATTAAAAGTTTGGGTTTACTCCGAAAAAAAAATTAACTTTTGGGTCAGCGTTTCTTTACGAAGAACCAAACCTATTCCTGTTTATTTTGAATTTATATGGGTTACTTTAAGCAAATTACTCAGGAATGCAGCTCAAACTACAAACGTTCTGAGGTATGTGCTTAGTAATGCGTGACTTATTTTTTAGCATATTGTTTTTATACAATTTCCTTTAGTCTGAGATTTATCAAACGACATTTTAATTTGTTTTGTACGCGAATTGTAACGTTTTCGGTAGATTTACCTGAACAAATGCTCTTGGTGAAACAGGTCGGCTCATGACGGAATTCTAACCATATCCTCGCGACAACCTTCTTTTATACAGAGCTTTATCAGTACTCCAAGCTAACCCCGCGAATTACAACCGCCGATTATCAGTTCAAAGATTTCACTAATTGACGCATGTGTGCTTTGTTTATTTACACAAGTGACGTTTCTGTCATTCTTACACTCGAGTGGTAACATTGAACGGACCACCACATGAACAGAAGGATTAGGCTGTCGGCACTCATTGAGCTGCATGCAATGTGTTTTAGTTTATTTATTTTACATTTCATTATTTTTTTTATTTTTTAGGTTTATTTCTGTCTTCTCTGTGGGGATGGCGTAATCTGGAATTGTAGAAGAGAACTGTAATGAATGAAGTCTGAGTCATAGGAATTGCGTAATTATTTTAGGGCGTTTGTAAAAAATTCAAACACCTAAGTATTTGAGCGATGTAAGTCCGGCTCGATGGAACTGCGTCATCTTAGCGAGTTTACTCTCTTATCGCTAGTGACAATTGTAAAGGAATAGAAATAGTTACCGTAAACTGGGGTCACATTAGTGCAGTGTCGAAAAATTAGTACAAACGTAAACTGGGGTCACATTAGTGCAGTGTCGAGAAATTAGTACAACCGTAAACTGATTATATATACTTATATATTTTTTTGAGAGGGAAAAGACAAATATACAGTTATATATTTGTCTGTTTGTACTCTTTGGGAAAAGTTCGACCCTCTGGTATCAGTTAAATGAAGCTCTCATTTTCAGATAGAACGCTCATTTTTGCGCTCCTGAACTACAAATGGGTTGCAAAATAAACCCCTAAAGTTATGACATCTCAATGTGGGACACCCTGTATAATAATATGATTTATTGTAAGGTAAAATGATATCCACGCAGCGCTCCGAATAGTGAAATATTATCACTTACTTGTCTCGGTGGTGTCCATTCCACATGAAATTGCAATAATCAAGTATAGTTTCTGTTCAAAGAATGGAATAAACACTAAGAAAAATATTACCTTTCTTACAGTCCGATTAATAATCCCCTCCGTCGCCCTTTGACGGTTAAAGAAAATAAATATTCACATTTTCCCTTCTTCCAACTAATACAAGACAATATTTAGTGGGCGATTTGTAAAATATTTTTTATGAATTTTGTCCAACTAAAAGGTGATTTTCGCTCACTGTGCGCCGTTAGTTTTGTTAGTACGCAAAAAAAAAAAAAGAAAGAAAAAAAGAAGAACGTATTTCATGAAGAATGAAAGTAATGCGGTCACGTCAGCAACTCGTTGACCTGAACTTCGTTGCAATATAACAAAAATTACTGCCGGAATGAGTAAACTAGTAATTTGGATCCGGAATAAAACTCCTCCAGATGATTAATTTTGCTGGTTAACGAACTCCTTCAATTGTTTTCTAAAGGAATCCTAAATACTTCAAGATTTCAAATGACACAAGGGAATTAGATGTTATGGAAACATGCTAAGGATACGTAGTTCCTGTGATTCGGCTTTATTTTATTTTTAGGGCATATTTCTTTTATTGAGGAGCAATGAATAACCCTGGTAGTTTAATTCAAATAAAATTAAATTCAGTTTTTGCCAGCTAGTTGCAGTAATATTGAATACAATCTTTGAAGGTTATCAGTAGGTGATATTTTCACTTCTTAGAACACTTTTATTGACATGTGTTCATTTTGACGTTAATTGAAATTGAAGGAAGACGCTAATAATGTAATAATAAATAATAATTAATACAATTGCACGAACTTCCCGGAATTTATTTATTTTTTCTTAATTCTTTGAATTTGTTATCATTAAAATTTATTACTTCCTTTAAAATTTCTAAAAAATAAGTCACACCTCCAAGTGACATCGGTAATCTATTATTTGACAATCTCAAGGTTAATCGTTGTTTTTCGATCTGTCTTTTGGAGAGTGATAATTACACAATACATTGCGATTGACGTCTTCGTCGAGTAAACTTTACTATTTAAGAAAAATTTAATTGATAAATCGCCGTCATGAGATGTTTTATGTGATTTACGTACACTTGCCATTAAAGGGTCGCTCCATGGACGGTGGTTTCCTAGAAAGAAATAGTGATTGTAAACAAAATGTGGACAGACAGTGCGAAAGCGGTCAAGCAGGCAGAGATCGGAAATTGCCTTGAAGTGTACGAACAAACTGACAAGAAATGGGAAGGTACAGACAGACCGGAAATGGTCCAATGGTCAGAAAGATCGAGAAGAAGAAGTAAGGGAGGTCTATGCAAATTACTACTTTGCCGGTCGTATCGGTCGAAATTTGTGTTATACTGTATATACTGTAACTCCGTATAAGTCGTGGGTATAAATTTTAACGCGTTAAAGGTAGGATTCATCACAGATTTTGAAACTCCCTCCTCCCTAAAAGTTGAAGAGCATTAACAACTGAGTCCTAAAATGACGATAACACAAATTTACTTGCAACATTTTTGGCTAGCGATAGCGGCAATTTTAAGTCGCTGTATTTGGACTTTGGCCAGCTCATTTGAAGCAGAATTTAATGTTGTTTAATAATAATGAGATAGAAGGTACTCCATCGGACGATGAGGCTTAAACTCGGCCCTCAAAAATAATAAAAATGTAATTTAATCCCATTAGCTTAACATCATTCAACTCAATAAATTTCTTGTCAGTGAAAAAATGTATATTCATGTTTTTAATTTACCATTTACTTCAAGTGCAGCCATTTTCAATACAATATGCTTCTAATTTTGTTGCTTCTCTGAAGAAATATAGAAGCACAGTTATACAAATTTCTCGGAGACAGGTATCAGTCTAAATTTCTTAGGGTTCCCCCCATCCCCCTTTCCTCTCAACATACTGCATACACTGTTAATTGAAACATTTAGAATGGAATCAGAAGTAAATTGTGGCTAATAGGAACCAAAATTTTGCAAAATGCGATCAAATGAAAATAGTACTAATTCTCCTTTTTGCTCCATAGTTATTTAAAAATTTTAATATAGGTAAAATTTTTAAGTTTTTGTGCTTCTTTGACTCAGTTATTGATGCTCTTTAACTTTTACGGAGAGGGGTGTATCAAAAGAATTAATGAATCCAAGCTGTAACTTGTTAAAAGTAGGCTCACCACAGTTTTTTCAAAATTGGAAAAATGTGTTGTTTTTTAGCTAGCGATTGCGGCACATTTACCTGGCCAAATTTGGACTTCGACCAGTTCATTTGACGCAGAAGTTAATGTTCTTTACTTTCTATAAGAAGTTTTTTCACCCAAAATCGCCGGTTTGTAAATTAATGAAGGAAGACTGAAAATATACGTATTTATGTGAGTGAAAAAAAAAATAAATAAAAAAATAAAAAAAAGCTTATATTAAGCATAATGTTATGTAAATATATAGGCAATAAGGTACCATAATGTTTTTTAATAACATATATAAAATGTAAGGTGTACATCGCCGTAAAGCGGAACACTAACAAATAAATAATAATATAGAGGCGGGAGAGAGACCTGAGGTCACGGCCTCCAAACTTCAACGTCAGAAGTCGTCCAGAAAACTTTGAATGGATACTGCCAAGCTATCGCCTACTCCAACCAAATACTATTTCCACTAGCTACTAACGCCCGCTAGATTGAGAAGAAAGTGCAAACAAAAAAAAAAATAAAATAAAAAAAATTGTATCAGCTTGTTGCTATGTTGCATATTTTGTTCTTTGCGACCTGCACGTCCTCGCGTGACTTCCTGACCTCCAATGGATGCATCGGACTCTCGGAGTGCGTGGGCTTAAGTTGCAAACGCTCCTTGCTAGGGGAAGAACAAAATGAATATAACCAGTTTTGAAGCAAGCTGTCCTTCGGATTGTTTCTTAATATTGTTTTCAGTACATTAGTAAATGGCTTAATTATTGAGCCTGTTTCTAGTGTTTTTAATGCAAATCTAATGTTGTTGTAACATTTTTTAAAAATATATTAAACTAGCTGAATACCCGTGCTTCGTCACGGCAGATAAGTAGTTATTTTATTGCGTTAAATAATATTTCATTAAAATTACGTTACTATACAATTTTGTGCAGTTTATTATAGCACGGTTCCCGTCATACTATATGTTATTCAATGGGCGTTAAAATTTAAAAGTTTATGTTTCCATAAAGTTATTTGGAAACACCCATTATATTTGCGAGCATTACCAAGGTTATAGGCGAGGAGGCTGTGCAAGGGTTCCGGATATTATTGCCTCACCTAGAAAACTCTAAGGATAGGCTTACCATACATCACGGTTTGACCGGGACTGTCCCGGTATTTTGCAATTGTTTCGGTGTCCCTCCCGGTTTTATCAATGTCCCGGAAAAGGCTGTAAGATGTAAAAAGTAATGAATTCATGTTTATAAGAATCTTTTATAAATCGGTTACTTTTCTACAATCAACATTTTTACTACTGCTCACAGTGTCAAAGATATGAGAAGTAATCTAACTGTAAAACGCTGGAACTACCTGCACAGCGCTGCCAGCTGCCAGACACTACTATTTGGCTGAGCGATTTTTTTAAGAAAATCAAGTAGCAAAAAAAGTTCCGTTCTTATTTTTAAGGTTTGGGTAGACTAACAGTTCAGGATCCGCCCATCCCGTTACTTTCTAGGCTTAAAACTCACCATTTTGCTTATAATTTGTACTGTTTTTATTCCCCACCCCCCTGGTATGCCCATCCCATATTAATGTGTCTCGGTTTAACTCTCCAAAAATATGGCAAACCTATCTGACGGTAACAGGGAGAAAAGAAACGCAATTAAAACTCTATGAGTGACAGTTTATTTCTAGTAATTCAAGGACTGCCATCATAGTGGAAATTAACCTCAATTAAAAATAATGCTATGAAATAGATAATGTACGGTAACAGCTGTTCTGTTATCGTCCTAGCAACGCTTGCTGCCTAGGCTTGCATGCTCTAACCAACTCAAACTTTAAACCCCTCTAAAAATACTTAAAAATTCGAATATCAAAAAATCCTTTCTTAGTGAGTGTCTACGTTATATAGGGCGTGTCCATGCAAAATTTCAAAATTTTCTGTCGAGCGGCTTGGGCTGGGCGATGATAGGTTAGTGAGTGAGTGGTATTTGACAAATATATAGTAGATAAGGACCATATGGTGCAAATAAATATTTAAAACAATTCTTTGAAATTAAGCCCGGTTGCGTAATTTGCAACACACCCGAGGGTAAAACGTAAGGATACGGGTTTAAATCCCAGACTTGCGAGTTAATGTTTATTATAAATAGAGACTTTAAAAATGCGTTTTTTTTTTTTTTGTTTTTTTTTTTATTTTACTAAATAGGAGAAACTTTTTGAATATATTTCCTATTGGAGCCGTTTGTTGCTGTTCTTTTTGCTCGCAGATCTGAGCTGATGATATTCTTTCTAGGAATGCAAGAATGTCACTCTAGGTGACTAACCCTCTCCAGTCATCGTACCCAAGGTTATCGAGACCTGTTTGCAAAATATATTTACTGTACTGTGCCAAGTACAACAGGCAGCGGTTTTACGAGATAGACATATTCTAAGGAACTGAGGTGATTTTTAACACATCCATAATTTCATAAGTCACCAATCATGGTAGAATCTCGACTTACTCCAACTTGAGCATAATATTAATATGTCTATATGTATTCATGTATACATGCATACATACATGTATAGTTGCCGGTATTTAAAGCGGGTTAAAGCCAGTAGGCCCTCAAGTGTTATCCGAGTGCTCGTTTTCACGAACGTTTCACATGATTTTGAAAAGAAATTTGACATTAGTATTTACCTTAACATTATTAGGGAAACGCATTCCCAAGAAGATCACTTTAATTAACAATTAGAATAAAATTGTATATATCTTAATATTTTTAATAATCATAGTCTGATACCTCCGTTCTATAATGAGGAAATAGTGTTTTATGTTTTGAGT
Source organism: Gonocerus acuteangulatus (assembly GCA_946811695.1). Taxonomy (NCBI): domain Eukaryota; kingdom Metazoa; phylum Arthropoda; class Insecta; order Hemiptera; family Coreidae; genus Gonocerus; species Gonocerus acuteangulatus. Next base: position 93,939,990 of record OX328124.1, on the reverse strand, counting down.
GTTTACACCATCTGTAGAGCCAACATGGCGTCTCATACAGGGAACCAAATCTCCCATGTCATTTTTTATTTAATTTCATCTTGTCATTGATAAATATCAAGGATAAATGAGTAATCATTGTGAAATGAATCGTTGTTTCATAATTTTAAGATATGATATGGAGTACTCATTATTACTCCATATCATATCTTAATATGATATGGAGTAATAATGGTGCGCTTCCCTGTAGGGAAGAAAATTGTTCAGATTATTGAACAATCGTGAGATACCTACAAGAATTGTTGATGTTTTAGAACATACATCAGGCTTCCCCTAGAAGGCGAAAATATCGGCCTGTACGTACTTTACTATGCGCAAAACTGTTCTAATTTTATAATATTTAGCAACAAATAGTTTGTTTTATTATAAAGGTCAAAGTCACTTTTCAGCCAAATTAGGGCGAAAATATCTTATCGTTAACAGTTATGCTTTTATATGCTTCCAGGTGTAAAAATAAATCGAATGAATTTAGTTTTTTTTGTTGTTTTTTTTCGGTTTCAGTAAAATGGGTATCATTAAAATGAATTTGTCAGTAGAATTAATCATCAGACGTGAAAATGAGTTCGACTTGTTCTTAAGTAGGATGGAAAATTAGGTGGCAGAGAAAGTTGGTTACATTCATGTAATTGAAAAGCATTAGAACCATTTGACTCCAATTTATGTAGATTGTATCCCACCATATGTTCAAAAAAATGTTGTCAGTTATCACTCTAACATTCCAACAAGAAAAGGAGAATATTAGTTTATATTCTGAGCTGTTCAGGTCAGGAGAACTCGTTGTTAATCAGGACTGATATTGTTATGTTTTACCATTCCTGTTGTGTTAATGAAAATTTTCTAGTGTATCACATCACTTTTAATCTACGTAAAACGTAAAATTGCAATAGCATGTTAAATTTTGACAGTCAATTCCGTAAAGTCCAAAAATACTTTCGTTTTAAAATGAAATAGTTCTTATTGGCTGTTAACCTGATCTGTATAGGCAGAGCGGATACCCCGAAAAATAACCAGATACTCCATTTTATTTCGTTTTAATTTGTCATTGACAATACACCAAGGATAAATCAGTCATCTGTATTAAATAAATCATTATTTCGTAAATAGAGATAAGAAATCTAGTGTTAATTTATTTATTGTTATGTTTTGGCAAACGTATTGGAATATGCAAGGCCGTAGTGTTGTGCTGGCCAAAGAAAATGTTATTTTTAATTTATTTATTTTTATTTTTGTTTTTAAAATTTAATTCACCAGGTTGGGGTTCAAACGCTTTCAAAATATTTTCTTTTTGATTTATGTTTGCATTATGTGATCTAAAGAAATTATTCAGTTGAAATGTTATTGTTATTATTATTGTTATACCAAATTTTCTTTATCTTACTTATTTTCCCCACTTTTAACTATTTTATAAATAAAGTTTAATACTATTTATTAATTCTTATTTTCTTACTTTAAAGTGCCATAATAAATCTGTGCTCAGTTTTGTAAAATTTAACAGCAAGGTTAAGGACTTAAGGGAAAACATTTTATCCTAACATAATTAAACCACAAGAAGAAAACGAAAAAAAAAAAAAAATAATAATTAAAGAAGAAAAATAGTATACTGCGCGTGTATACACAAACAATGGAGTTGCCGTTTTTCTATAATTCAGCCATAATTACTTGAAATGTTAATCTGCAGAAATTCTGGTTTACATTTCACAAAAAAAGCTTTTTCGGCATCAGCGTGCGATGTGAGTTTCATTGGATTTAAAAAGATTTTGAAATATTGGTACGTAGTGTACGAAAACAGGCTTTTAGAAATTTTGGTTGAATAACGCCTGTTTGTCAATTATCAAAATGAAGTTTTCCTGAGTTTATCCAAGTAGAGAATTTATCAAATAAAGGAGTCAACATTTCATGACTGTTTTATTGTAACCTTTTCGGCATGTAAACTTTACAGTGTAAAAGTCTTCTTTCTCTCGTACGTACATAAATATCCCTTACATAACAATATGTCTCAAAATATTTGTGAAACCGATGATGATGATATGAACTGATGATGATGATATGAACCGATGATGATGATATGAACCGATGATGATGATATGAACCGATGATGATGATATGAACCGATGATGATGATGATATGAACCGATGATGATGATATGAACCGATGATGATAGCAATGAAAACTTACTTTGGATTATTTATGGCTTTCAAGCATTCTTCTTTCATGATGAGCATACTTCAAAGGAATGTATTCGTGTTTTATTATAAATAGGTGTTTCTGTGCTTTCGCCGAATTACTTTAGCAATGTTTGCTTCTGGATATAATAATAGCCTTCTGTTGGGTTCGTGGAAATAACGTTACATCACACAAGAGCCTTAAAGATACATTGAGGAAACATCGGGTAACATTATGAAACTACTGGAGACATATTACATTGCAGAAAGGAATTTCTAGCCTGATCATATATTTGCGATGCATTAAATTCTTTCCTGTTTATTCACTTCTATATCAAGCTATCCATACAAGGAATCTCCTAACTCCCCCTCTCTCCTTTCTTTTCAGTCTCTATTCTCTCCGTTATGGTTATAACAAAAGAAAGAAACCTCCGGGAGGTTTCTTTCCTATAGAGCGAGGGAGAAAACGCACTAAAACCATAGTAAAGCTTCATCAGTTTTCAAATGTTATCTGGAAACACACATTTATGTTTATTTGTATATATGTAAAATATATATATACAATATATAGATATATATATAAAATCACTTGTCTGCTTGTTCCTTAAACAAATCCACACCGTTTGACCAAGCTTGGTATACAGGTTGGTCTTGATCCGGGGAGTGTTATAGGCTAGGTTAAAATCCTGTGATCAGTTACCGATTTGTGTTATTAGATTTTAATATTAATTATTTGGCTTCTAATGTAATTTGGCTTTTCTAGATGGAGAGTAGGTATAGCATGGCACGCCGGGTAACAGCTAGTATTTTATAAAATATTGGGTTGCCTGGTAACGTTTCGGACAACCCTTGTCCACCGAGAACATAAAATTCAAATGACAAGTCACGCAATGCAGTTCTGTCACTACAAATATGATGGGAGGGAGGAACCGCGCTAAAGGTTATTCGACCTCATGCAGATCCAAGACAGTTATCTCATCTTAAGAAACCATCTATTTATAACAAAGTGACCATATTGATACTAGACACCTTTATTTCTTTAATAGAATTATTGAAGAAATTAAGGCAACTGCTCCAAAACTTGTAGCTCTGTCCTTCTTCCTCCTTATCCAATGCTTTCCTCACTTCTGAATGCAGCCAGTACGTCGTAAAGCCGCGGTCACACTTGGCTGGTTACCAACCGCTGAGGAATTACCAGCAAGCAGCCTAGTCTGACCCAGGACCAGCGGCTGGGAATTGCCAGCGGGCTGTTGACTACCAGCCAAAGTCAAAAGTTGAACATGTCTAACTTTTTAGCGCTGCTTGCCAGCGCTGGCGGTCACGTGATCTCCTTGCTCCCGGTCACGTGATCTCCTCGCCAGCCCCAGACAGCCAATGTGAAATATATATTCTTATGGGCGTATATAGAGAGAGAATCATTTCGTGGGGCTGGGACCATTTCCGGGGTAGGGAATACTAGCAATTTACAACTTTTAATTAGTTTTAGGCCACTAAAATGCTATTACAACATAAATAAAATATTTTTTATGAACTAAGTGATCTTATTTAATCTATTTTTATAGGTTTTATGACACATTTTTACCATCAAATCAAAATTTCGGGGGGGGGGGAGGCAGCAGCCCCCCTAATATACGCCCATGTATATTCTATTCTAAATATTCTGTCATTTATATTATAATAATGAGTGTTATCATTTATGTTATAATATGAGTGTTCAGGCGAAAGCATTCCGTGCCAAAGGTCGTGGATTGGATTCCCATTGTGGGGTGTTGGCTTTTCTTTAGAAAAAAGAAAAGGCATCAGCCCTATCCTGGCTAGAAAAGGGTAGTAACCTATATAATCATTAGTTAATGATAATGGAAGGTAAAATTTAAACAATAAATAAATATTATAATGGTTCTATTATTGTTTTATTTTGATCAATTGTTTTTTAATAAAGATTTTTTTTTCGTTTTAGCACTTTCCTCCGAAGGAGAGTAGGTATTGAGGTTGCACTCATGACGGAGTTGTTGGAAAATTGCTTCAAATCTTTATCGATTCTACCAAGTAGGCACCGAAAGTGACACCCGTTAAAATATATACAGGGTGTTCAAAACTCGATTGACACCCCCCCTTTTCCCACAATTTTTGAAATTTAAAAAAGGAAACTTGGTGGGTCTTAACGTGGTCGAATGTACTTTCATTGGACATAATGCACGACCCCTCAACTTTCTCAAGTTCTTCTCCAGAGACCCTAACTCTGGAATCTCGAATAGAATGGGGTTGTTTTTATGACGTATTATTGTGGAGAATTGAATTTTATGTCGATTTTATATCTGTCATTTTTTCGCTAAAGCGCACCAATAAGTAACAAATTGCCAAAAACCGATAAAACCCTTGTTTTTCATCACGTTTCTGCCAATAACGTAGAAAGTATGCCCGTAATGAAAAACGTATTTGATATAAACGTTGTAGAGGAATAAATTTCCTTTCCAAAAAGTACCTTTAAATGCCTAAAATAATAATAAGAATGGAACAAAACACACTTTTGTTCTTGAAGTTTTCAGGAAAGTTCAATATCAACGTGATCTACGCTTCAGTAAAACTTAATAAACATTTCCTAAACTATTTTTGCTCCACCTAGTTTTGGATTTAAGAACGTTTGAAGAAAAAATCAAATTCAATTACTTTATAAAGGCATTAAAATAATAAATTTAAAGCAATAGAACTCACCTAATAATTAGAATTTCGTAGTAATTATTTTTGTGTTGGACGATTTTTTTTTTTTTTTTTTTTTTTTTTTTTTTTTTTTTTTTTTTTTTTTTTTTTTTTTTTTTTTTTTAGGCGCCTTGACATCTAGGCTAGGAGAATTTTCCCAACGGGCCATGGGATGAAAATTCCTGCCTCCGCACAGTGGGGCCAAACTACTTTTCGTGATTCAAAAAAGACTGCAGCCTCCAAATCATAACCGATTTCAATCAATTTTTTTAAATGAAAGCTAATGAAATTTAGTTTTTTGTTTCTCCTGTTCATTAAATTACGTGTAAATAATTCACAAACTTTTACAATCAAACATAAAATAATATTTTATTTTTCATCTAAATTAATATCATCGTTCAAATTAATCATTCAAACCCTGATTAGACCTAAAAAAAATCAAAATTTATTATCAACTCATTCAATAATCACATTATTTCTATAATGTTGAATTATGATAAATTTACATTTTAACAATCAAACATAAAATAATACTTTATTTTTCATCTAAATTAATATCATCGTTCAAATTAATCATTCAAACCCTGATTAGACCTAAAAAAAAATCAAAATTTATTATCAACTCATTCAATAATCACATTATTTCTATAATGTTGAATTATGATAAATTTACATTTTAAAGACGTCCTGACTGATTTTTTCCAAGTGTAATCAGGATTTGAATGTTTAATTTCAACGATATCAGTGCTGATATTAAGTTAGATGAAAAATAAATTTTATTTTATGTTTGATTGTAAAAGATTGTGATTTATTTACAAGTAATTTAATAAACAGTGGAAACAAAAAACAATCTGGTCTGACAAGGCTGTTTTAAATTTTATTAGCTTTAATTAAAAAAAAAAAAAAAAAATCATTGAAATCGGTTAAGATTTGGTGGATGTAGCCTTTTTGAAACACGAATAGTAGTTTGGCCCCACTGTGCGGCGGCAGGAATTTTCATCCCATGGCTCGTTGGGAAAATTCTTCGCTGTCTTGATGTCGGCACTAATGGCCTAGATGTCAAGGCGCCGTAAAAAAAACAAAAAAAAAAAAAAAAAAAAAAAACAAATCGTCCAACACAAAAATAATTACTACGAAATTCTAATCATTAGGTGAGTTCTATTGCTTTAAATTTATTATTTTAATGCCTTTAATTTGATTTTATTTTTTCTTCAAACGTTCTTAAATCCACAACTAGGTGGAGCAAAAATAGTTTAGGAAATGTTTATTAAGTTTTACTGAAGCGTACGTCACGTTGATAATAAACATTTCTGAAAACAAAAGTGTGTTTTGCTCCATTCCTATTAAAATTTTAGGCATTTTATGGTACTTTTTAAAAAGGCATTTTAATCCTCTACAACGTTTACATCAACTACTTTTTTCAATACGAGCATACTTTCTACGTTATTGGCAGAAAAGTGACGAAAAACAAGGGTTTTATCGGTTTTTGGCAATTTGGTACTCATTAGTGCGCTTTAGCGAAAAAATGACAGATATAAAACCGACATAAAATTCAATTCTCTACAACAATCCGTCAAAAAAATAACCCCTTTCCATTGGAGATTCCAGAGTTAGGGTATCTGAAGAAGAACTGGAGAAAGATGAGGGGTCGTGCATTACGCCCAACGAATGTTCATTCGACCACGTTAAGACCCGTCAATCGAGTTTTCAACACCCGGTATATATATATATATATATATATATATATATATATATATATATATATATGTATATATATATATATATATATATATATATATCTGTATATATATATATGTATATATATATATATATATATATATATATATATATGTATATATATATATATATATATATATATATATATGTATATGTATATATATATATATATATATATATGTATGTGTGTGTGCGTGTGTGTGTGTGTGTGTGTGTGTGTGTGTGTGTGTGTGTGTGTGTGTGTGTGTGTGTGTGTGTGTGTGTGTGTGTGTGTGTGTGTGTGTGTGTGAGTGAGTGTGTGTGTGTCGGACCTCCGGGAGGGGGGTTTATCCCGGACTCAAAACGCTAATTTGACCATGCCAGCCTTAGTTTGACCGCCGCTTAAGTCAGATAATCTCAGGTCTCCTTTTCTATTTTCAAACCATACAGTACTTTCTGAGCTCATCATTAGAAGTTACACATCTCCTAATGTACTCTCCTCTAGAATGATGGTCCACCAGCTTTAAATCGAGTATTATCCTGATAGATATGTTGCATGGGTGTATGTAGGAAATAAGGGGGGGGGCTAAGGGCATTTGGGGGGTATGGAATTCCAATGCAGAACTTGGAATAGTTAGCCAACTAAAACGCGTTTACACCCAAAAAATATTATTTTTTCTGAACTAAGTGATGTTATTCAATTTATTGTAAGGTTTTTACCGATTACATCAAAATTTCGGGTGGGGGCTGCAGCCCCCTTAGCCTCCCCTTATATACGCACATGAAGTGTTCTAGGCCCATATACATATATACGTTTGTATACATTCGTACCCATTTATACGTTTGTTCCGTGTGCGTATAATTTCCGACATTTATAATACTTAAGTATCTTTAAGTTTATACGAATATCAGAAGATTATTTTATATTTTATCAATTTTAGGCGAAAAACTATGTTATCAGTAAGAATGATGTACGTATTCCAGCAGCATACGTTAATTTTAACATTTCCAACTAAAAATAAGAATGAACTCCTCAATAAAATGCTCAACCTTTTGAAGTTTAAGTGGGTTAGGTTGTTTGATTTGATTTTTACGCTTCGAGTGGTTTTAGATCAATTACCACATTAGGATCAAAAGAGTCAATGGGCTGATCGAAACAATATTCGATTGAGTACTTTAAGTTCGAAATGCTTCCGGTATTAGTTGGAGCTTGTATTACATTCTATTGTATAAATATTTTCCACGTAGCCATTTAGGAGAAAAATAAACAAACTACTGGCTACTAAAGGATAGTTTTGGCTGCCAGGACACAAAGGCCTCGGAAAAAGTGGCAATTCTGACAGACACGCCGCAGATATTACAGAAAAACAAACATACACACAGATTGAACTTTTCTACAAGAACGATATTAAACAAACTCGATAATAAATTTAAAAAAAAGTCATTTTATTTTAAACTGGTAATCATCCAACCGGGGCTATTGCCGAGAAGAAGTTGACCTTGCAAGATTGAGAATCGGACATACACGGCTAACTCATGAATACCTGATGACCAAAACTGAAAAACCAACCTGTATAACATGCAACAGCGACCTAACCGTAAAACATGTCTTAACTGAGTGACAATCACGACGTAGTTTAAACTTTCCTTACGAAGTGACAGAATTCCTTGGCAAAATATCAAATAAAAATAACATTAAGCCGAAACAAATAAAAAATAAAAGTGTGAATTTAAAAAAAAAAAAAAAAAATATGTCTATTTTTCCATGGAACAAAATGTCCATCCGATGTGTTATTCAAACACGATAGCTAAGACGCTGAACTTGGTCTCATCTTAAAGATAATTTAATAAGCTACAACTTTTTAATTGAGGTGTTTTTTCGTACAACGCTTTGTTTAATCTATAAATCGGGATTTATAAAAAACAAAATAAAAAAAAAACAAAACACGTTTTTGCGATTTTCTCGAAAACGAGAAAATCGCCAAAGGACTTTTTGACTTATTTTTTCGATTCCCCATCGATATACGAAGTCTGTCGGTTTCAGACTGGTACACCCTGTATAAAAAATGTAAGGTGTATATCGCCATGAAGTAAAACACCAAAAATAAAATAATAAAACAAAATCTTTCAAAATACGATCTTTGGCTGTTGAACATTGCTCCAAATGTTTGAGATTTATTCAAACTCTTGGTTACGTTAGGAGTTAAGGAAAAATCAAAAAAAAAAATCAGTCCCGTAACAGGCCACAAGGGCCCAGAGGGGCAGATACTGTAGAGGTATCTGATTCTTGACCGTACGGCACACTAGGGAGATAGTATGGTCAGTACTATGCTCCAGCCGCCTGATTTTCCCCTTGGCTGCTTCGACTGCTAGAGTCATTAGCACCCAAGGTACCCATTATTAATTAAATTAATTAAAGGCTGGGTGAGCCTAGGGACGATCTGGGACCCCAAATCCAACCCTCAAACGGCAGCACTAGAAGAAAAAATCTTTAGTGCGCGCTCGGGTTTTGAACCTGGTCCTCCAGTTCATTAGTCGAGTGCTCTACCACTGAGCTAACCTCGCCCCCGGAGTTAAGGAAGTATTAAAATAATATAATTTTATTGTCAGGCATGTGGGTCTCCCCGTGGTCTATTGGCTAGCATGCTGGATTCTCATGCAGGAGATACAGGTTAAAGCCCAGCTTGTGGCAGGTTTACTTTTTTCAGCGAAGGGCTCTCAATGGATGTATAAGTAGGTTGAAAACCATCAGAATGCCCCGCGCTAATGACCTAGAATTCGATTCGCTTTAAACAATTTTTGTTTTAGCGCGGTTACTTCCTATCTCCATAGGGAGAACCCGCTTATGAGGTGGTCTCACGACGCAATCCGGAGGTGCCGACTAGAAACTTTCACGTTTCAGACCCTATAGATCACGAAAATATAGGTGGCTAAAATTTGTATATATATATATATATATATATATATATATATATATATATATATATATGTATATATATTTATATATATGCTTGTCTGTTCGCTCTCTAGCAAGCTCAAAAATGGTCTGATCTTGACGAAATTTGGTACAAAAATCTGTCTTCTAATTTGAAAGGTCAAGTTCGTTAACCAGCAGCATCCGCCCACTATAAGATACAGTTTGGGGCAACATTCGTGCAAAAAAAAATCGTAACGCTTACGTTTTTGAGTTCATATGCTTGCAGGTACTTCTTTTATAGGTTTCTTAACATAAGAAAACGAATGAAACCTTTCTTAAGGCGATATCTTTAACCGTTTCTGAGAAAAGTTGAATCAATGTTTTTGTAAGTCATTATTTTTTTGTGGGTACTTAGAATCGCGGGATTCAATTGAAATATTTTCTACATATTGGAAATTAATCCCAACTAAGATGTTTCAATTTTGGTTATATTTGGAGTTAAGGAAGTATGAGAAAAAAATTATGTTATTAATAGACAAGTAAAGTTTTCGGATCTTCATACATTTTTCGTAAATATCTCGATAACGGTTCGGAAATCGTGGTAAGTGGAAGGTGACCATTCGAATGCGTACTAAATTCTCTACAAAAAAGATTCTGAAGCATTATTCGATGGGACAACGTCAATCAGAGATATAAGCGCTTAAAACTTAAAAAGGGTTTGTTTTTGTTCCTTTGAAAGGGTTTTTCTATTTGTTTATCTCACTTTTTAATTGGTTGTTTTTTGTTTTAAATTGCATTTATCAGTAAAATTAGTATTGTAGTAAAATAAGCTAAGAAACGGTGAAAGGTATAGGTAATACGTTTGGAATAGCTGTGGAAATCAAGATGGCTGTGGCTAGCCATGATGGCGTATACATAGGTTTGTTTTGAATTCTCCTACCTATATAACCTTCCTCCTTCTACAACTGAAGTTATCATTATTTCTTATTTTATAGAAAGATTTAACCCACGAGAGAATGAACTTTTATTTGCCATGAATCACACATTTACAGTTGATTATTACAGTGAAACGAATTTGCTAGTAAAACAAGGAACTTAAAATGACAACGAATTTTCGGTTGTTTGGAATAGAGCCTTCTGAGCAGTAGTCGTGCAGTGAGTACGTTTTTAGTAGAATCTTTTCCATTTTTCGAGATGTACGTAACCGCGCTAAGATGACGCAGTTCCTGCGAGTCGGACTTTTTGTGATACAGCGTACTGAGCACAAGTCGAAGAGGCCGAGTGTTTAATTTCCGCTATTGTAAGTTGTCTGTGCCTAATTGTGCTTAATGTGGTGTTGACATTTTTAAAAAAAATGTTAATTATATCTACTTCAAGATTTCCAAATGATACTAGAAATATGAAGGTTACGGAAACGCGCTAAGCAGACGCATCTCTTACGAGTTGAACTTTTATTTTTGTCTTAAAATATTGACTATTTAGTAGTGTCGTATATCGCCCCATTTAAAAGTTTTTAATGTTCTTATCTTATGTTTTAATTTGCTGTAAGATTTCCGCACTATGGTATTTGGGAATATTTGGACTGGATATAGGTTCTAATTGTAAATCATAACAAGGTAAATGGGGTTTCCCGGATATAAATTATCTTGTTTATTTTACTACAATCTACGCCATATTTTTTGAGATCTTACTTACTGGCGAAATTCTTATAGCTAAAATCTTAGATTACATGAAATAATTCTGTATCTGAAATGTACATTCATTAAATAAAACATCATCAACTAGTAAACGAGAAGAGGCAAAGACAAAAGCATCTTCAGTAAAACGTTTCTTGAGATGATTGCTAAATCACAAAATGTATTATTGAGGAAATATTAATATCAGATTCCTCTTACCACATTTGGTTGTGATTTGGAAAAATTGGAATAAGTGACTACAGATTTTGTAAAATTGTAAAAAACCTACTCCCATGATATTAAATAAAAGAGCCACCATTATTCAGAAGATTCAGGCACCATTATGTACTTAAAACGTACATTAGCAAAAATTACTTACTCTCCCTCTTCAAATTCTGCTCGGAATGCACTATTACAAACAAGCAAAAATTCGTTTCTATTTAAAGTTTCTTTTGCTACTAACAAATTCAGTTGACTTCTAAAATAAATTATAAAACAAGTACTAAAACAGAGGAGGAAAACAAACTTAAAGAACCGTTCAATGCAAAGAACCTAACACTTTTAAGGTTTTAAGTACTTATTTCTTCGCCTGAGAACCGTTTTTGGAGAACATTTAGTAGGCTTTCGCATGATTACTGCCCACTTACCACGATTTCCCAACCGTTTTCAAGATATTTAAAAAAATATACGAAAATTGCTGACGTCTGCTTATAATTTTTTTTTTTAAACAATTTCTTAACTCAAAACTTAACTAAATGTCTTAGTTTCTATGAATACCAAACATCTAGAAAACCTTTCAAATCAATCCATCATTTTTAAGTTCTCGAAAGGAAAATTAGTTAAGAACTAAGGGGAAGGGACTAATTTGATTTAGTTTTCTTCAAAACGGTTACAGATATTGAAGAAAATGGTTTCATTCGTTTTCTAAAAATAAATAACCTACAACAAGTGTGCCTGCAAGCCTATGGACGCAAAAACGATTTTTTTGTAGGTGATTTCGATAAAAAATGTTGTATTCAATTCTAACAATATAATGTGTGTGATGACAAAAGGAAACAGGGCGGTGGCCATAGTTTTGAGTGTTTACAGAACATTTTGAAGGATATGACGTCCTCCCCGGGAAAAGATCCAGATATCGCATCCATAGGTTATGCAATGAAGAGATCCCTGTAATCTAATCAACAATTATTATTATAAATATGAAGCAAGATGATTGATCGATAATTTTCGGATATTTTTCATTACGAATCACCGTGTGAATTCCCAATCTTTATTTATTATCTTTTCATTGGCATTTGGTTGGTCAGGGGGGGGGGAAGAATGGCCTCCCTAAAAACTAATGTCAATATTTTTCTAAACGCTGACACGTGACACAGTCACATTTTTGATAAGCGAATCAATTGTGTTTCCTCTTGGTTAAAACGTTCTTGCCAATCAATAATATCATTCATAACATTAATAACTTATATGTTTTAACGTGAAAAGTTAGTTTAGCCTTAACATGCATTCCTGATTTTCTTTCTTTCGGGTGGCGACACCTTTTTATAAAAGTTCAATATTCAAGATCTTCTTTATCTTAGATCGTTTCCGCAATTTCATTATTCTAAGCGTAAAGGAATATAATTTATTCATTGCAAATAATAAAGTATTCGTTCATTTACCAATGGATTAATATTTGTAATACCTGTACAGATGAACAATATAATTTAATTAAAAAATACATAAAAAACCGTTATATTAAAAAAGTAACAAATGACTTTTACCGAGGGTTTATATATATATATATTTCTTTCCTTGGCGTTTAAATATTTATTTTTTAAAGGAATCTTGATAAAAAACAAACTTCATGCCGGTTTGAGATCTTTTCTACTCATATTTTGTGGAGGAAAATATATATAAGTGCCCCTTTTATTTCAAATCGAGAATTTTCAGCAATAGATTCAGAAAATGCATTAAATTCCCTTTAAGGCGCTACTACATTCAACTGAGAAAATCAGCACTAATACTTAAAAATTCCATGTAAGTTTAAAAATACTCAACTGTACTTTTCAAAAAATACTCAAAACAGTTTTTTTGCAAAAATATCCGTCAGTTTTGAAGCATTTTATCTGTCCAGCCATGGGGAGGAAACCCGCTTATGAGCTTGACCTCATGACGCAATCCGGAAGTACCGACTAGAAAAGTTTACGTTTCAGAACCCCTTGAGAACGAAAATAACGGTGGTTCAAATTTGTGTGTGTGTGTACATATACATATGTGTGTGTGTGTGTTTTTACGCTACTTTCAGGTACACGTTTTATATGTAATTAGACATGAGGAATCTAATGAAACCATTTCCAAGTCCACAACTATAACCGTTGTGGGGGATAATAGAAACGTAGGTCCACGTCTAAACTGGGTGTTTTAAATGTATGGACCTTCTGCCAATTTGGAATACATTGTACTTACTACGATTTACTAGATTTATAAACCAGTTATGTCGGGGATAATATTTATTTAAAGTTAATTTTTTGAGTTACTTATTTAACACAGTTATTTTAACGTTTTAAGTTTATTTTTTATTTATTATTTTATTTTTATTTTTTTTCGAATTGCATTAATAATGAAGTGATTATTCGTAATGGCAGTTAATATGATAAGAAAGATTCTCTGGGACAACACCTACAAATTTTTTGTTCCTGGCATTGATCCATTTTCCTGTTGTTGTCTATAGTTGTGAAATAGCTAAGATAAAGTTGTGTTTTTAATTTAATCTGTTTACTTTTAAGCTAAATATTTTTTAGTTATCTTCCAACGATATTACTAAATTTTATTTCTTCTTTTGCACATTTCGAAGGTTTTAACTTGTTGCTTGCTGTTATTTTAAGCAACTATTTACTTTTCCTATTTAATTGCTCAAACAATTGCATTTATTTATTTGCTTGAAGAGCTCCACAACAAGGATGAACTGCCCAAATAAAATTAATAAAAAGAAAATGAAAATAATTTATGAAATTAGTAAATAAAATTAATTGATCATGTTCTGAAAAATATATAGAAAACGAAATATATATCGAATAATAACTAATAAGATGACGTTATAATTGTAACAATGAAACAATTCTATCTAATAATAAGCAAAGTCTAATCTAAAGAAAATATAAAAATAAATAATTCGGCACACAATTATTTGAGATCAGAAATTTTGGCTTTGATTAAAATTGTGGACTACTTGCAAATAGCTATATTTTGCTAAGTCAATTGTTTGGTAAGTCAGTATAGTAGCAATCAATATATGGGTTCCTATCTGATAACAGGTGACTTAGGTCTCATGGTGTCTGTAGATTGTCTCTTTTCATGGAGTCTGTTAGTAGGTGTTTGTCTGTTAGTAGGTGTCCGTTGTATGTCTCGCACCTTGGCTTGTTGTGTTGCAATTGAAATTATGCTTAATTTTTTCATAAGCGGTAGAAACTGTAATTTAATAAACATTTAAGCCTAAGTTAGGCCTTTAGGCTGTTACAGATTGACTCGACTTCCTCTGCGGTGAAAAATTAATCTGAAACAATGTTCTGAAATGTTTTATAAATAAATATAGAGATGGGGTAGGGGATACAAAAATATCGAACACAATTAAATTTGTGGATTAGTATACTTTTTTAGTTTTCCTTCAATATTTCTTTACAAATAAATAAATAAAAACAAAATAGCGGCTTACACAAAGGGTCAGAAAAATATTTTCGTTCCAGGAGAGGAAAAAAAAACCAAACCAACATTTCCTTGGAATGATAAGAAAGCTGTCGCCAAATACGGCCAGCCATCAGTTCGGCCAGACATAGGTGTTTATACTTTTCAAACAAAAAAAATCCTCCAAGAAATAATAATAAATTTAAACTTATTCGCATACCGGTTATCGACTAGAAAAGTTATTGTAGCTTAATTCTTTATAATGCTTATCCTGTTGTGATTTGTTTAGAATTTAATCTCTTAAATGCAACAATAAAAACAAAACTAAAACTTCGTTTTAGAACATAGTCAGACTGATGCAATCCTATAGACATTTGCGCCTACGATATTTTCGAATGGTCATCTACCACTTATCACAATTTCTTAACCGTCTGGAGAATGTTAATAATACAAAAGTAAAAACTAAAAATTATATTAAACGGCATAAAATTTAATATATATTTTTTTTAACCCTTTCATTGCAGGCGAATGAAGGACTCACTGCGCCAAGTACGCTGCATGCTCGTCCAATCGAACTGTATTCGTAGATAATAAAATGAACACTACTAGAAATTCCAAGAAAATAGAGATATAAAAGTTCGATTACTGTAAAGTTTACAAAAAAATAATATTCATTGCAGATCCTAAAAATTCTGATCAAATATAATATAATGCATTCTGTGTTTAGATGCCTCAGGGATATTTTCGTTAGGTCAAACTGAGTTTTTACGAGTTAATAATGCTAGGCCGGCGGAGCTACATTCGGGACCATCGGAGCTTTCGAGTTAACTCTAGAGTAGCGTCAGGAGTTCGGAGAGTGGAGCACGAGTTAACTCTTGAGTAGCGTCAGGAGTTCGGAGAGTAGAGCACGAGTTAACTCTTGAGTAGCATCAGGAGTTCGAAGAGTGGAGCACTAGTCAACTCTTGAGTAGCGTCAGGAATTCGGAGAGTGGAGCACGCGTTAACCCTTTGATGCATGATTTTTTCTTTTCTCATAAAACAAATCTGAGAGGTAGAAATAAACCTCAGGATAACGGGAAAAATAAGGAAAAAAATTAATCGAGTTGTTTTTTTTCGATAAATTTATGAAAAACTGAAAGATGCCTGTAGGCATCATTGTGCATATGGAGAGGAATGTTTTTGTGAATGAACATGTATAATTTACGTTTATTGAAACATATAAAGAATTTATGAGTTAAATTTAAAAAGAACTCTCTTCTCTTTTCATCAAAATCACAAATGGTAATCCTTGAAACATGATTTGCCTTTAGTTAAACACAAATAATGTTTACATTTATCACAGTAACCACAAATTTGGTTAATACAGTTTTCCATCCTGCGTGTCATCTTCTGAGATAAATCAGGCAGTACATCCTCAATCAAATCATTCAAATCTGAGAAGGGACCATTCAAATTGTCGCCATTTACGTCTAAAACATTGGCTGAAAATACGCCGAGGTTCAGAAAGAACATCTTCATCATCCTCACTATCATCTGGTGCTGTGATTATATGAAAAATCTGTTTCTCCTGTCCCCATTATCGATCAGATAATGGGATCCATCGCTCGGACCTCAGTACCAGATGCATGATGGTGCCCACAGGAAACAAATGAACAACCACAAAAATTGACACAAAAAATAAAACTTCAATAAAACAAACATTCAATTCGTAAAATACACCACTAGTACTAAGGAGTACGTTCTTTAATAATATTGTGGCCTTGCGAAACAGGCCCCCTCGGGGTCAGAAACGAGACTCCTGGTTTTGTCAACATTAACTTGTTTATTCCTTCTTGGGAACAAAGTACAAAGTTCAAAATCTTCCAGTCCCTTTGACACTTGTTGATGCTTACAGGGACCGAAATATAACTTCAAAAATCTCAATATAGTGTCTGGGAGTGTAAAATATAATATGATGCCTGCAGGCATCACGATGCAACAAAGGGTTAACTCTTGAGTAGCGTCAGGAGTTCGGAGAGTGGAGCACGAATTATCTCGTGTGGAGCACCTCGGGCCCTGCCTGTTGATCAAGAGTTTACTCGTTTTAGTGAAATGAAAGGGATAACGCACCCTATTTTACAAATTTATTCATATCTGTACTTAAATATGGAATATGTCCCTACGACGTGAATGCCCACAAACAACCAACATTCAAGTTTAAAAAAAAATCTGCATACTGGTTAAAAGAATCTTCTTATCTAAATACCTAATTTTAAGAAGGGTAATTTTTGGTATCTTAAAGATAGGATCAAAGAAATATTTTGAAAACTCTTTAATGAGTGCAACTTCAATAGCAACATTACTTCGGAAAGTAATAAAACAATAGTGACTAATAATGAAACTAGAGTAATAAATTACTTACGGTACTCTATAAAAAGACTGAGAAATACGATATCTTGTTGATTCATGTCTGAGTTCTGTGAGATCCTCAGTGCAACTGATATATCCATCGAACTGCCTGAGGGTAGGTCTCACCTTTCATGAGTTTTTGTTGCTTTTACCTGCTCTAGCGGTATCCCCTTCCTTTTGAAGGGTCAGAAATATTCAACCTATACGTCATCTGATATTGTATTTCTGAGTTCTTATTCGATAGCAATCAAGGAAGCCAAAGAAGCGGCGGTTATGGAGCGGCCAGTTAGTCAATAGTTGAAGAAAGCATTATTTAGGCTAATTAAATATATTAGACTTCATAAAAAATCAACAAGATAATACATGTCTTAAAATATATATATATATATATATATATATATATATATATATATATATATATATATATATATATATTGCACTAGTTTTTCTGAAGTGACAGCTCAAAAATCGGTGTTTTTCAGTTATGACAGTATGTACCTACCTTCAGAGATTGTACACCAGAGGGCACCTGTGGAACTCTTCCTGTCTTAATGCTATTCCCCTCTATAGGATAGAATGACACATTTTCAGTTGTTATTTTTTAGATATGTCACTTTAGAAATACTAGTAGGATATGTAGTTACATTATATGATTATTATTATTTATTAATTTCATGCAACGCTTCGGTGGCGATTTGCATGGACTCGTTTATATATATATTCAGTCCTGTGAAAAATTATAAACTCAACTTATAAAATCAAAGTATTTATTAAATTTATAAGTGAATTCATTGCACAATAATTTTTTGTGATTTGTTTTTATGTTATTAGATGGCCAAGAAGCTTTAAATGGCCTTTGATTTGTTTGATAATTTACGGTAATCAGATTTCGTAAAAAAACCATGTTTACGCTGTGAATAAGGATAAACTCAATGTTAATTTTTTATTGTCAGGTGTACTAATGGATTATTATTACCTCAGCTTTCTTCTAACTGTTGAAGAGAGAGTACGTGTGATTATTTTTTATGCAGTGGCGGTTCCTCTGAATTAGTATTTTTATTTTAAAAAAATTCTGCGTGGTACTCAACTCATGTGAGTGGAGAAACAAAGAATTATGGACCTAAGAAGAGGTGGGTTGATCCAGAGACAAATTGTTCGTGAGCAAAACTCCTCCCAAGGAGTGGCCAATACCTTATTAAATTGCAGCAAAGACAATTACAGGAAAAATAAAAGAAGTGGAAGTCCTCCAATTTTTTTGAAGCAGGTGAAACGGACAGTTTTGAGATAAATCTCAAAAACAGGAGCATTCTTTGAACAGATTTTGGGACGATTTAATTTAGTATTTGATACTAGCTTCGTGAGGAAGTGGATTTTCCCGTTTATTACGATTTTGGAAGAAGAAATAATCATTTATTAGCAAAAAAAAACGCGCCGATTCATGCTACATGGGCTACAAAACAATGGCTTTAGGATTTTGGAATCAACATTTTAGTTTGCCAGACCTTAGTCTGGATCTTAAAACGATAGAATTTGGTGGGGAATTATGGCGAGAGAAGCGTATGACTTTTTGAAGCTAGAAATCCAAAATATTGATGAGCTCAAAGAAAGGATAACACAAGCTTGGGAAAACATACCAGAGAGCACTTAAATTAATTTAATAAGAAGTGTCCTCAAAGGACTCATGGAGGTGATTAAGAAATATGGCATAAGTTGTCATTATTGAAAAGAATTTACTCATTAAAGAGTCAGAAAATGTTTGAGTTTATACTTTTTCACAGGTTGTTTTTTGATATTTTGTATCAAATGTAGCTAATATTAACAATATCATTAAATTTGTTATCAAAATTGTTACAAATCATTTAGGGAAACATTAAACAGTATATTTTGTTACTAAAATTTCAACAAAAATGACTTAAATTAATTCAAATATTTTATTTTTACCTTGATTCTATATTTATTCACAGCACTTTATATATATATATATATATATATATATATATATATATATATATATATATATATATCTGTATAATGTGAGGAAATAAATGGAAATAAAAAATTTATATTAGTGAACAGTATTGTTAAAAGAATAAAAATACTCTGTACATAAAAAGAGAGAGATAGAGAAAACCAAGAGTATATTACAATATATACCATAACTGGGAGCACACAATGTACAGTACTCGCATAGTATAACACAAAAAAAAAAAAAAAAATCATTGAGAAGTCTAAACATGCTGCCTCTCGCCCGTAAAACAAACATAATCTAATAAAATGATACTCGACATTTAAAACGTGTAATTTCAGAAAAAGGTTTTCATTTCTTTCATGGGCGTATATAAGGGGGAGGCTGAGGGGGCTGCAGCCTATGATTTCTGTATACGCCCATGATTTCTTTATCCAGATTTGCTTCTATTCTTAGTTTTTGAAGTCACAACACGGAAAAGGACTTTATGGAAGTGCAGATTCCTGCGAGTGGAACTTTCTTTTTTGTTACCTTTAAAAGCCATTTCCTTATTCTTGATTTATAAAGCACAGGGAGAAGTTTATTTCGTCAGAGGATCAATGAGTTCGCCTTATGAAAAATTTAGAGCAAACAATTTAAATTATCATAGACATTTCATTCCAGCAGTGAATTATTTATTTAAATTTGAAAGTCCATTTATAATTTACTCAGAATGTTATGATTGGTTATTTGCCACCCTTTTCGAGCCTGGATAGGTTTGATGACTATTTTCTTTTTCTAAAAAAAAAAAAGTGAGAAGAAAAACAAACTGACTTTTCTTCTGTTTTTTTTTTTTTTTTTTTTTTTTTTTTTTTTTTTTTTTTTTTCTTTTTTTTACGGCGCATCTACATCTAGGTCATTAGTGCCGACATCCAGGGTGCAGCGAGGAATTTTACCAGCGAGCCTTGGGATGATAAAATTCCTGCCGGAGGTTGGGAATCGAACCCACCATCTCCCGCTTATGAATCCAAGGCGCTAGCCATTAGACCACGGGAGACCCCTTTTTCTTCTGTTGACATGAACTTCCATCTTGGAGAACCTACAGCCCGACACAAAAAAAAACTGTTTTAGTAGGTACAAATAAAAAAAAATGTTTCTTTTTCTTCTTATAAAAAAAATATAAAACAGAAAATCCTTCTCAGAAAGTCACGCATTAAATGTGCTTCGTTATGCAGCTCCAGCACGACGGACTTTTACTATATATGGTTGTACTCTTGAGTGAACAAATATAGACAAATTTACGCTATTACAAAATGTAGAATACAAGTTTAAGAAGAAAGCAGCGAACAGTTGTTCAAAGTAAACCTCATAAGAGCCATAAAATAGCACCGGCAACAAAAGAACCATATAAGCGATAAGTGTAGGTCACGTGGCACTACGCCGCTACCTGTGAGGTGCAATATACTGAAGGAATGACTCATAAACCACGCTCGTTCTACGGGATGTCTGCCTGATTAACGAACTGATAAATTATTGTTGAGATTCGCTCGCTAATGTCAACATTCGAATTAAGAGCGTATTAATGGGCTAAAATATATATTTGCAGTGTTTCAAAGAAGGCAATAAAAACTCTGTGCCGCAGTAGCGATGTAAACTACGCACATTCTTCACCAAATTGTTGGGGGATGTGCATAATATGACCCACAATGTTTCCGGTAGTGGGGTTACTTAATTCCCCACTGGGTGAATTTTGTTTCACCTTTTGGAATTAAAGAAATTGTTGGTAATTATCTACATCCACTGATTAGTTTCAAGAGAGAAAACACAATATATTAATTTTATTCGGTTCATTTATAGCGGGTTTTAAATTTATTTATATAGACCATCGCTGCAAAGCCAATTTCCACTTAAATGAGATAATCAAAAAATAAGTCCCATAACAGGCCACGAGGACCAGATACTATAGAGGTATCTGATTTATGACCATACGGCACATTAGTGAGAAAGTGTGGTCAGTACTATGCTCTGGCCGCCTGATTTTCCCCTTGGCTGCTTCGACTGCTAGAGTCATTAGCATTCTTGTTTTTGTTCTCAATTAGATCCCCATTTGCGTTGAGCAACATTAATTACTTTACTTTTTGGTGTGCTATATTAAAAATTGTCTCAATACTTGGACTTTGACTTTATATAGCTTGATAGTTGTAAAATATGTCAGAAATTTTCGTTTTATTGGCATGCAGTATTATTTCGCTTCTACTTTCTGGATAGTTATTCAATGCATAAAGAAACATACTTTTCAAGTGTTATAAAAGTAAAATATTTTTCAAAGTAGCTTATATGTTTTAATCCCATTAGAGAACGAAGTCTTTTGAATTATACCTATTGTAATATCATTTCTCAATGCGATAAAATTGAGTTTTATAAATAGACAAAGAATTCGAATATATTTTTATTTTATTTTGTTTGTATTCTAAGAGCAATTCAAATAATTTATAAAGATTATAATAATCTGTAGCCCGTGCCTGTTTGAAGAGGTCTGCCAACAGTTGGTGAACATCGCAGATTCTTTCCAGCCACCCGGCAAGCGGCTGATTAAAGTCTGCTGTGTGATATCTTTTTTTTTTATTTAACATTCTTATCACAGGTTTGAATTAAACAGATTAGAATAAAAACCCATAATATTTTGCTTTCTAAAGAAAATAAATTATTCTCATTTTTTTATGAATTGGAAAAACGTATTTTGGCGCGTCTGTGCGTATTAGCATATCCTGCCATAGGGAGAAAATCATATCATGCGCTCGGCCATATGATGCAATCCAGAGGTGGCGATAAGAAATGTTTACGTTTCAGAACTCATTAATCACGAAAATACCGGTGGCCACCGATATTTTCGTGATTAATGAGTTCTGATATATATATATATATATATATATATATATATATATATATATATATATATATAAATATATATATATATATATATATATATATATATATATAGTATATATATATATATATATATTTATATATATATATATATATATATATATATATATATATATATATATATGGTTCGATGTTTTTGAATTTTGGTACAAAAATAATTTGTATGATTTTTAATGTTGGTACACCTGAACCAAAAACTGTGTTCCGACTATAAGCCCGCTAAAAATAAAAAATCTTATCGTTTTTCTTTTCATTCTCAAATAAATTGATCCTGGAGTTTGAATGATACTACTTTTAATGTGTTAATCAAAATATTGTTAACCATACTAGGATTTATCAGCACTATAATTTAGAATGTTTCTGGAAGAGGTTGTTTTATTGACAGGAGGATTTGGATTTTTCATATATTTTGCAATATATCTTGAAAACGGTTTGAAAATCATGGTTAGTGGAATGTAACCATTCCAGCTTAGTTGATTGCCTAAAAAAAGGTTTTCATGTCAACTTTTTTCGGCAGGTTTGAATATTTGATAATTTCATTTTCCTTCCATTGCTTGCGTTGTCACTTTTTATTCGAATTTGAATTTTTTTAAAGTAAAATGAGGCAATACTCATCCTTGGTTTGATCTTTAAAATGTGCAATAAACAAACCAAATAAAACTATTAAACAGAGTAACCAGTTTTGACATCATTAAGAACGAACTAAGAATATTTTCTTAAATAATTTATAGAGCGAGTAAAGCATATCTTATACGCAATGTTTTATTTATTGCTAGTACATTCCTAAGAACCTGCACATTCTTAATCAATTCGCCTCTTTTATTACTTCTCTTAATGACTAAATAAATGCATATAAATGTGTGGAAAAATAATTCTGACACGAGCAAGAAGAGGAAATTATCAGCAGGAATGTTCCTCTACTTATTTAATGATAGATAAATACAAGCATTATGACAATCCTAATTAAGTATTTAGTGTATCTTAATCAGGAAAATACCGAGCTAACAACGTCTTATATTTCCTTAATAATTCTTGTATTGCTTTATAAAGCGAAAATGGCTTAATGTTTTAGCGCGGTTCCTCCCTCCCCCATAGGGAGGAACCCCGATTATAGGGTTGATACAATGAAACAATCCGGAAGTGCCGACTAGAAAATTTCGCGTTTCAGAACCCCTAGAGACCGAAAATAACGGTGGTTCAAATTTGTATATATATATATATATATATATATATATATATATATATATATATATATATATATAAATATGTATGTATTTATATATATATATATATATATATATATATATATATATATATATATATATACAGGGTGTCCCGTAAATGTCTAGTCATATTGAGAGGGGTGATAGAGTACCCTTAAGAGAACAAAAAATGTTCTATGACGAATTCCCGAATTCTCGCCCATAAGGGAGAAAACGTCGTTTTATTGTTTTATCGAGACAAACGTGGTTTTTAGAAACATAATCGTTGTAGCTCCGTCCCAGGTGGTACTACTAGAAAGGGAGTGAAACCAATCGAAAGCTGAGTAAATTTACTATAAGACTAGTTGGGAGTAAACGTAAAAATGAATGAATGTAAGTATGTATATCTTACAAAAAGAAGGCAATTCTAAATTTCCTGACATTTTATTGATATTTCTTTCCAGCGTTACTCCTCAATGGGCAGGATCTGAGATTTCCGGGTTTTAGAAAAACTTCCTCATTTAACCAGCTTTCCATTCATGTATCACAACCCTGTGTTATTGAAGTATTTGAACGGTTTAAGTACAAAAGTTTAAAAAAAAAACATGGATCTGTGAAAAGAAAATTATATTTTTCTCTTTAGTTTATTCAAAAAGCTGAAGGGAAATATTTATTTTTATAAATGTTTACATAAATATTAAGTAAATGTTTACTTAAAACAATAAAAAAAAAATTACTTCCACGAATATAAAAAAAATTCCTAAAACAGTAAATAAATAAAATCCACATTTGTTTTGAATTTGTTAATTCAGGTAACTAATACTGGGTCCAGGAGGCGGCCATTAAGGAACCCCAACCATACATTAACCTCAAAAATTATTATTTTTACCTAGATCACGCATTTGAACACATTTTTACAGGTACTTATATTTAGAAAACAAATGCTTTACCTTAAATTAATACTGATGGCTACGCTTGTAAAACTCACTGGGATTCTGAGCCCATGCGTTTTTGTTGTGGTAATTAAAAATTCTATCCCTCATAAATAATATGTACATAGTCCTGTAAAAATGTGTTCAAATGCGTGATATAGGTAAAAATAGTAATTTTTGAGCTTAATGTATGGTTGGGGTTCCTTAATGGCCACCTCCTGGACCCAGTATTAGTTACCTGAATTAATAAATTCAAAATAAATGTGTATTTTATTTATTTACTGTTTTAAGATTTTTTTTTTATATCCGTGGAAGTAATTTCTTTTATTCTTTTAAGTAAATATTTACTTAATATTTATGTAAACATTTATAAAAAAAAATATTTCCCTTCAGCTTTTTGAATAAATTGAAGAAAAAAATATAATTTTCTTTTCACAGATCCATGTTTTTGTTAAAACTTTTGTTCTTAAATCGTTCAAATACTTCAATAACACAGGGTTGTGATACATGAATGGAAAGCTGGTTAAATGAGAAAGTTTTTCTGAAACCCGGAAATCTCAGATCCTGCTTATTGAGGAGTAACGCTGGAAAGAAATATCAATAAAATGTCAGGAAATTTAGAATTGCCTTCTTTTGGTAAGATATACATACTTACATTCATTCATTTTTACGTTTACTCTCAACTAGTCTTATAGTAAATTTACTCAGCTTTCGATTGGTTTCACACCTTTTTTAGTAGTACCACCTGGGACGGAGCTACAACGATTATTCTTCTAAAAAGTACGTTTGTCTCGAAAAAACAATAAAACGCCGTTTTCTCCCTTATGGGCGAGAATTCGGGAAATCGTCATAGAACATTTTTTGTTCCCCTAAGGGTCCTCTATCACCCCTCACAATATGACTAGACATTTACGGGACACCCTGTATATATATATATATATATATATATATATATATATATATATATATTTATATTTGTCTGTTCGCTCATTTCTGGCTTCCCTGATGGTCCGATATTGATGAAATTTGGTACAAAAATCCTTCGTCAAATTTGAAAGGTCAAGTTCGTTAACCAGCAAAATCCGCCTACTGGAAGATGGCGTTTGGGGCGAAATTCGCGCAAAAAAAAATCGTAACGCTTACGTTTTTGAGTTCATAAGCTTCTAAGTACTCGTTTTATATGATTCCTGGGCTAGGAAAACGAATGAAACCATTTTCAAGGCGATAGCTTTAACCGTTTTCGAGAAAATTGGAAAAATAGTTTTTGAATACCGTTTTTGGTTTGGGTACTTAGAATCATGGGATTCAGTTGAAACATTTTTTGCATGTTCTACATTCATTAAAACTAATATGTTGAAATTTTGGTTACGTTTGGAGTTAAGGAAGGGTTAGAATAAAATATTTTATTAACAGACATAAAAAGTTTTGGTAACTTTGTATATTTTCCTTAATATCTCGAAAAAGGTTAAGAATTTGGTAAACGAAAGAATACCATTAGAAAGCTTACAAAAATGCTCTACAAAAAAGGTTCTGATGAAAGTTTTGATTAGGTGATGTCAATCGGAGAAATAAGTGCTTAAAACATTAAAGTAATTGATTTTGCTTATTCGAACTGTTCTTTTTGTCTGTTTTTATTCCTTGTTATTTTTTAATTGCTTATAGTTGGATAATGTATTTTACAATAAAACAGATTAGGCAAAATAAGAAAAAGAATTCATTGTTAGAAATATAGCTTGCCAAGAGAAAAAAAGTCCGACTCGCAGGAACTGCCTCATCTTAGCGCGGTTCCGTTCTTATCCCTAGTCTAATTTCGAAAGATTAAAATACAAGCAGTTATTATTTTGTTGAGAGGAGATCGTTGACCGTTGATGATGCAAGGTAGGGATTATCCGGGTAAGGTCACTGCTACTTAATAATACATACCCCATATGTGTATGTATGTGGGCATATATATGTACATATGTGTGCGTGTATATGTGTATGTGTACATGCATATATATAAATATATATATATATTATATATATATATATATATATATATATATATGTTAGGTATATTTACATAGATATGTGCATATATTAGTGTTAAATATGTCCTACTTGTATTTACAGCCCTGATGAAGGCTTGAAGTTCAAGCCGAAACGTCGGCACAATAAAACCATTTTTACGATAAAATGTAGTTTTATTAAGTAGCAGTGACCGAACCCTGACAGTTATATTTTGGTTCCGCCAGTCTTGAAAGGTAGGATTTACAATCTTACCTGGAAGGGTCGGCAACACTAGAAACCGTCCCGCTAGTTACAAGGTCTTGGAATCTTGGAACTCTATATTTCTAACAATAAATTGTTTTTGTTATTTTACTTAACCTGTTTTATTTTCGAATACATTATCCAACTATAAGCAATTAAAAAATAACAAGGAATAAAATACAGACAAAAAGAACACTTCGAATAAGCGAAATCAATTACTTTAAAGCTTTAAGCTCTTATTTCTCCGATTGACATCGCCTAATCAAAACTTTCATTAGAGCCTTTTATGTAGAGCATTTAATAAGCTTTCTAATGGTATTCTTCCGTTTACCAAAATTCTCAACAGTTTTCGAGATATTAATGAAAGTTCCCAAAATTTATATTATTTCTAGCAACAGAAAATTGGCCTCATTTTTCATATCCTGTTTTACACACAAAATTTTCGCAACATAAGAAATTACAAAAATAAAAAGCAATAAAAAACGAAGGGAAAGAGACAAAAATTACAACAAGAACGACAAAAACCCGTTCATAAGAACAAAACAGACGTATTTGAAGTTTTAAGCACTTATTTCTCCGATTGACATAACCTAATCAAAAATAGTTTTAGAATCTTTTTTGTCGAGAATTTAGTAAGCTTTCAAATAGTTTCTATCCTCTTACCACGATTTCCCAACCGTGTTCGAGATATTAATGAAAGTATACGAACTTCCCAAAACTTTTCATGTCTGTTCATAAAATATTTTATTCTAACCCTTCCTTAACTCCAAACGTAACAAAACTTTCAACATATTAGTTTTAATGAAAGTAGAACATGCAGATAAAGTTTCAACTGAATCCCGTAATTCTAAGTACCCAAACCAAAAACGGTATTCAAAAACTATTTTTCCAATTTTCTCGAAAACGGTTAAAGCGATCGCCTTCAAAATGGTTTCATTCGTTTTCCTAGCCGAGGAATCATATAAAACGAGTACTTACAAGCTTATGAACTCAAAAACGTAAGCGTTACGATTTTTTTTTGCGCGAATTTCGCCCCAAACGCCATCTTCCAGTAGGCGGATTTTGCTGGTTAACGAACTTGACCTTTCAAATTGGACGAAGGATTTTTGTACCAAATTTCATCAAAATCGGACCATTCGTCTTCTATCTAGAGAGCGAACAGACAAATATATATATATATATATATATATATATATAAATATATATATATATAAATAAATATATACATATATATATATATATATATAAATATATATATATATATATATATATATATATATATATATATATACAAATTTGAACCACCGTTCTCCAAATTTGAAACTCTAGGGGTTCTGAAACGCGAAATTTTCTAGTCGGCACTTCCGGATTGTTTTTATTGTATCAACCCTATAAGCGGGGTTCCTCCCTATGGGGGAGGGAGGAACCGCGCTAAAAGATTCGTTGACGTCTTTTGAATATTTTCAATTGCCTTTATGCTGTTGGTTTTTTTATTTTATTTTTTAATTGATGTTATCTGTAGAATTATTACTATAGTAAAAGAACACAGGAATGTGTGAAAATATTTGATATTTTCCAATTCATTGAAACGTATGAAATGAGGTATCGGTAGAAGAGGATTCTAGGGTCTTGCGGACCTGACCCCAGGTATAGCCATAAAACCCTTTGAACAAAGGCCGAGGAAAATATTATCTGTTTCTATTCTATGCTTTTCAAATGAGAATAGGGATATGAACAGGAACCGGGGTCTCCCGTGGTCTAATGGCTAGCGCCTTGGATTCATAAGCGGGAGATGGTGGGTTCGATTCCCAACCTCCGGCAAGAATTTTATCATCCCACGGCTCGCTGGTGAAATTCCTCGCTACACCCTGGATGTCGGCGCTTATGACCTAGATGTAGATGTGCCGTAAAAAAAAAAAAAAAAAAAAAAAAAAAAAAAAAAAAAAAAAAAAAAAAAAAAAAAAAAAAAAAAAAAAAAAAAAAACTGGAACCGCGCTAAGATGACGCAGTTCCTGCGAGTCGGACTTTTTTATTGACAAACTAGCTGTTACCCAGTGTGCCATGCTACACCTACTTTCTGTCTATGACTCTCCCCGTATCAAGATCTACTTGTCTATACCCAGTTACGAAAATCGGTCAAACTATGTGAATTTGTTTTAGTTCATATTGATACTGGCAGAGCCCAGCACAACAGCACTTCATCTAACAGCCGATAGAGGCCAGTAGTAGTCGATTCAAAATGGCCGTAACAATCTGACTGGCTCAGTGTAACCAATTTTTCTTGAACAAAACTTTTGATCTTTTGACCAAATTTTGAACTTTGATTATTTTGACCTAGCCTAGGAGATTTATCGTATCAAGACCTACCTGTGTGCCAAGTTTGGTCAATATCGGTCAAACGGTGTAGATTTGTATAAGGAACAAACAAACAAATAAATAAATAAGCAGAAAAACAGGCAGACACGTGATTTTTATATATATAGATATCGCTGGTAAAAGTTGTGAAACTGCAATAATTGCATAATATTTAGATGAAACGAATGACACAGTGATGTTAATCATGATGAATGTTGAACACTTAAGACTAATTTAAGAGAAGAAGTAATAATATATTGACTTCGATTAGGCCACATATGTCTGACGCCTCGCCGCCTAAAGAGGAAATAAGAACCTTCTATTTGTCAAACGAGCAATGAAACGGTTAAAGTCCTTCACATATATGAGTCGAGGACAGTTTGAACTTATCTTTAGTAAATACAATATCACAAGAGACATCTCGGAAGCTGCAGCAAATAATAAATTAATGATAGAATTTTAATAGTATTTAAAAACGTTGATATCTTAAAAAATAATTCAATTTTAAAGAGTTAAAATCCTTACAGGAACTTGCATGTACATATGTTATTATCCTCTCTCTCTCTCTCTCTCTCTCTCTCTCTATATATATATATATATATATATATTTATATATATATATATATATATATATATATATATATATATATATATATATATATATATATATATATAAATATGCATATAAGGGCGATGTTAGCTCTGTGGTAGAGCACTCGGCTCGTGTTATGGAGTGCTGCGTCAAAACTCGGGCTCGCAATAAAGCTTTAACTTCTAGTCTAGTCGTTCAAGTGTTAAATTCGGGGTCCCAGACCGTCCCTAGGCCCACATAGCCTTCAATTAATTTAATCCGTGCCCGAGAATGAGAAAATCAGGAAGAACTCCCAATTGTTCCCAAAACCCCAAACTATGTTGCGATAAACGGATTCTTCTGGTTAACGAAGTTGATTTTTTAAATTACACAAAGGCTCTTGCCAAATTTTATCAAAATCGGACCATTTTTTGGCAGCTAGAAAACGAATAGATAAGTATAAATATATACAGGAATTTGAACCACCGGAATGGGAGAGAGGAAACATGTTAAAACAGGCCCGGACAAAACTAATAAATTAAAAGGATCAAGGCTGTTTGAAGGTGAAGTTCAAACTAATCATGAACCAACAACTGTAAATATTAACATTTTACAACATAGTGTAATTTTCCTTAAGGTGAGTCTGCTTCTTGAAATAGGAATGCATACTGCGTATAAAGTGCAAATTTGCCCAGACACTATGTTTGAAGGCGCTACTAAAGAAAACTGTATTTATTTTAAAAATGATAAGAGACACAATTAAGCCATTTTGTTGGGGAAAAGTTTATTTTGTATCCGACTTTACAACCTAGTAATAAAATTTATTATTTGCCTTTCGATAAAGTGTGTATTCAGCTCGAGTTGAGGTACTATTCCATTCCTATAGAGAAAATATATAAATCATTATTTAACATATCCTAAAGTTGAATAAAAAAGATAATCGAAATATTATTACTAATTGGCTGAAACATCAATCAGAATTTCGCCCAAAATAAACATGTTCCTGCGAATGGATTTCTGCTGAATGACCTTTCAGATTAGACGATGTATTTTTGCACTACATTACATAAAAATCAGACCATTTTTCAGCCTGTAAGCGGGAACAGACAACTATATATATATATTTATACTAATATACAAATTTGAACCAACGTAACCTTCGTGATGTATGGGTTCTGAAAACCGAAATTTTGTAGTCGATACTTCCGGATAGCATCATGAGGTCAACCTCATAAGTGGGTTTTTTTCCTATTGAAGGATGGAAGAAACGCGATAAAAGCATAATAGACCAAAAGCTGGCAACGAACTTTTCATGAAGTGTTTTATGCACCATGAAATTTTGCTGTAACGTTCGTCTTAGGTAGATAAGAAGGTAAATATGTGTTTCCTGGACATATCTTGGAACACACAAGCGCGCGTACCTGCACTCACAAACAAATGTACACATACACAAAAGCGCGCGTACCTGCACTCACTGTCAAATGTACACATACACACATACAGACACACATGCACACACCTACGCACATATACAAACCCAGTTCCATTCAACCTTACTCACAAACATTAAACACACTCACCATATGCTATCTATTCATTTGTATGCTTTAGATTTTATTAATAAGTTCCGTTTTGTCTATAAAGTTTAATAGCTTTCTAACGTTATCAGCATCATCTCCAAGGATTTCATCAATAATGTCTGATAACATTAGCTCTTCTCTAATTGACTGATAAATTTGGCATTCTGTAAGTAAATGTTTCACTATTACTTGAACGTTGCATGATTCACAGATTGGGGGTGGTTCTTTAGAAAAAAGGAATGAATGAGTTAATCTTGTATGCCTAATCCGCAATCGAATTAAGGCAACTTCATGTTTTCTATTGATACAAGGTGGGGTCTTCCAAGCTTTAACTGTCGATTTTTCTTCTCTTAATTTATTGTTGTCTATTATCTGCCATGTATATTGCCAGTTTTGCCAGACTATGTGCTTCAGGACTATCGGAGATTCCTACATTTACAGCTCTTTTCGCTAAGGTATCGACCTCCTCGTTCTCTTTAATTCCGGAATGGCCGGGGACCCATACGTTAAGAACTGTTTGTACTGCGAAGTTCTGCTATGGTTATATGAGTAAGTGTGATCAATGGATGATTTGAGAATGGATTCCTTGAAGCAAGAAGTGCAGACAACAAATCCGTAAAAATTACAAGATAGTTAGAGTTAGTATTTATATTTAAGGTCTTCGTTATGGCCAACAGTTCGGCAGTGAAGATGCTACACATATTGCTGAGGGTGGACACATTCTTTGTGGCATTGGAGTGTGTAGCAGCACCAACTCCATCGATATCCTTAGAACCGTCAGTGAAAATATGACTAGCTTGTGGTAATTGATTTTATATTTTAAGAAATTCTTGTTGATAAATATATTGGTTAGTATCTTTTTTCATGAAATTGGTTAATGCAAAGTTGATATTGGGAATGGGTAGAGACCATGGTTGTCTGTCCGCTTTGAATTGAGGATTTTTTGAAAATTTAATCGCGGCCCTTGCTTAAATAAAGTTTTTAAGTTCCAAGGTTAAATGCCTACTCCTAAAAGGAGTTTCATTCTGTGCCACCAGCGACATTTTACAGTTGATATTTAATTATTTTATTTCACAACCTTAAGTGAATTTATTAAATATATATAAAGACTGAATCACTTCTTTTTTTTTTTTTTTTTTTTCTTTCTCGGTTCTCATAATTGAAGGGTTTCGCCGAATATTTATTTGTTTCAATTTACAGAGGATCAATCAAAGCCAACCTTTAATTAGACAGCTCTTTTACAAATGTGAATAACCGGTCCCAGAAGACTATCAGTGACATTATATTAATTTTATTTTATTTATTTGTCTTATAATGAGTCCATTAATGAACAATTCGCACTTTCTAATGTTGATTAGTCATCAACAGATCTATGAATTTAGTACAAGTAATATATACAGGGTGGCCGCAAAGTACTGTTTAAGCTTCATTGTATTCATAGGACATTAGATTCCAGAGCATGGAAATGCTTCCTAGAGACCCTGGAGCTTTAAAACCTGCCAAAAAATACGTTTTTAAGCTTTATATGCCAAATATGTATATGTAAACGCGTCGACAAAATAAAAATAAATGAAATTAAACAAAACGGTACACTTTTGGCAGCTTGGATCGAGAAAACTAAACCTACATGATTTGTAAATTCAAATAATTGTGCGATAATCCACGATAGTATTAAGGTCTACCCACTTAAAAATAATCAATGAAAATACTCTTATTTTATCCGGTTATTTATTTTTTAATTAAAATTATTTCTTTTATTGCACCTGGCCTTTGATAAGGTGCATATCTTTCACTGAGCCTTCGTGTAGAATTCTTTTTTTTTAGATTACTAAGAACACAAGATAAAATATTTAAGTGGCTCGTACCACACGTGAACTGAAATTGTGTGGTATTATTTGTTAAATATTTGTATATTATTAAATAAAAGATCACGATGGTTGTGAGCTATTAATTGTCATGTGATTTCAGAATATACTTAGTAATCATTTATTCTAAGAAACGCAGATTTTTTTTAAAGAAATTAATTCTATAATCCATTTTTTGCATTATTATTTGGAGTATCATTGCTTAAATAAAACGACTGAAGAGAAAAAAAAATATCAAACCGTCGGCAATCGAATTTATCATCAATGTTTATAAAAGATCTCTTCTAATATTCCTAAATATTATCATTACATTACTTTTTTTTATGAAATATGTTATGTTGTTAATGTAATTACATTTTTGAAATATTAAATGTATTTATTTTACCACATCTTTGTAATGCATTGTAAGCTCTAAATAATTAATACGCACTATGACGCAGTTCTTCTTAATCAGATATTCGTGATCAAATGATTTACTTATTAAACATTAAAAAGTTAATATATTTTAATTGATGTTATAAAATCTCTAGCTCCCAAAAAATATCCAGGCGGACTCATTTAAGTTTTAGCTATCTAAGTTTCCTTCGTACTTTATTTTCTTTCTTCTCGTGTACATCATCATACAGTATTTTTGGTCTGTGTACTAAATCAATAAAATGAAATTTAAAACAAATGATATTCTCATTCTAATATTCCTTAGTGTAATTATTTAATTACTTATTTTAAAATAATCTTTGTTGTTATTTTTTATTTTACCTCATCTTTGTCAGGCATTCTACGTTCTTGTATTTCCTCTGATAGACAGTTTACGAATGTGCAACCGTAGTCCTTGGTGTCTAACGACGCTACGATTGTTTACATCAAACATAGATAACTAAGTAAATATTATCTTGTGTTCCATTTTCGTCAGGAAACATTTTTACGAAGGAGGACGGTGTTTTGTTAACGTAAAACACCACATTATTACAAGCTATCATAAATATTATTTATTTTTTTATTAGTTCAGCAAATTTTGGCTTTGATTAACCCTCTGATATCTGTTATGAATCAATAATAATAAATGTAATTAAAAATAAATAATTCAAAAGAAAAGAAACAAAATATTTGTAAAAAAAATATAAAAATTCATACATAATTTATTAAATAACAGAAAAACGGGACTGCGGCTTATGACAGTAATTCCAGTACGTTTCAATGCCCCATGTGTTTGTTATTTATATATCTTGCTTGCTTGTCTATGCTATATAGTTATTAATCTGGCTAAGAACGAACTAAGTTCACTAAAATAATTCTTCAGTATTAATAGGGCAGAAGAGATAAGGCTCGGGGATAGCCATTGGTCCAACAGAATTTTAGCAAGAGCTGTCGAAAAGAATACATTTAACTGAAATAGATACAAGATTTTCCTTTGTAACATAAGTTACTCCGTAAGTGATCGATTAAGAAACATACTTGGCAACAATGTCAATACTGCTTCCATGTGCTAATCCGCTGAAACAGGTTAGCAATGACGGCCTTCTAGATCCACTACAGGCGCCAGGAATATTCCTACTACTTTAGCCTTTCTCTTACCCTCATCTATTATTGGTTTTCCAAAGGAAATTTATTTATATATATATATATATATATATATATATATATTAGTTTCGTAACAGGTCTTAAAAATCTAGAGTCGCAGACACTGTAGATGTTTCTGATTCTAGAAGGGAGATTGTGTGGTCCGTACTATGCTCCCAGCACCTGATTTTTGCCTTTGCGGGTACTTAATAAATTAATTAAAGGCGGTTTATATATATATATATATATATATATATATATATATATATATATATATATATATATATATATATATTATTTATTCTTATAGATGACCCAAAATATCAAAATTATTTTTTATCCTAGGAGGCATGGGGTCATTAAAGCAGTCTTCCTTTATTACACCACTTTATTTATTGGGCCCGACATGTTTCGTGTATCTTTTCTTCGCACCTCTTCAGGGGCACTTCTACAACAAAATATAATTTTTTTGAACATCCACCAAACCTTTTTTCTACTACATTAAAACTATCAATACGATGTTTGAACTGTTCCACAAAAGGCATTAAAACATTATCATGCTCATTAAATGTTACCCCTCCCTAAATATTGCAATAATTATAGCTAAATTACATATTTTTTATAAATTACATATTGAAAAAAAAAAAGAAAAAAAGAAATATATTTGACGAGTAGACTTTACTAGGACAACAACAAAGGACAGATAACAACAGGGCCATTTTGGCAATCCACTTACAGGGTTAGTATTAAGCCGGACTCCAGAGGGAGTACTTCGTAACGGGAGGACTTCCTTGCAAGGTAGGACTCAACACCTTTTATAAAAAATATGTAATTTAGCTATAATTATTGCAATATGTAGGGTAGGGGTAACATTTAATGAGCATGATAATGTTTTAATGCCTTTTGTGGAACAGTTCAAAGATCGTATTGATAGTTTTAATATAGTAGAAAAAAAGTTTTGGTGGATGTTCAAAAAAATTATATTTTGTTGTAGAAGTGCCCCTGAAGAGGTGCGAAGAAAAGATGCACGAAACATGTCGGGCCCAATAAATAAAGTGGTGTAATAAAGGAAGACTGCTTTAATGACCCCATGCCTCCTACGATAAAAAAGAAATATATATATATATATATATATATATATATATATATATATATATAGAGAGAGAGAGAGAGAGAGAGAGAGAGAGAGAGAGAGATCTTCACTACTACGAGCTACAGGCCCGAGGTAGTCAAGAATGCAGCAATAGACGAATGGCAAAAACGGTGGACTGCCAGCACAAAAGGAAGGATTACTTACGAATTTTTTCCAGACGTACGAGAACGCTTGGAAGCAGAGTGGATGATACCGGATTTCTGGACAACACAGTTGATGACAGGCCACGGGAACATCAACTCTAAGCTGCATTTCTTCAAGAGAAGAGAAGATCCTCGCTGTAAGTGTGGCCAAGAGGAAGATGCAAGACACATCATTCTACACTGCCCTCTATACACAAGGCAAAGACTCAAGCTAGCAGGAGAATATTCCTTGTTAGAGTGGCCGCCGGAGAAGTTAAGTGATATAGTGAAGGACGAAAACATTTTTAAGACGTTTAGCAATTTTGCAAAAGAAGTGTTATCAATGAAAGACTCTTAGGAGCAAATGTATTTTTTAGATTAGTTTAGTAATAATAACTCATTAAGATTAGTTTTATATTAACTTGTAATTAATAAGTGTGTAAATATATGTGTGCAGTTGTATTTATGCGTGTTTGTGGGTGTATTTGTGTGTCTGTGTTAAATTGTGAATGCTAGTATGTATAGCTAATTATATGCCATCAAAAATATTGGAATATTATTATTTATATGTATATATTATGATGTCTAGCAGTAATATGTACATAGTTTGTTCATAGTATAATGTTTTATAAATAATGTAAAGAATCATCTAGAATTATATTAGGATAGGTTAGGATAGATATTATTGGAGACCCTCTGAGCAGAGGCAGAGGCTTTCCAATTGCGGGCGCCCTAAATTCTGGAACCGATCTAATAAATCCCAATATTATTGTATAAAGGCTTAGCCTTTCTTCTTAATAAAGAACGAAGGTGGAGCTGTACTGGCCTATTAAAATTTCGCGCACTCAAAATTTATAAATTGGACAGAACCGCTGGTATAAGGGCAGCCTTAAGGCACAGCGGGGGCAGAGATGGAGAAAAAAAAGAGAGAGAGAGAGAGAGAGAGAGAGAGAGAGAGATTAGAATAAAAACCCATAATATTTTGCTTTCTAAAGAAAATAAATTATTCTCATTTTTTTATGAATTGGAAAAACGTATTTTGGTGTTAAATATGTGCGTATTAAGCGCCAATACGCCACCGCCGCCGCGCCGATGCGCGTCTGTGCGTATTAGCATATCTTACCATAGGGAGAAAATCATATCATGCGCTCGGCCATATGATGCAATCCAGAGGTGGCGATAAGAAATGTTTACGTTTCAGAACTCATTAATCACGAAAATACCGGTATATATATATATATATATATATATATATATATATATATATATATAAAATCAGTCCCGTAACAGGCCACAAGGGCCCAGAGGGGCAGATACTGTAGAGGTATCTGATTCTTGACCGTACGGCACACTAGGTAGATAGTGTGGTCAACACTATGCTCCGGCCGCGTGATTTTCCCCTTGGCTGCTTCGACTGCAAGAGTCATTAGCACCCAAGGTATCCATTATTAATTAAATTAATTAAAGGCTGGGTGAGCCTAGCGACGATCTGGGACCCCAAATCCAACCCTCGAACAGCAGCACTAGAAGAAAAAATCTTTAGTGCGCGCTCGGGTTTTGAACCTGGTCCTCCAGTTCATTAGTCGAGTGCTCTACCACTGAGCTAACCTCGCCCCCATATATATATATATATATATATATATATATATATATATATAGAGAGAGAGAGAGAGAGAGAGAGAGAGAATGAGAGAGGGTGAGGGGAGGGGGGACTTTGCTGAGAGAAATTCGACGTTTCATAATCCAAACGTCACAAAAAATCAAGTCTTTCGAAAAAAAAAAAACGACTTCAAGGTAACATGTTTAACTGTTTTCGGGACAAAAAATTAGAAATATAACTACATTTTTTTCTTCGCCGGATAGATTTCAGACCTTTGTCATTCCTCCAAATTAGAATATATATATTTTAATTTCCAGAGAGGGAAAGTATTAGAAAAAAAGATTTTCAACAGACCTACAGTTTTGAGCAATTAGTATATTTCATTAAAAAATTCTAAACGAGTGTGAAATAGTAGTATAACATTTTCCCAAAAATAAGTGGCCCTAAGGAAATGTTTGCTAGGACTACCTTGGTAGAAGGAAATGGTGCTTGTACTATTGTTAGTATTAATTAGCTTAGTTCCAATGAAGGCAATAAAATATAGTTTTATGAGCTAAGCTATCACACCAAATATAAGCATGTTATGATGACGCAGTTCCCCAGTCATGTGTAATTACTACTAAAAAAGACCAAAATAAAATTCGTTGAAGGTTCTGCGAATAAAATAATATTTTCATTCCATAATTAATATAATTCTTTTTTCGAGAAAGACTAAATTAAAAATGCTGTTACAAGCAACGTAAATATTCAAGTGTATTACCTTGGATTTTATTCTTGTTATGTAGTTGTCATTTTTTCCCCTTCTTCTAATCCTCCCGTCTGGCCTGATTGTGTGTCCCCAGGCTTAAGGAATTAGCATTCATTTTTTTTTTCAGAGCGAAGAAATAGTATTCTAAATTTTCTTAGCTATTTTTATTTGTAGAGATTTATTACTATACTTCTTTTTAGTTATTTACAAACATTTCAAATCTATCTTGTGTTCAACTCCAAAAAGAAGTAATTAAAAACATAATTGACTAAATTAATTTTCAAGGAGAATTAAAATATGAATATTCATGATACATATAATTTTATTTGAACTCAAAGACTATCCCAAAATTCACTTTTGGTCGAAAATAATTATTATAATATCATTTATTTTAGATGTAACCTTTTGTTTTTTCTTATTTACCTGCCAAAACGTTATTAACTTTTTTGTTTGACTTAAATTTACAACATTTGGAAAACTAAACCTAAAAGGTTTTTAGTACTACAACCTTTTAGGTTTTATAACGAAATGCAGATAGATAGCCGTTGAGGTGATTAGAATATAGAAACGTCAGATTTTCAGAAAGAAAAACAAAACTATATTTCAAGTTTTCAGTATGCTCATTGATAACGTTAGTTGACTATATTTCTCCACCCCCTAGGCATTTATTGCTGAAGATGGCTCCCAAAAACATGCAGAAACGTTTGAAATATTGATTTTTTACTCAGATTCTGTCGTTTTTTCTTAGCCGAATCCAAAAAATTTCTTGTTTTCTTGTAGAATTGGGCGTGTTCCGTCCCTCCGCACTTTCAATACGCTTTTTTATAAAAGTCTAATAAAGACACTTTCAAGTTGATATTTTCAACCGTTTTTGAGAACATTTAAGGAATTTGAAGCAAATATTGACACGTGCTCAAAAACGAGCCGCATAGCAAGTTAATCAAATTGTATTTTATTTATAAATCCGATAATTTAAATCCTGTATAAACTTGAGTGCATAATGTTGGTTATTATCTTACCGAATGACAAGTTCTTCGTTTTAGAATATTAAATCAATTAAAGAAAATAGGTACTACATTGTCTCAACAATTGATTGAATCATCGAAATAGAAATGGTGACTTCGATTTGTTTACAGTCACCAGTAGGAATCAATATTACTAAGTGCAAATTGTAAAATTAGTAAATAATTTTACTATACAGAAGCAGTCAAAATTTCTCATTTGAAATATTATACACGAGACGTACTATGGCTACCTGGACACCACTGGGCATACAAAATCCAATAAGCAAGTTATTCAAACAACAACAAAATATTCAATGGACATTAAAGAATTTACCGCACAAGGCTCACAAACGAGCATAAAACCACACTTACAAATTAATTAGGTAATCACCTGTACTACACACAATAACCTCTTGTCAATCCATCCATTTGGGACACACAGCCATTTAATTACTAAACCGACCCATGAGTACTGTTTGATTGTGAAACGCATACTAGATATGTAATTAAAAAGAACGAGACAAATTAAAACTACAAAACTCCACGAACGGACCCTTGACAGATGAGAGTGTCTAAATTGGAACAATTATCATCCTCCTCGGAAATACAAATTTTTACAAAAACGTTAAATAAAAATTCAAATATTTAGAAAAATTCCTCAAACCATGAATGACTACTTGTAATGTAGTAATGACCCCTGATGTTTCTGCCCCATAAAAATCTAATGGAGTGAAACGCTATAATGAATAATGAAATATAAATGAGGAGCCTAGTATCAAAGTTGGACAACTCCACTTTTGCTTTTTTTACAGGAGAGAACCATATCTATATATATTGATCTCAGTATCATGGTGATTTTTTTATATATTATTCTTATAGGCCCCAGAAAAATTATTTCAAAGGCATTACAAAATTATATGGGTATTAAGGCCGTAATTACACTTTAAATAGTGGAGTGATATATATATATATATATATATATATATATATATATATATATATATATATATATATAATTATATAAGGCCTTAAATTTCAGAAGGCAACAATGACCAGTGTGGTTGAATTTGCCTTAAGAAAGAAAAAAAAAATAAAAAGAAAAATAGTGGAGTTGTCCATGTTTGAAACCAAGTCATGGAGTTGTCTGTTTTTGAAACCAAAGGGAGCCATTTTAAAATTGAACCTATCCTCTATTGAAACAAAAAAAAAATATATATGAATTCGATATGCACGAGGGTGTTTTAATACAATATAATTATGTCTAATGTATAAAAAAAATCATATGGTTAAAAATTACTTGAAAAAAAAATTTAAATGCAGTTTGACAAAATTGAAGTCTTTGAATTATTCTCACACTTTAGAATGAACTAGTTCATCAAAATCTGCAATCAACACACTCACAGTGCCCACTGTTGCACTGTGGGCACTGTGAAACATTAGCAGTTTCGCTTTGTACTGTGAGGTTGAAGTACCACTGCAAACGGTCTCTTTCTTCCCAATTATCTCCGAAGTACTTGGACAAGAGATTCTTAACATCTGCAAGTTTCTTGGGGTTGACGCTACAGCCGACGGGAATTGGAGGAGGATTAAGTTCTAGAAGTGATTGGCCTTTTTGTTATGGACATTTATATACCGATATTTGTGTGGTATGCCACCTCACCAGATACTAGTATATTCCTGTGGATCTTGGATCTTTTAAATAGCCACCAAACCAATAACCAATAACCAATCTCTTCCCACAATTTTCACTCTTCCATGTTTCGCAAAGACTTCATGATATTCTTCCACGTCAATGATGGCGCACCGCGCTTTGATTGTGCAGGTACATTGTAAAGATATCTCTAATGAAACTAAATTATCCTTAGTTTATTCGGTTTAGAAAAAAAGTGGTACTTAGCTATCCTCTTCGCACAGTTTTACCTAAAAGTACATGTATTGAAGTTGCTGTGCTATAATTTTCATCGCCGTACTTAGCCATACTTACCTGTGCACAGCTCAGTAAAATTAATTTATCAATTAGTGATGCGATTATTTTATGAAAAACGAGTTAACCATTATTATTTTCTGCAGAGAGTTTTTGAAAAGTTTGTGATAGCAAATAACTGAATATTAACGGTGAGATCTATTTAATATCTAGTGTGAAACTGTCAATGTTTATTTGTTATACGCGAAAATTTGAATAAAGATGAATATGTCGAGAACAATTACCAGTACCACATTAGCTGTTAATTTATTCACTTCAGGTCTTGAAAATACATTTGGAAGGATACATATCTCTACCATTTGAGTAAAATATGAATTTTTTAAATTGAATACTTGCTGTTTTTCGCGGTTTTTGTTATATAAAACACGTTTATTTTTAAAATAATTATTCTAAAGAATTGGAAGTGGTCTCATTCTACTCGGCACAGAAGAAATTCTTCAATAATAATACCTAAATCAGAAAGATTCAAGTACCTAGAGGTTTTGTCCCAAAATCGGGCATTCGGAACCACAGTGTGCCGGATAACAGCTAGTTATTAATTAGAATCATCACTAAATGCACTTATTACACGTAACTATAAACATTCAGCTATGATGGATTTGCGGTGCATGATGGTAGCAGATTGCATGAATGCAAGCTTCTCATTGGCTACTGAAGGAGTTGACATTTTTTGAAACCAAACTATGTTGGAATTGTCCATATTTTGATTCTGAACGGTGCAAATAAACGCTATTTTACCTATTTTCTGTCTTTCTTTAATACAAAACAGTCGTAAACCCAAATGCAGCATAAAAAGCTCCTTAAGAATCGACCAGAATCTCAAAACTGAAAAAAATAGAGTTGTCCAACTTTGATACCAAGCTCCTCAAATAATAATGAAAGGCCACTATGGCCCTAAAACCATAAAAGCATCTGACAAAATTTAATACCACAATTTCAACAGAAACTATTTAACCTGATAAACGTATCAGTAAAATATTTGTTCCTAGCTGAATATCCTAGAAATATATGTTTCAGGAACATACGTGTGAAATAAATGGGTATTTTTATTTAGGTATGAATATAAAAAAACCGTTGCGTGACAATAAACAACTTTCTGTTCCCTTCACATTCTTATTAAGCATTAAATTGATTAAAATTAGTCTATTAAATTTATAAGTAAATAGGGAATAGTTGGGATTCGGCTAAAAAAACCGCAATACGCTTTTGGTAAAAAAAATCTATTAAAAGTATTAAATTTATAATATTTAATTAATGCCACGCAAATCGTTGAGAATAGAGATGAAGGATTTTTTTTTTTCTCGATAGGAGATATTTTCACTTCAACTTCTAGTGCTACGGAATTTGCCCGGAGCCACGAACCTCACAAGAAATGTTGCCGGAAACCGGATTTTGGCTCCAAATTTTTTTTTCATCAGGAAATGGACAGTCAATTAAAGGCATTGGGAAAGGTGGAAAGCATCTTCCTGTCTATCGAATTGTCAAATACAATGGGATCGGAATTAATCACATGGATATTTTATTGATATATAATTATACTATTTATAATTAATACTAAGCTGACCCTTCACTTAAATCTTCGGATTTTCGTTATAGGCGGAAGGTTAAAACATTTTGCCAACAAGTTATTTCTTCCTTGCATAATTCGAACGCTTTTGGTGCCTTTTTAGGGGAACGTGATTGAAATATAAAAAAAGTCCGATTCGCAGGTACTGCGTCATCTTAGCGCGGTTCCGTTCTTATCTCTAGTGTTTATGAAGGCATAGAATAGAAACAGTTATTACTTTGTTTAGATCAATAGCGAAACACCTATCCAAATGAAATCTCAAACAAACCAGTCTTGAAAGGTCTTGATTTACAATCTTACCTGTATGGGTCAGCTATACCATAAGTCGGGCAGAAAGGCCTCCGCTCAGAGGCATTTGGAAAGCCTTGGGATCTCTCTCTTTGAACACTACATTTCTAACAATAAATTGATCTTCTTATTTTACTTAATCTGTTTTATTGTCAAATACATTATCTGACTATAAGCAATTTAAAAATAACAAGGAATAAAACAGACAAACAGAACAGTTCGAATAAGCGAAATCAATTACTTTAAAGTTTTAAGCACTTATTTCTCCGATTGACATCGCCTAATCAAAACTTTCATCAGAACCATTTTTGTAGAGCATTTAGTGAGCTTTCTAATGGTCATCTTTCGTTTCCCAAGATTCTCAACCTTTTTCGAGATATTAAGGAAAGTATACAAAGTTACCAAAACTTTTTATGTCTATTAATAAAATATTTTATTCTAACCCTTCCTAAACTCCAAACGCAACAAAAATTTCAACATATTAGTTTTAATGAATGTAGAACATGCAGAAAATGTTTCAACTGAATCCCATAATTCTAAGTACCAAAATCAAAGAGAAAAAGAACAGTTCGAATAAGCGAAATCAATTACTTTAAAGTTTTATGCACTTATTTCTCCGATTGACATCGCCTAATCAAAACTTTCTTTAGAACCATTTTTGTAGAGAATTTAGTGACCTTTCTAATGGTCATCTTCCGTTTCTCAAGATTCTCAACCTTTTTCGAGATATTAAGGAAAGTGTACAAAGTTACCAAAACTTTTCATGTCTGTTCATAAAATATTTTATTCTAACCCTTCCTTAACTCCAAACGTAACATAACTTTCAACATATTAGTTTTAATAAAATTAGAACATGCAGATAATGTTTCAACTGAATCCCGTGATTCTAAGTACCCAAACCAAAAACGGAATTCAAAAACTAGTTTTCCAATTTTCTCGACAACGGTTAAAGCTATCGCCTTGAAAATGGTTTCATTCGTTTTTCTAGCCCAAGAAGCCTATAAAAAGAGTACTTACAAGCTTATGAACTCAAAAACGTAAGCGTTACGATTTTTTCTGCGCGCATTTCGCCCCAAACGCCATCTTCCAGTGGGCGGATTTTGCTGGTTAACGAACTTGACCTTTCAAATTGGACGACGGATTTTTGTACCAAATTTCATCAAAATCGGACTATCAGGGAAGCCAGAAATGAGCGAACAGACAAATATATATATATATACAAATTTGAACCACCGTTATTTTCGGTCTCTAGGGGTTCTGAAACGCGAAATTTTCTAGTCG
Organism: Gonocerus acuteangulatus; assembly: GCA_946811695.1. NCBI lineage: Eukaryota > Metazoa > Arthropoda > Insecta > Hemiptera > Coreidae > Gonocerus > Gonocerus acuteangulatus. The sequence goes on along the minus strand of OX328124.1, from coordinate 93,895,781 downwards.
GCACTTCCGGATTGTTTCATTGTATCAACCCTATAAGCGGGGTTCCTCCCTATGGGGGAGGGAGGAACCGCGCTAAAACATACAGCCCCAACTGGAGGAGGAAAACCTCCTACTAGACTGGTCAATAACATGTGGTAATCGTTACAAGTCATAATTTTAAGCATATGACTATCGATTATGGATTAGCTGGCTATTTTCCACCGTACACTCAAATTCTGCTGGACCTGATAGAATTATATATCAATTAATAAAAAAATTACCGAACATTTCATTTAAAGCTATAATAGACATTTATAATGAAATTTTCCAAACTCCTAACTATGCTCTCTTCTAGAATGTTAGTTCAATAGTGCCTATCTTAAAACCAGGTAAAGACGGCGACTTACATAGTAAGATCCCCATTTCATTGACAAACCGTGGCTCCAAACTACTAAATAAATTACTGCCGCCATATCAGTGTGGATTTAGAGCTCGACATTCCACAATATCCAAAATAGAAAGTGATTTATTGAATGCTTTCCTGTATAAAGAATCATAGTTACCAGTATCTCTAGATCTAGAGAAAGCGTATGACACCGTATGGAGAAGGCATATCATATCTCAGCTTGTAGATTGGGGTGCTCAGGGCAAAATATTACAATACCTTATCAATTTTTTATCTCAAAGAAGATTTAGCGTGATGGTAGGTACCGCTCTTTAGATGTATTTCTTCAGGAAAATGGAGTCCGTCCAGTTTTCCAGATTTATATTTTAAACTCTCGGTGCGGCTGTCCTTTGGGAAGGACAGTAGCGACCGTCCTCGCGTACGGATGTCCCTTCGGAAGGACACTCCTTCATTACTTTTCACTTGAGATTCAAAATGGAGGGGGTTCACTTTTACGACTCCAGGTAAACACAGTTGTCTTCAGTATTGTTTGGGCTTTCTAGCAGTGTTGTCCGTTTTCAAATTGGCTGACCGGAAGAGTTTTTATGATTTTTTAAACTTTTTCTTCGATAAATTGTTTATAAGTAAGTACAATTTATTATATAATGGATATTTACTTCCTGATTTAATATATTTAAATATTATTCACTAAATTGTTGAATTTTTGTTGCAGATATTGATTGGCAACGAAGGATATTTTTAAAAATATTATCTTATGCCGAGAAGCTTCGAAAATACCAGGGCTTGGCCATAGAATTGAATGATTTGTATAAATTAGATTCCGCAAGGATAACAGCTATTATTATAACGGCTAATGGACTCACCCCAAAGACCACAGTTACAGCTACGAAGTACTTGAAAATCTCGGAGGAACTGATTAAAGACGCGCAACAAGCGGTACTGCTCGATACTGCGAGAATAGTTCGAAAATTCTTAAACGAACGCCCGTAATGAGATACATGAAAATAATAATAATAATAAAAACAAAAATTCTTTCGGTCGGCAATAGCTCCCGAAAGAATTTATTTATTTATTGTGAGTATCGCAACGGAGGCGACGAGCTCATTAAAACGACAGAATTAAAGGCAGTTAGTTTGAGTCAAATCTACGAATGATCAGTTGTCCTTAAAAACAAAAAAAAAAACGATCGTTGTCCTAAAAATATGTAAACTAACAAAAATTATTAATCAAAATCAGTATATAGAATAAAAATAAAAAGGAAATAAAAATATTTGCCTAAAACGTACGTTATATTTTTGAATAGATGTTTTCATGCTTTAAATGTGTTAGTACTGTTTGTATGGATGGGCTACCTTCCGTCAGTAAGTCATGTAAGTCGTAAGGAATGGTTAGTTTGCTACGTTGTCTACAGTCAGTTAGTATATGTTTGACGGTTAGTGTTCTGTTGCATATTCGACAAGTGGGTATTTCTTTTCTGTCTAGTAAGTACGAATGGGTAAGTAGGGTGTGTCCTATCCGAAGCCTGGATAAAATAACTTCGTCTCGTCGAGAGAATTGTTCTTTTACCCAGGCTTTGGTCGTATTCTTAATTTCCCTTAGTTTGGAAGTACTTCTCAACCAATGTTGTTCCCATTCGCACAATGTGTTAGTACGTAAAGTTTTGTTCAGGTCGAAAGTTGTCAAGGTGTTTACATCGGGTATGGATCGGCTTGTAGCCAGTTTCGCCTGTAAGTCAACAGTTGTACTCATAGGGATGTCTTCGTGTCCTGGTAGCCAAAGGAGTATAATATTTTTGTCTTTACCTTGTAGAGTGTTTATTTGTGTAAATATGTTTATGATAATTGGATGAGTGCTGTAAATGTTCTGTAAGGACATTAAGGAACTTAAGGAATCGGTGCAAACAGTGATCGTGTCAGTTTCTGATTCTTGAACGTTGGTCAGTGCTAAAAGTATCCCGTAGAGTTCAGCAGTATATATAGTCGTCTGTTCCGGTAATTTGATTTGGTATGTATTGTCTTGTACAATGGCCGCTGCCCCTGTTCCAGAGTCTGTCTTGGATTTGTCAGTATAAGTGTATAAAGTTTTTGGATTTCGCCTTATTATTGAGTTGATTGAATTTTTGTAAAATAATCTTGAAGTCGGATCTGTCTTTTTATATTTTGTTAGTGTCAAGTCAATCCTTAAGTTCCTCAATCTCCAAGGTGGTGTTTCGGTGAATTTGTTTTTGAGAATAGGAGTTTCCGTTAAAATTGAATTACTTCTATCTTCTAGTGCCCTTACTATAAAAGGTTTTCGTTTAAAATTAAGTTGCGTATATTTATTAAAATTCATATTTTCGAGAAAACCTCTAACACAGGACGTTCCAAGCCCTTTTGATTTTACATTAAATGCTGAGCACAACATTTCACGCCTGTACTGTAGCGGGGGTTCTCCTGCCAAGGCGCAAAGGCTATTTGCAGGACTGGTTCTGAAAGCTCCTGTGACAAGCCTGAGTCCTGTGTTGTGTATTGTGTCGAGAAGTCTTAAAGTGGTTGGACTGGCAGATGAATATGCTATACATCCATAATCCAGAAGAGACCTGGTGTAAGATCGATAGAATGTAAGCATGGTACATTTGTCAGCACCCCATTTGGTGTTACTAAGGATTCTTAACAAATTCAACGACCTTTTGCATTCGGTAAGAAGTCCTTTCAGGTGGGGTAACCATGTTAGTTTTTTGTCAAGTGTCATACCTAAAAATGTCAGTAAGTCAGTTTTCTCAATTATTGTCTGATGTAATGTTAAGTGGGATATTTGGTCTGCTCTTTTTCTAGAGAATATTATATATTTAGTCTTGTCTCTAGAAAATTGAAAACCAGTTATGGAGCACCACTTGTCTAACTCCTGTAGTGTATTCTGTACCTGTTGTTTACCTTTATTGATGTCCGTGTATGTGGTGTAGATAAGGAGGTCATCGGCATACAGGCAATATGACACTCCTTGAGTAATACATCCAGTAACGGAATTTATTGCGATATTAAAGAGAGTCGTACTCAGCACACCTCCTTGAGGCACTCCATTCTCCTGTAAAAACTCTTCTGAAAGAGCCGTACCTATTCTCACTCTGAATGATCTTCGGGTAAGATAGCTCTTCAAGTAAAGCGTGACTTGGCCTTGCACACCCCATTCTAGCAGCTGAGACAGTATTAGTCGTCTCCAGACTCTGTCGTAGGCTTTCTCTAAATCTAATGATACGGCTAGTATGGATTTTTTATTTAGGAAGGCATCTAAAACGTCATTTTCCAGCCTAGCGATGTGGTGCATTGTAGAGTGCATGGGCCTGAAACCACATTGAAATGCGGAGAGAAGGTTATTGTTTTCTAAGAACCAAATGATTCTTTTGTTTATCATTTTCTCCAGTATTTTCCCACAACAATTAGTCATGCTAATGGGCCTGAAACTTGAATCTAAATTGCTATCTTTCCCTTTCTTTAATATAGGAATAACTATAGCTTCATTCCAGAAGTGAGGATAGGCACCGCTCTGAAATATGTCATTAAATATGTTTAGGAGAGTGACGAGGCCTATGTTGGGTAGGTTTTTATACATATCATAAGTTAGTCCGTCAGGTCCAGGTGCTGTAATGCGAGTCGTCGACAGTGCATGTCTTAGTTCGTCGAAGGTAAACGGATCATTCAAAGGGTGGTCATGTTGGTTCGTAATTGGGAGGATTGTATTTTCTACGTTATTTCTGTGTTGTAAAAATATGTCCGCGTAGTTCTCGTTACTAGATATCGTGGCAAAATATTTACCAATTATATTACTAATTTCTGTTTGGTCAGTTATGGTGGTATTCAAGTTCTTGATTCCGGTTATGGGGGGTCTGTAATTCCGATGTTGTATCTGTCTTATCTTCGTCCATATTTCTTGTTTTGGTGTGTTTCTGTTCATGTTTGATACGAAATCTACCCAACATTTCTTTTTACTGTTTCTCACAGTCCACTGGGCCTTCGCCTTTTCTTTTTTATAATTTTGAAGGTTGAGGTCAGAAGGGTTCCTACAAAATAAATTGAGAGCTCTTCTACGATTTCTAACTGCTATCCTGCAATCATCGTTCCACCAAGGAACAGGTGCTTTTCTGTATGTGTTTTTCGTCATCGGTATACTTGCGTTTGCTGCTTTAATGATTACCGAGTTCAGTTGTTCTATCGTCCTTGTTTGTGAAGTCATGAGTTCGTTAGTAACTTGGGTTCGGAAGGTGTCCCAGTCTGCTTTTTTTGTGTTATATCGTTCTATTCCATGGAAAGTGGGCGTGAATGTACTCTGTTTAATGAAGATGGGAAAGTGATCACTCCCATGTGAGTCGTGACAAACTTCCCATGAAAAATGTGTATACACTGAAGATGTACACAGGGCTACGTCTATGTTAGTAAGTGTTCCAGTTCTTGGGCAGAGGTGAGTCGGTGAGTTAGTGTTGAGGCATAACAAATCATTCTGTTCAAAGAGATGCTGTAGTTGTACTCCTTTACTATTATTGGTCAAGGAATGCCACATTTGGCTGTTTGCATTTAGGTCCCCCATGAATAATAAAGGAGTTGGTAATTGTGTCAGTAAGTCATTGAGTTCGTGGACGTCTATGGGCTCACTTGGCGGCAGATAGACAGAACACACAGTTATTCGAAAAGGAAGATGTACTGAGACAGCTACAGCTTGGATAGTCGTCCTCAGCTGAACAGGTTCGCTGTGGATGTTATCCTCTACTAATATCGCAACTCCGCCACAAGCTCTACCACCCAAGGAGTAGTCTCTCCTATAGAGGGAATAGCCATGTATGCTGATGTCCTTACCTTGTTGAAGGTGTGTTTCTTGGAGTGCAATGACTTGTGGTTTGGACTGGCTCAGGAGTAATTTCAGATCCTCGATGTGCCTTCCAAGTCCATTAATGTTCCACTGCAGTACAGACATGATGTAGATTTGTCAGAAGATTATGAAATACCAAATTGCTAAAATATTCAAATAAATTAAAAACTTTTATATCAATATTGCTGGCACATGTATTATCCCTCTTAATGTTACTTAACATTCGGGGTGAACTTGTCTTGAGCAGTGTTTGGCTTGAAATAAATTTTAAACAGAAAAGACAAAATTGATCAAAAATTGTGGACATTTTAAAAAAGTGCTGGTCCAATTTAAATTTCGGAAAATTAAAACATTCAAGGATGTGCTGATTTCTTGCAATAACAAAAACAATTGTAATGTAAGTCTTGGGCAGGTTTGCACCTTTATTGTATAAGTTAAGAGTTGTTCGATTTAAAATAACCAATAAAAGCAGAAGATAGAAGTATTCAAAACATAATGATTTGAAAAATATAATTTTATTCATATCTGCAGTGAAAATTAATTTGAAAAACACCAATTTAAAAATAATTAATATGAGTAAAAACATTAAAAGAACTAAAAAGGTCATGTTTTACCGTATTTTAAGTTTACTACTGTCCTGTAGTTTGTCAGTCGGTGTTTTCCCTTGATTCTGCCGTCCTTGAGCTATTTTCTCCTTGGCTTCTTTTCCATCATCACGTTGACGAGAGGATTTTTCTGTCATTTCTTTCTTCGATGATTTCAATGAAGCTCTGCTGAAGCTCCTGGTCCGTCCGGTGGGAGTATCTATTGGAGTCGTGGGGTCTTCTTTCCTTTTCAAGGGTTCAGGTGTACAGCGACTCTTTACCAATAGATTTTCTAGGATTTCAATCCTTTTGTTGAACAGGCCTATTAAATTGGTCAGCCTGTCATCTGCATTTGGATCATGATTAGTATTCATCGCTTTTTTGGCGTATGTCTCTGCTGTCCGTGTTCCCTTCATCTGTCGTTTGGCCTCATGGTAGTTTAGATTCTTGGTTACCATAAGTCTTTTTACCTCAAACTCATCAGCATAAACGGAACATAATTTAGTAGTTGTCCGGTGGTTTTCCCCACATAGGCAACATTTAATTTTGGAACATTCGTTTTCATGCTGAGGCTCGGCACACTTCCTGCACACTTGTTCTTTTTCACAGGAAGTTCGATGATGTCCAAGAGATCCACACCTATAACAGATCAGGGGAGGCGGGATGTACAAGCGAACACTGACAGCCATGTAGCCAATGAACAACTTGTCTGGAAGCTGCGGCGAGTCGAAAGTCGCTACGAACAGGGCTGATTTCTTCGCAGGATTTCCGAGGCGTCGAATGTTGACTACATTCTGAGTAGTTAGTTCTTCAAGAATTTCTTCTTCCTTATAATCCCGAAGATCCGAACAGTAGAAGACACCTCGAGAGTGGTTGAGGGTTCTGTGGGGCTGGACGGATATTTTATATTTATTGAAAGTGTTTTGGGCTAATAGTTTTGTCGTCACATCACTGTTTGGTGAGTCAAGAAATAGTAAGCCGGTTTTCTTTATTTTCTTGACTTTGATATTTTTTGAAAATGAACAAACCCAGCGATTTATTACAAAAGGACTGACATCGTTAAATGTCGTAGATTGTTGTTGTATTTCGACTATCAAATAGCGAGGAATATTAGTTTCTTTTACCTCGATTGATCTTGACGCTTTATACCAGTCTTTTTCATTGACAGACTTCTTCTCCATGGTCTGGGCATCCTTTTCAACCATAGTACACATTGTTTCTCCACTTACTTCCAGATATATTGACAATTTTTTGAAGAATAGAAATCTTTAACTTTTCTCCGTAAATTGCAAACATATGTTATCCCGAAAGAATTTACCACAGGAAACTGAGAAGAACACACCCCAATAATTATAAATCTACTGGGACGAAGCTATGATCACGGACCGAACTGTTCACCATAATAAACCAGATATTCTCATCATCGGCAAGCATAATAAGACTGCTGATATAATTGATATCTCAGTGCCGAATGAAGAGAATATCCGGAAAGCATATGCCGAAAAGCTGCGAAAATATCAAGACTTGGCCGTTGAGATCTCTATAAATTAGATTCCGCTAGAGTTACTGCAGTTATCTTTTTGACCAATGGTTTGATACCAAATACTACAGTCAGTGCCACCAAATATCTAAAATTGTCAGAGGAACACTTAATATTATCCCAGCAAGCATTTCTACTCGACACGGCTAGGATCGTAAGAAAATTTCTTAATGCCCATAATCAATAAATAAAGAAAATATTTCTAAAAATAAAAATAATTTTTTTACTGGTTGAAACGATCCCCCAGTAAAAATATTCCCCAGTTATCTGAGAGACCCCACCCCCATAATAATAATAAAGTATTGCTAGGCTTTAATATCATGACTAGCTGAAGCTTTGATTACTTTGTTTAATTAACTTTCCTTCCACTGATACGAAGGCTGGTAGGGAAAATGGCAAACCACGCTAGAGTAAGGCTGGATTTTTCTTCCAGGTTCATAAGGCTGCCTGGTTACTTATCTTTTCTTAAAAATAAATGTTCGAAAATTAAATCACAGTTGTGGTCCTAAAAATCAAAAAGTGGCTGAATGAAACTTTAGTAGTCATAAATATATAATGCACGAACAAAAAAAATTTAATTCTTTACTGATGAACTATGTTTTTTTTTTTTAATTTTTAACAATTTACTAATCTTTTATAACTAAATATTAATAATTTTAATATTCTGTATTCGTGTTCACATTTATCCTATCAATTTCAATTTTTTTCATTATACCTATTTTATTTTACTGTCCTAATTAAAACAGTCCCCTAGCCAATGACCCTTTTTGGTAAATGCGAGACAGGTACTAACATATAATATAATATTTAGGTTGTAGTTTTCACAAGAACCAAAGTAATTAAGACATATGAATATATAAAAAAGTCCGACTCGCAGGAACTGCATCATCTTAGCGCGGTTACGTACATCTCGAAATTGAATAGATTAGCATCACAAATCACAGGAAACTGACAGTAGCCAACTTACACAGAAGCGGATAATTTTTAATCTGTATAAGTCAATACAATTATTTACTGAAAACGTACTTCCTCTTCGACTACTGCTGAGAAGGCTCTATTCTAAACAATCAAAAATTCGTTGTCATTTTAAGTACCCTCTTTTACTAGCAAATTCGTTTTACTGTTATAATCAACTGTAAATATGTGCTTCATGGCGAATAAAATTCCATTCTGTCGTGGGTTTAATCTTTCTACAAAATAAGAAATATCGATAACTTCTGTTCGAGGCTATGAGGAAGGTTATATAGATAGGAGAATTCAAAACAAAGTACGCATAAGTCATCATGATTAGCCAAAGCCACTCCAAACTTATTACCAATACCTTTCACCGGTTCTTAGCTTATTTTACTACAGTACTTATTTTACTGATAAATGCAATTTAAAACAAAAAACAACCGATTAAAAAGTGAGATAAACAAAGAGAAAAACCCTTTCAAAACAAACACATTTTAATTTTTAAACGCTTGTATCTCTGATTGACGTTGCCCCATCGAATATTGCTTCAGAACCTTTTTTGTAGAGAATTTAGTAAGCATTCGAATGGTTACCATCCACTTACCACGATTTCCCAACCGTTATCGAAATATTTATGAAAAATGTATGAAGATCCGAAAACTTTTCATGTCTATTAATAAAATAATTTTTTCACATACTTCCTTAACTCCAAATATAACCAAAACTTAATCGTCTTAGTTGAGATGAATTTCAAAGATGTAGAAAATATTTCAATTGAATCCCGCGATTCTCAGTACCCGCAAAAAAATAATGACTTACTAAAACATTTTTTCCACTTTTCTCAAAAACGGTTATAGATATCGCCTTAAAAATGGCTTCATTCGTTTTCCTATGTTAAGAAACATATAAAACAAGTACCTAAAAGCATATGAACTCAAAAACGTAACCGTTACGATTTTTTTTTTGCACGCATTTCGCCCCAAACACCATCTTACAGTGGGCGGATTCTGCTGGTTAACGAACTTGACCTTTCAAATTAGAAGACAGATTTTTTTACCAAATTTCATCAAAATCTGACCATTTTTGAGCCGTCAGGAGCGCGAACAGACAAGCATGTATATAAATATGTGTGTGTGTGTGTGTATATATATATATATATATATATATATATATATATATATATCCAAATTTGAACCACCTATATTTTCGTGATCTATGGGGTCTGAAACGAGAAAGTTTCTAGTCCGCACTTCCGGATTGCGTCGTGAGGTCAACCTCATAAGCGGGTTCTCCCTATGGAGGTAGGGAGTAACCGCACTAAAAGGTGACCTACGAAAATTTTATTTGCAATTACATGATCTCTTCTCGCTTATTACAAATATTTATTCTATTCCGAATACCTATTAAAGGTTTGTTCCATTAAATTCTTACACCTGCGCCACATTTCTATACAAATCTACAATACTACCCATACTAACTTACGCATGCCCTGTCTGGTTTGGTGCCAGTAACACACACATAAAACGTCTACAAACTTTTCAACACAAGGTACTCCGAATAGTGTCCAATGCTCCTTGGTTCAACACAAGGTACTCCGAATAGTGTCCAATGCTCCTTGGTTCAACACAAGGTACCCCGAATAGTGTCCAATGCTCCTTGGTTCAACACAAGGTACTCCGAATAGTGTCCAATGCTCCTTGGTTCAACACAAGGTACTCCGAAAAGTGTCCAATGCTCCTTGGTTCAACACAAGGTACTCCGAATAGTGTCCAATGCTCCTTGGTTCAACACAAGGTACTCCGAATAGTGTCCAATGCTCCTTGGTTCAACACAAGGTACTCCGAATAGTGTCCAATGCTCCTTGGTTCAACACAAGGTACTCCGCATAGTGGCCAATGCTCCTTGGTTCAACACAAGGTACTCCGAATAGTGTCCAATGCTCCTTGGTTCAACACAAGGTACTCCGAATAGTGTCCAATGCTCCTTGGTTCGTAAGGAACAGCCAGATCCACAGAGAACTGGAGGTTGATCCATTTTTCACTCAGATAGAAAAACTAGTGCGAAAATATGACCAGACACTACCAGCCTCCAGCAGTTCCGTGTTTTATCAACTGGGACAAAGAAAAACTTCGCGAATAAAACACAGACTTTATCAAGACATTTTAACACTTTAAATTTTTATCTTACAAATATTGTTTTGTGTTTAATACGTTTTGTATTGGTCCAAAAATAAAATTGTTTGTTTTTTCATTAAATTCTCTGTAAAATTAGCATAAGCACTTACTATTTTTACTCTTTAATAAGTGGGCATCACTTATGCGGTCATATTTGTCAGCCTTCAGCAGATCAAAATCATATTAAAAATAGCTAACCTTTCAGATATATCTATAATTTCAAACCGGCGTGATCATGTAAAACCTGTTATTGATGTATGTATGTTGATGTAAAAACGACAATTTAACAACATTCATTCTGACATGAAAATAATCGGGTATGATCGGACTTGATCGAATATGTAAATGAATGTTTAACCGGCTGAGGATAATTTTTTTTTTTTTTTCTATGTGCCTGTTAAGTAGAATATAATTTTAAAGATCAAATGCCATTTGTGAAACATATCACATGGGACTTTAATCCTTAGGCCCAAGGCAGTAAGTAGATTGCCTTGTAGTCCGAGTGGCCAGCTCAACCAAAGGTTGTATCTTGTATTTTCTACCAAAGCCTGCGTACAGATAGGATACTAAACCCGCAATCTGTCGCTGACAGATCATTAATGCTAACATTCTACCAGATCCTATACCAGATCTCTGCTGGATTACGGCTGTATAGTATATTCATCTGCCAGCCTAAGCACTTTAAAGCTACTCAACGCAATACATCATACAGGACTCAGAATAGCGACTGGGGCCTTTAGATCAAGTTGATAGCATTTGTGTAGAAGCAGGAGAACCTCCACTGGAGTATAGACGGAAGTACTTGGGTATAAAAGTTCTCTTAAAATCAAAAACCTTAAATACAGCCTGTACAAAATACTTTATGGACAGTTCTCTGATAAACAAATACATACAAAAAAATCCAAAACATAAGCCACTACTCATAAGAAACATGCAACATCACACTGATAGAGACGCACTACACACACCCACATACACAAACACACCGTTAACATTCCCTCCCTGGAAAATTGACTTAACACTAGCACAATTTAAAAAAAACCATCCGCTATCCAACAAAATTTACAAAACCTTATTTACCTCACTTTTGGCAGACAAACGTAACCATATCCACATCTACACAGACGGATCGAAAACACCATCTGGAACTGCAGCAGCAGCCATTAACCAAAACCAAACACATTCAATCAAATTACATGACAACACAAGTATCTACACAGCCGAATTACACGCCATACACTTAGCCCTTACAAAACTACATAACACTGACAACACAAACATACTCCTATGTACAGACTCACTCAGTTCTTTATGCTCCCTCGATAATATTAATGCTAACCGCCCAATAATTAAACAGATATACGAACAATTACACAGACTCAGCAATCACACAATTGCACTATTATGGCTACCCGGACACGAGGACATCGGACTATGTACATCAGTAGACAAACATGCAAAATACGCAACTAATAAACAGATCGTAGACATTGAAAACATTACGTTAGATGATTTGGTTCACACATTACGCACACTTACATTAAACGACTGGTTGAATCACTGGCTACAAACAAACAACAAATTAAGAACACAGTAAAAGCATGGGGTAAAGAACAATACACCTTAAAAAGAAGAGACCAAGTAGTACAGACCAGACTTCGCATTGGACACTCGTTGCTCACACATAATTACCTCATGGAGAAAAAAGACAAACCGATATGCAGAGTTTGTAACATAACATTAACAATTAAACACATACTCACTGAATGTAAAAGACGCGACAAACTGAACATTCCACACGACCTAAAAGAACTTCTTACAGAGGGTAGTCCATAGATAAACTCTATACTCCAATATTTAAAACACATAAACATGTATCACAGAATCTGAAGAAACGAAATACTTTTTTTTTTCTATTATGTAATTATTATTATTATTTTTATTTTCTATTATGTAATTATTACTCAATTTTAGTTGGTCATTAATGGAAAACCAGAACATGTAGCACCCATCATGGCCTAATAAATAATTGTAGTTAGTTTTAGTGATAAGTTATGTAAATATATTAACTGTAGTTCAAATAGCAAGGCTCTAAATAATGTTTAGCACATAATTCTTAACACAAACCTACTAACTTTTGTCGTATGCTCTCCTTAAACTTTTGTTGTATTTAGTACTATAAGTTACTGATAATTGTGAACATTTAAATTTGTGGGTGGCAACCTGTAGATAGCCAGGCGCTAATAGCCAAGATGTAGATGCGCCGTTAAAAAAAAAAAAAAAAAAAAAAAAAAAAAAAAAAAAAAAAAAAAAAAAAAATTGTATGTTTTACTGTATCTTAAAAAAAAAAAAGAGCAAGTCGCCGTTGTTGCGAAGCTCGTAAAATAAATAAATAAATATTTAACTCGGAACAAAAATTATTGAATCTAGCTAGCAGCCTCATATATGGTCCGCTTCTCATAAAAGTCCAACTAGCAGGAACTGCGCAATCTTAGCGCGTTTCCGTTCTTTTCCCTACTGACATTTGAGAAGCTTAGAACAGAAACAGTTAATATATTGTCTTATCCCTTCGTGAAAAATGTAAAATAAAATCTCGAAGAGAACGAATACATTGGGAACCACAACAGGAACCTGACAGGATCCTAATGAGTCGGCACTTTAGGACTCTATAGGATTACGGATTCCATCTTAAGGTCAACCTCATAAGCAGGTTTCTCCAGTATGAATAGAGGGAGACAACGTGCAAAAAACTTGGTATAAAAATACATTGACTCATTCAAAAGTCAATTTGTTAACAGCAGAATCTGTTTATTTGCATCCTGATTTTTCGGCAAAATGCGCTCAAAAAATAATAATAGAACTTACGACTTCGCTTCCACGGAACTTAATATATTTTTGGCGTAGCAAATCAAATGAATCTACTTTAAATATGATATCTCTAACAGTTTAGGAAAATTTCAGGGTCGGGTACTCCGTAACGGCAGAGTTAGTTGTTACTTTTTTCCATATTTGACATACATCCAAACTGGGGAGTACACTTGTCAGTTACATTACAAGAGGAAATGTTACATAAAAAAAAAAAAAATATTAACAGACATGAGTCATTTTAAACTCCTTATATAGCCCACTTTCCTATATATCTCGAAAACTGTTGCTAAATCGCCAAAAGTGGTGACCATTCAAAAGCTGAATAAATGTTCCACAAAAAATATTTTTAATAAATTTTCGATGAGACACGATCACCGCCGGACAAAATTGTGCTCAAAATTTCGAAAACGGTAGGTTTTCTTTACGTAAAAATAAATTTTGTGTTCGCTTTTTTATAAAAGGCTTACAACACAGCAACTAATTGAACGGAAACAACACTTTCGAAAATACAAGGACTTTTTTTATAATACAAGTAAGATGGTCCAAAATAAATTTGCATAATAACCTTCTTTGTTGAATTAAAAAGGTTTGGAATGGTGACCCACTTCCCACGATAGGTATCTTAGTCGTTTAAAAGATGTTTGGCAAAATATGCGTCGAGGCTGTCTGTTATGAATTCTCCTATAATAAAATATATATTATGTTAATGCTTACTGTGTTTTTGTTGTGTGTGTGTTTTTTTGTTTTTTTTATGAATTCCAAAATATATGAAAGTTTATCTTTTTTGAACCCTAAAAAAATCGAGTTTGCTACATTTTCGCAAAACTTGTTTGAGGTTATTTTTATACAAAAAATGATTAATTTCTTCATCACTTCAGGACGCCTAACTGTACCTGGAAGCCGGTAAACGCAAAAGAAGCTCTTACGTTAAACGTTTATCAAGCAAATTTCTTGAAGAAAAAATTACTGTGCCACCCAGAAACCAACATGCAATTTTGACGATACATATATGGTAAAAAAAATCTTTCAGATTAAAGAGTTCAAGGGCAGCAAAATCTATACCGCTGTAGCTATATAGATGCCCTTGAACTATTTAATCTGAAAGATTTTTTTTTTTACCATATATGTATCGTAAAAATTGCATGTTGGTTTCTGGGTTGCACAGTAACTTTATTTACATAGGTGATGCCTTATTCCAGAAGGAAATAAAGGCGTCTATAATGCATATTAATCATAAGCCGGATGATGTATCTATTATGTATCGTCGATAATACACGACGATACAGCTAAGGACCTGAGGAGTCGTCTAGTGTGATCGGAACTGTGAAAATCTTTTTTGCTATTACCAAATATGGTCAACTTTGACTCCATTTTCCTCAAAACATTGAGTTTGTTACTTAGACCCCTTGACCTCTGGGGACATCGTATGTATTACAAATTTACATGTATTAAAATGCAAAAGACTGGCGTTTCATAACCTTGGATTCGAAACGTCGGAATTTCTTCTCAGAAACTCCGGATTGTGTCATTGGATCGTAGTAATCAGCGGGTTTCCAACCTCTGTGTGCGAAGAAACGATCTAAGAATCCTTGCGGACGTAGTAGCTAGTTATGTATGAACTGCGCATCTGTAAAGGCATAACAAGTTGGCGGATGTGCGTCACACAGGCCTTCGGGCAGTCCGAATCCTTACATTAGTCAATTTGTGTGATCAATTAATGCGGACTATTAATAAACGGTCATCAGCTGGCCGTGCACGTCGGCTACATCTCAGCCATAACGAGCAGCCAGCTGTGTGTAAATACTACACGCAGTAGCTTTATGTAGCTACTAGTCAGATCAAAACTTACAATCGTTTGCTTACATAGGATAGGAAACTTATAACTTTTTTTTTAATTATTACTCCTTTTCTTTCAATCATTCATTTGATTTTTAAATAAACTGCCCTTCGAAGGGTAATTAATTAATTTGGTGGTTCATTGTTTTTTACCCCTTTCAAAAATAGCAAGCATTTATTTCTTAAAATAAACGGTTAAAAACGGGAAGTAATATAATTTAAGTTTAGTATTTGCTGCTCTATAATTCAGTAAATTCAGGAATTTCCCAAAACATTTACACTTAAACAAGTACCAGTAAGCCAATCCTTAAATACACAATTGGTTTGGTAACTTACAACTTTTAAGAATAAAGGTACTAATTAGAAAATCGGTTTGAAACAATAAATGAAATCGAATAAAATAAAAGGCCAAAGAGGCGATATAAGCATGCTTTCTTCTAAATCATGCAATTATAATAACAAAACAAAATTAAATACAAAGTGCCTCTTATTGATTTAGGAGAATGGTGGCACCCAATGTGATCAGCTACCATACAGGTTGGTCAACTACTGGAAACAAAATAATAATAAGAACTATTGTAGGTTTTTCAATTCACAATTGCAAATGATAAAAGATAATGTATCCAGCTGGTAAAACTTTTTATATGGTTCTATCAGACCATGAATCACTGTTTTTATTGATATTGTATAATTTTTATTTTTTCCTCCTTGTCTACCAAAATCGACCATATAGTATTATTTTTATTTCTTTAATGTTCTTTTTTTCAGGGTTTTGTAGTTAGTATTTTAATCTGATAGCTCAATTTTTTTTATAATTAAGATTTTATCAATTTTTTCTAATTAAAAATTGCTAATTGTTTTTAGTATAGGATTTCATATTAATACATGTTTCATTCATTATTTAATAAATATAATATTTAATTACTTATCTATACTTTAATGTTATTTATTCAATAAAATTAAACGTAAATCTTGGTTATAAATACAAATCTTTGCTTCATAATTGCGTTCATTACACAAAAGAGTTTTAGTAATGTAATGTTTACATTACTTACTGGAAAGTGAATTTTTTGACGGTCTGCATCCTGAGGCACTTGAGAATGAAATATCTGAACATGACAGTAATCTGGCAAATGGGCGAATGGAGGGGGAATCTGGCTGACGGAAGGGGACATTTTTTCTCAATTAAGTGCTTTAATCTTTTCTTAATTTGTGTTTGCCTAACGTTTCTAATTATCAGGTTTAACAAAAAAAAATGTATTTGAAGGTTAAACAGTTTTTACAGCCTAACATAATTGTTTTAAATACTAACTAAGTACGTACTAGACGCTGTATCTATGCTACCACTGGAAGCCTTTGTAAATAACATTCCTTGCTTTTTAGCGCGCTTATTCCCTCCCTCTAGGGAGAAAATCTTATGAGGCCATTTCGATGACGAAATACGGAAGTGCTTACCAGAAATAACGTTTCATAACCTATAGGTCAGGTAAAACCGGCCACCCTAATATATATATGTGTGTGTGTGTGTGTGTAAGTATATATATATATATATATATATATATATATATATATATATATATATATATATATATATATTATATATATATATATATATATATATATATATATATATATATATTTATATATATATAGCCAACGGCCATAGCCACGTTGAATGCACCGGTTCCCGTAGATCACTGAAGTTAAGCAACGTCGGGCGTGGTCAGTACCTGAATGGGTGACCGACCACGTGCTGTTGCCATTATAGAAAAGGGCTGCAACCTGTAGACAGCCCGGCGTTAATAGCCCTAATGTTGATAAGCCGTTAAACATTCGCACACACACACACACACAAAAAAATATATATATACATACACACATAACTGCCTGTTCACACTGTAAGTACAATTTACAATCATCAATTATCATAATCCATCAATCGAAATACTATTTTTTCAGCACAACTCAGGCAAAAATATATTGAAAAATATATTTCCAATTGAGAAAATTGGAAACAAATAAAATTTTATTTTTGAATACTTTTTAAAATGTCTTGAAAATGTTTCGAAATGTTTAAAATTGAACCATACTATCATATATACATTTTGGTTACGTTTGGCAACGAGAAAAAATAAAATAATAATTATTATATTAAAATACATAAGACGTTTTACATTTCTTGTGTATTTCTTATATATCTGAAATAATCGTGGTGAATAGAAGGGAGCCATTAATAAGCCTAGAAAAATTCCTAAAACATCTGTTCAGGTCTAAATATCGTTACGACAACTTCAGTCATAGATAACAACCATTCATTATTCAGAAGTGTTAATAAAGCGAAATATCAAAGGTTTCCAAATGAGATTAGACTTAAGAATTATATGAAAACCCGCCAAGAATTAGGCGTATATCTAGCTTGTCGGACTTTTTATTATAATTATTATGTTATAATAAAAATTCTGACACGTGCAAAAATGTAACCTTGGGCTCAACGTGAACATCCTCGATGCTCGGCACATTCTAGTAGAATAGTAGCAGTTCAAGGTGCCAGAAAGCGTTTCAGTTCTTATCACTAGTGCCATTTAGAAAGCTTAGAATAGAAACATTCCCTATTCTGTCTTAATCTTTCGGAAAAAATTTAAACACAAGTAAAAATATAAAATGAAATCTGAATCAGAGAAGCAAGATCTTAAGCGCAAATCAGGACATTTACAGTATCCTACTCCACTTATCAAAAACAGTTTTAGATTTGATCTTGAAAATGGTATCAAGAGTCTTCCGACTTCCAAGTACTGTGCACCTGGAAGCTCATTAACGCAAAAACGGAAGCATTGTTTTCGCCCAAAAACATGTTCTGGAAGTCAGAAGATCCCGGATAACGAACTTGACCTTTCAAAATATACAATGTATTTTTGTATCAAATTTCCAAAACATTGGACCATTGATGGGGCAGCTAGAGAGCGTACAGACATATATATATATATATATATATATATATATATATATATATATATATACTGACATATTTAAGCCACCGTTAACGCGCTAAAACACAAATCTCGCAAATGTGTATAATACCAGTATAACTTGCATAAATGTATTTTACCTCAAAGAAGATAAGTTGACTTGACAATAGGACAGCACGTTCTATTCAACCAGAAAAAATAATCATCCTTGTAAGTGCTAAAATATGAAACGGGTAAAAGATCTCTATAATGATGTGTTTTTAGGAAATGGATACTTCAGCTGTCAGATACTTATCAGCTTGTTCTTACTTGTCAAGGAGAAAGCATACCAACCCTATTTGCATATTGGCGAATGTGGCACGAACATAAATCGTCTCATTTCCACCTGTCGTTTAGAGACTGAAATGTTTATGATATTTTTTGAATGTGTTTTGAATGTGTTCGACTAGGTAATTTTTCCACTTGACTCATATTAATAGGGAAGCTAATCTGAATATGGGACAGTAAAGCAGATGTCATGTAGTAAGCCTTCGCAACAAATCGAAGAAGAATATGACGTCAAAACTTGGGTCAAAAAAGAAGAGCAGCATTTAGGAATCCATATTGACAGAAGTACCTCTCAAAATATAATAAAAATAATCACTAAACCCACCCCTAATCGTAGGCAATAGATGTGAAGAGATAATTATAACAAGGATGAGAATAGGCCACATGAACTTCACTCATGTACATATAATAACAAAATATCTTCGACCCATATTTGAACCCCGCCAGATCTCTCTAACTATACATTTTACCCACTCAATAAACGATAAACTGCATCACCACTGTTAGAAGACAACACAGAAAAAAAATCGGCAAAATAGTAGTAATTGTAAACACCTACCTCTATAATAAAATATGATATATTAAGGTATAATATATATATATATATATATATATATATATATATATATATATATATATATATATAAAAATCAGTCCCGTAACAGGCCACGAGGGCCCAGAGGGGCAGATACTGTAGAGGTATCTGATTCTTGACCATACTGCGCACTAGGGAGATAGTGTGGTCAATAGTATGGCCGCCTGATTTTTCCCTTGCTGCTTCGACTGCTAGAGTCATTAGCACCAAGGTGCCCATTGATAAATTAATTAAAGGCTGGGTTGGCATAGGGACGATCTGGGACCCCAAATCCAACCCTCAAACGACGGCACTAGAAGAAAAAATCTTTAGTGCGCGCTCGGGTTTTGAAACTGGTCCTCCAGTTCGTTAGTCGAGTGCTCTACCACTGAACTAACCTCGCCCCCTAATATATATATAAACATTAAACATTAATTTAATAAGTGGAAATAAAAAGACTAATTATGAGACAGTAAATAAGAGAAAATTTTAAGAATTGATTGAATAGGTGTGAATTGAAAATGATAGTTATGAGTTATCGCATAGAGGGAAATATATATGGTACTTACTCTAAACAGTAAAACAAAAAGAAAAAAGATTAATAGTTAAAAATAGTAAGTAATAAGTATAAAGCCTAAATTCGTATGTATGTGTAACTATGTGAGTCTACGCTCATGCAAATATAGTGTAAATGATTTACGATATAAACAGTAAGTGAGTAATTGTGAAATACTGCTAGAAAACAACATAAAACAGAGAGAGGAAAAAAAAGGAATTTTAAAGCTGAACGAACTATTCAGGAAGTATTAATAGCTATGATTGCAAAATATGTAAATATTTACTCATAATAATCATATAATTATTGATAAATGAATTTAATTAAGTGCCAAGCTACATTTTTATTTATTTATTTTATTTTTTCCCCGCCCTCCAAATGTATATACATAGAGTAGCTGTAGAGTGTACATGTACATAGAGAGCTCCAGGCCCAACCGATTGGAGCTGGACTTAAAACTACACCTTATTCTACGCTTACGTACTAAAAGTGGGATGTATTTACAATCGGGGGACTTGAGCCTACTTAGTCTAAAATACTAAATCTAGGGGGAGACATAGTCATAAAGGGAGAAGTTATACAAGGAAGTAACTTAATCGGACTATATACAGGTTCCCACCCTTTATATACACACAGGGTATAGGATCGATTTTATTCAGCAAGACCATCGCTGAAAAAAAGTCATTTCTGATTTTTTAAGTATTTTTCGTGCTACGTCGAATGAGACCACAACCAATTCGATAGGATAATAATTTGAAAGATAAACGACTTTTATATTCAGAAGAACCTGAAAAACAGCTAGTATTAAGTATAAACTAGTCATAGTTTATTCAATGGGTCGAGAGATGCAAGTGTAATTTTGAGTGTTGAATCTAATAAAGTAATAAACAATGTTATACTCCTTACGTATTCCTCTTTATTTTTACAATTTGCGTTTATCACGAGGAAATGTAACAGGTACACACGGGCATAGACGGTGGATCTCATTGTTAATGTTCAGCTACTTCCTAGATTGTAGGAAATAATGTGAACGTATTTTTTTCGAAAAATGCTTACAAAAATCTATTCCCATCAGCCGCATCGCTAATTCAAATATTTATTTTAGGCTGTGTACAAATACGGTCAAGTATGGCAATGAAATTTAGGATACCACAGCTCAGTACCACATTTTTCCTGCTCCAAATAAGCTAAGGATAATTGAGTGTCATTACGAATTCTTCACAACCTGAATCCACCAAGTTCATAGTAGGTACATTTCCTAAAAAAAAAAATAAAAAAATAAAAAATAACACCTACATACACACATGAGACTTCCCGTATAAAATCAATTTTTCAGCAATAAACTATGTGATATAAAATATTGTTTTACTAAACACTAAAAAAACTAAAAACTGTGAGATTTCTACATACTGAGAAAACGTTCAACAAAAAGTGTTTTGGGATTTGAGCTAGTAATAAATTGGAAAAACATATTAGAGCAGTATTCTACATGTAATTAGATATAAAGAATGTTAGGTCACCCCCTCAATTTGGGGGTTTTTCCTTCTCGGCACCACTGTGAGGCGTGACTCGAAACAACATGAGAATCGAACGTGCTAGACACTTGACCACGAAGAGACCCAGCAATTTAAATTAATCAGCATTTCTATAATAAAATCCTATGTAGCACATCATTTAGAATTGTACGTACTTACAAAAGAACAAAAAACAAATGTCCACTACTACCAGAATATCAGACACTTTTCTCTACAACCGAATTACTTAAAAACACTTGAGGACAGAATAAACCTGTGGTTGAAGGTTAGAAAAGCCTTCTTACTATCCTGTATTGTATCCCTAAAGCAATTGATGCTATATGCAGGAAACCTGACTGACACTTGGAGCACCGATATGGAGGGGCGCAGTTGCCTTATCTACAATAACTCTCCATTAAACAAACAGTAACATAAAGAAATGTTTAAGCTCAAATGAGCTATTTGAATTTTTCTCTAAGTGTATGAGGAAGTTCAAAACAAAACCAATACTTTCCATTCTTCATTGATTGCGCTAAAAATATTTATGCAATATTCATTGTCATCAACAAGGAAATTTATAATTATGGATTGAATATTATACATAGAAGAAATATATACATATATAAAGCAGTGACCCAGGTGCATTGGTTGCCTATGTATGCACTTATAGATAACCAATGAATGCACCATACTATCAAGAAAAGAGGAAGTAGCTATCCGCGTTATTGCAAATTTATGCATTACATCTGATTTATTCAATTGGAACATTCTGAAAAAGCAGTGAGTTATATCCCCCAACAAAAAAACGCATTGAAAAAAAAAGAGGCCAAGTTCCAGGCCCCTCCCAAAGACAGTTAGCCTATCATTATTATGATATCATGAAAGTTATGATATCATAGTATTGGGCCAAGTTTTAGGCCCTTAATACCTTGTCAAGAACCTAATAATACCATACGCTTATTTCTGCATTTGCAACTTGGCCAGTTTTCGTTGAATGATCGGATTTATATATATCGCATTTAAAGATTCAGGGTTATTGTAAACTTCCTGATGACATAAAACTATTAAGTTTTTATGAATTCTACGTAAGTTAAAACTGCCATAATTTATCGAAAACTGAACAAGTTTTTGCTTTTAATAAAAACCTAATGTCCATCATCCTGCAAAATTTCAAGTCTCTAGCTTTTCGAGGAGTGCTTAATACTTTTCATGAGTCATTGGGTCGATTAAATTCCGATTTTCCATCGCCTATATCTCAGAAATTTTTCAGTCTAGAATTATGAAACTTTCCAATTTTACTCACGTCTGTCAGTTTAATACCTGCGAAAAATTTCATAAGTTTATTTTTGACTGATCAAAGTTATGAAAGGGTGCAATATCGCCTCTAATACTTCGTGTAATATACACACTGTGCGTAGGCCGAAACGTAACTTCCGAGCGCCTAGATATGATACAAAATATGAGGGATTTTTTCAGAGGATTTACATTTATAACCCATTAACATTGTTTAATATTATGTATGTTAATACACGGGAAAACAGTGAAGGATGATTTAACAATTAAATTAAATGTAATGAGGGCTAACAGATATAATTTCAGTTTTAATTATAATCCAATATTTTTCAGGCAGAGGGTCAAAAAAAGAGAATTAACAAAGGCAATTCATTTATTTCTACTTGCTCTACATGTTTCACACCTTAGGTGCCTCTTCAGGAGCCAAAAACTCAATAAACTAAAACTTACAGCCTAATTGTATTAAGGCGAACCTTCCTGTAAAATGGCCACGTCCAAACGTTTGGACCGTACATGCATACGTTTGCTGACCGTACATGCATGTTACTATTCTATAAAGCATTTGTTAGAGCAAAATTGGACTACGGTTGCATGGCTTATGACTCCGCATCAAGTAGAACACTAAAGATGTTAGATACTGTTCATCATAGCGGACTTAGACTTGCAACCGGAGCTTTCCGATCGAGCCCTATCTCGAGTCTCTATGTAGAAGCAGGAGAACTCCCATTACAGTACAGGAGAAACCAGCTTATGCTAAGCTACTATTTCTCAATTCGAGCTTCACAACACCATCCTCTAAATCCATACTTTTACAATAATGTTAGAAACCGTCTAACCCATAAATCTTTCCCTACAAGAATAAACAAATTATTAATAGATCATAATATAACAATACCAACCATAGATCACGATTCTGTTTCATCCATAGAGCCCTGGAAATTACCACATCCTATTATTAACCTAACGCTAGCAAAGTATAATAAAAACAACACGGATCCTTACATATTTGTGACAGAATATAAAAAATTAAAAACCACACTCCCTGAAGGTCATGAAATATATACGGATGGCTCCAAAGACAACAATGGAGTTGGCGCTGCAGTACTTAACTCATCAGGATCCTGTATGTTCGCTCTCCCAGCGATCTGCAGTAACTATACAGCTGAGCTACTAGCAATTGACAAAGCCCTGAATATTAATTTTCCAACAAAATCCCATTTAACAATATTTACAGATTCTCTATCTGCTCTCCTTGCTATAGGTGATCCATATTCATCGCATCCCATAATAGTGAATATATTTAAAAGAATTTACGACCTAAATTTAAAGGAACAAAAGGTTACATTTGTATGGATTCCAGGACATTGCGGAATAAATAAAAATGAACAAGTTGACACCTTGGCAAGGAAAGCAATTAGAGAAGGTATGCCTTTCTATAAAGTTTCAAAATTTGATTTAATGGCCCACTCGAAAGACTTGATTTGGAATACATGGCAAACTGTTTGGCAACAAGTAAGGGAAAACAAACTCAGAGAAATAAAGAGATGTGTAAAATCATGTAAGACATCAACAAATGGCACAAGAAGAAAGGAAGTGGTGTTAACCCGTATGAGAATTGGCCATACAAACCTCACCCATTCCTTTCTCATGTCAAAGGAACCTCCACCAATTTGCAGCTCATGCAATGTGCTACTCACTGTTGTACACATTCTGACGAATTGCCGTGCTTATGAGCAACTAAAAGAACAACACCAACTACCTGACTCCTTAGATGAAATTCTAGGCGACGATAGTAATCAAGTAGAGCGGCTTTTCAACTTTTTAAATGCCTCGAAGTTAATTGACAAAATTTAATTCAACCTTATATCAAAATTCAATACAACAAAATTTAGTTACACCTTAAATTAAAAATACCTCCGTAAGCATGGCTAAATGACACTGATATGCATATGTACGTGTTGGATGTATGTGTGTATATGAGTGTGTGTGTGTGTGTGTGTATCTATGTATATGTGTAATCTCTAAACAATAATTATCAATCAAAGGAATGGCGTTAATGACCTTAAAGGGTTGACATGCCAATAAAAAGCCAAAAAAAAAAAAAAAAAAACGTTTGGACCTAAGGTGTGAAACATGTCGAGCAAGTACAAATAAATGAATAGACTTTGTTAATTCTCTTTTGAAATGAAATGAAAAGTTTTATTCTTATTCCGGGACACAAGTCCCATAGGAATAATTTTGAAATTACAAAATAATAATGAATTTAATATATATAAACTTATTATATAATATATATACTTAGTATATAATGTACAGCTTCAATATAAACTAGGGATTGGGTAAAACTTGGAGGGATAGAAGGTGGTGGAAGAGTCAGGATTTAAAGGTTTCTAGGTTGGTAGAATGGCGGACAAACAGAGGCAAGGAATTCCATAGCGAGGTGGCACGGGTGATGAATGATTTTTCGAATATTGCTGTTCGGTGGGGAAGGAATATACAGATCGGAAGGACGAGATCGGGTGTTACGGGAGTGAACCGAGGATTTAAATTTAAGGAGTTGAAAAATATAAGAAGGTCTACGGGATTGAATTTCTTGGTAAAGGACTGAGCCGAGGAAGTACTGTCGGCGATAAAGAGGGAATAGCCAATAGGGGTAGAAATTGTTGACCTTCTGCCTGAAAAATATTGGATTGAAGAAGATTGGATCACTATAAAATATAAATAAGTTTTTATTATAGATTCAAGAATTAAAACTCAACAAAGATCTATTTCTGTCATGAGCAATATTTACATTTTCACAGTATGTATGTTAATAACATGTAAATGTAAATACAGTTTATTTCTAATACAGTAGGACCTCGATTATCCGGGGCAATGACGGGGAGGGTGGTCCACGGATAATCGAAACACAGTAATTTATTGACTAAATGTGTGTTTGTTCGCCAAGTCCGAATGCGGCGGACAATTTTTTAACACTTTCACTTTTTCTTTCCGCTTTATAATGGTTAATTTGTGTTCCAAAGTTAACACGACGCGATTTCTTTTTTTCTCCCATTTTAATTTCTATGTAACATATGTATGTATGTACTCGAGTGAAGAGTTAAAGCCCTACTGAGGAAATATTTCTTCGGTAGGCTAACAGCCCAGTAGGAGATTCATAGAAAGACGTGAAAACATTTCAGTTCCAAAAATATGAAATAGATTGAGATGCTTCCAGAAATATGGAATCATTAAATTCTTCCGAAAACAGCGCTGTTTCTCCATTCCTTAGTTTACAATGTATGTAATTAATTTAAATTAATATTTATTTACATAATCGTCATTACATACAAATATTTAATACATAATTACGAAATCAAATGCTTTAGTTGATAGAAATAAAAATAATGCAATAAATATGTTTGTATGTACATACATATATGTCCATAATATTTAAAAAAAGAATAAAAATAAAAATTCCCCCATCGAGACCCCGGTTAATTGGAATCCCGGATAATAGAGTCCCGGATAATAGAGTCCCGGATAATGGAGGTCTTACTGTACATACTTTGTGTCCAAGTAGAATGATATTATGTAGACATCTCATTAAAATAAAGTCCGTCAAGCAGGAGCTGCATAACTAAGCACTTTCCTCAGAATTTTTGTAGTGTAGACTACATTACTGAATAATTTGCTGTAAATAACCTATATAAATAAAACAAAAACGTGAATAGTTCTGCTCATTTACATTTCTTATGAGAACTGTTCAATTATTAATTTTGAAAATAATTTGCTTCCAGAACAGGATACAGTCCCCGTAATGGGAAATAGCTCTCCTTGCGGCGTCTTTGGAAACCTACGTCTGGCGGGCTAATCCAAATGAAACTGAGTTTAAAGTAACCCCCCCCCCCTTCCGATAGACCGATTAACTTCATTTTTACAACACATATTTCTCATGAGATACCCACGACGTATACCGCGTTTCGTTACAATACAGCAGAAATTACGACCGGTATAAGTCATATTAGTACTTTAGGTCCGGAGTAAACCCCCCCCCCTCCAAATAACCCAATTTAGTTTATTTTTACAACCCATTTATCTCTGTTAATTACCTCCGCGTATAGCGAGTTTCGTTGAAATGTAACAAAAATTACGGCTGGTAGTGGCAAATTGGTAATGTGGGTCCTGAGTAACCCCCCCCCCTCCTCATGTACCGATTTAGTTTATTTTTACAACGCATTTCTCTCTTTAGATCAACATAACAAATACCGAGTTTCGTTGAAATATAACAAAAACTACGGCTGGCATGGTCAAATTAGTGTTTTGGGTCCGGGGTACACCCCCCCCTTCCGGTGGACCGATTTTGGTGGTTAACGAACTCGTTCAATCGTTTGCTAATTGAACGCTATATACCACGTTTCGTGAAGAAAAAACAAAAACTCTGGCCGCTATCGTGTTAACAGACACACACATATATATATATATATATATATATATATATATATATATATATATATATATATATATAAATTTTAACGGGGGTCATTTTTGGTGTCTACTAGGTAGGATAGATAAAGATTTGAAGAAAGTTTTCAAAAATTCCATCATGAGTGCAACCTCAATAGCTACTTTCCTTCGGAGGAAAGTGCTAATATCGGATCAAAACAAGATATTTAAATATCTCAATGACATGAACTATATCTTACAGTGCACTCAAGCACATATGAACAGCATTCTGATTTAAACAGGATAAAATGAAAATGGCCCGCTGTTTGCATGTGCTCGGACAACAACTTCGAAATTTAAGCACCGATTTGACGGACTGAGATTCCTCTATCGTAAATTGCTAAAATTCGTTTGGTTTTAACTTTAATTAGTTTAATTAGCTTTGGAATGGTAACTTCTGCTTACTACGAATTTGTAGCCGTTTTTGAGATATTGTAGCAAATATAAAGAATAATTAAAAAGAAATTTCAAAACTGCCCATGTCCTTTTGACATATTTTTTTTTTATTAATCCTCAACACTAAACGTAACCAAACTCGTATTTTGGATAAATGTCAAGCGTCTTGAAAATGTTTCAATTGAACCCGCCATCATGAAGTATCCAAAACAAAAATTTTAGAAAATTCTAGTTTTCCATTTTTCCCTAAAACTATTAGCGATATGGTGTATAAAGTGGTTTCATTCGATTGCTTGCGACAATTACCTGTGCGAAGTCTGCCTGGAAGGCTGTAAATAGAAAGCCATAAACAGTCTGATTTTTTTCGAGCAGATTTCGACGAAAAAAACAGTGTTCTAGTAACCAGATTCAGCTGGTTAATAAGCTCGTTATTTTATATCAGAAAATCTTTGAGAAGCTAGTTTGCGAACATAGACACAGATTTGTAATGAAACAAAACGTATATACAAATTTGAACGACCCTTACTTTCGTGAACTAAAAGGGTCAACCACATAAGCGGGTTTTCTCCCTAAGGAAGGAGGAAGGAATCGCGCTAAAAGAGCTGGATGGATTGTTGACTGCATGCGTTTGAAAAGGGATATTTTAATATGTAAATTCATTCCGCACTACATTATGCTCTAAGGAAATGATTGAAAATAAATAAGTAGTCAACCCCGCACGTGGATTTAATGTGCTTGCGCTGGATTTAAAAGTACGGTTATAGAAGCCATGTTGATAAATTATACATCAAGAAAGGAAATAAAATGTTATTACTTTAAACACTTAGGTTCAAATAGGCCTTGGAAAATGTTGAAATAAATTCTGCTATATAGTAAACAATATTGAATATAGAGACTTCCATGAATATAAAAGCCCTGTTTATTTTGTTTACACTTAGCTAGACATGTTCACTTGACATAAAAAAACCCAGCCCTACATTTTCCATAGTTATTTCTATCTATTCGGAAATATGGTTTCTCCTTATCATGTTGTGTCTACTATTCGGTCATTTATATTTTTTAGGTCATGGACTAAGGATGATCAAAGTAGATAAGGGTAAGCACAAGACGCTGGAGTATAGCGAGTGCGAAATTTATTTATTTGCATACATAAGTATTAATATAAGACAAAACAATCCATTGCTGAATCGTTTCCTTCTGCAAAAGCTTTCGCGTTTTCGCGCAAGCTGTTGAGCCATCTTACATAACATCGACCAGCTTTTCTAATCCTCCTCAATTATAGTTTCAGCGTGATTCCTCCCTCTCTACATAGTCGATCCGATGACGTAATCTGGTAGTGCCTATTAGAAATGCTCACATATCAGACCCTCATGTCACATAATGTATGTGTGTGTGTGTGTATATATATATATATATATATATATATATATATATATACATGCATTTTGTTTGTTCACTCCTTAGAAGGCTAAGAAAATCATTTGATTTTGATCGAATTTCGAACAAGGTTAATTTGTTCAATTCGAAAGGTTCTAAGGGAGCTTTTAACCAGCAGGAGCTGATACATTATTTTTTCGGTTGAAAAAGCTTACGGTTTTACGTCAATAGGCTTTCTGGTACACATTTTATTGATAAGTAAATTGTCGTAGGGAATCTAACGAAACCAATGAAGGCGACATCTGTAACCGTTTTTGAGAAACGTGAATAATACTAGATTTTTCTATATTGTTACTCCAACATAGGTACTATTTGAATTGTCCATTGCTCATTTGAAACCTTTCGATAATGGTAGAAAATGCTTTATAAAATCATTCCTTCAATACTCAACCACGACAAAGAATAAAAATATAATTGTCTATTCTGTATTTCCCTACGGACATGTGCAGGGACAAGTGCACAGTGAGAAGTAACTCTCATACTTTCATACAAACTAGCTTACATTTATTAAATCGTGCCTTATTGTTTCATGTTGTTCAAATTGTATCATATTTGTTGTATATTAGAGGTGAATTGTAGAATAATAACAATTTGTGGGCATTTAAAAAAAACAAACAAAATGTTAAATAGTCTCGTGTTTTACATCCAGTTAGTAGGTTTTTTTAGTACTGAAAATCACTACACATTGGGAAACGTGAAGTTGCAAGCACAATTAAAGAATAAATAGAATGGAAAGGTTGTTCCTAGTTAATTAATGAGAAACATACAATTTGTTTTTCAACATGCCAATATGCTAAGAACATACAGTTTAACAAATAATAAAAAAAATAAAAAAGGAAATAATGCTTCACTGTTTGATGAATAGTTTTTTTAATAGCAACTTGACAAGATAATTACTAATCATTTCCTTTTGAGCAATCGCAATAACGAGGTCTGTCTCTTAATGCTTTTGTGCATTCAGAATATATATATATATATATATATATATATATATATATATATATATATACTCATATATATATATATATATTATACATATATATATATATATATATATACACATACATACATATATATATACACACAGGGTGCCCCCAATATAAACGGCCAAACTTCAGAAATCGATACAGGATAAAAAAAGAAATATAAAAAGGCCATATCTGGTTTTTGCTACGTTTCCGAGAAAACCTAAAGAAATTATGAAGAGGCAATCTTTCATAAGGCGTATATAAAAATCGTTAAAAGTATGTGTTTTATCCCCCACCTCTTGCACTTACCCTCTCACCCCCAATCCCACCTTCTTTTATCCCCCATCCCAAAAATATAGTGAGTATGCCACTGATTTTGTTTGGAATAATGAAATAATAGGTAGCCGTTTTTTACCCCAACTTCGATTTAACGAAGATTCATTAGACGCATTCTACGATTATACACTTTCGTTGTTCTCGGAAGACGTGGTTTTTGCAAGAGATTAGCAAGCTGGTTCCAAGTCTAGCCCACCACGGGAGGGCCGTCCGAAATTGGTTGGACACAAAACTATCCATGGCGTTGAATAGGATCTGGCGGGTGATTTCTTCGCATGGAGAAACATTCAAGATTTGGTCTAAAGGGAGCCCATTGGCTCAAGGGAGCAGCACCTCAGCCATCGCATCAGATGGGCCTGGGAACAGATTACAGCAGAGCAATGCACTAATGCCATTCATTCTGTCAATGTGCGGTGTGATGCTGCAAGGGGCTAAACCTTTGATTATTAGAAATTATTAGAAGAATAAATTGCTAATTTATAACTATGTATGCGTCCAGTGATTGTTTGGTGGGGGGGGGGGGGGGGTTAGCACTTTCCTCCTATATATGAACTTGGAGCTTTACATGGCGTCTGTTATTTTTTGACCATGAAGAGTTTTTTGGAGGGGAGGTGATTATGAGTGGGTAGAGCGGGTGGCGGATAAAACATGTAATTATAATGATTTTTTATTCTTATGAAATACTTCCTTTTAATAATTGTGTTTTAGTTGTTTGCGTTTTTCTCTTAATGCAAAAAAGAGATATGGATATTATTTTCTTTGTTTTTTCGTCCTGCGTCAATTCCCGAAGTTTGCCGGGTTTTTTTGTTGTTTTTTTTTTAGACACCCTGTATATAAATGTTAATGGGGGTCATTTTCGGTATTAATTAGGTAGGATAGATGAAGATTTGAAGAAATGTTTCAAAACTCCTTTCACGAGTGCAACCTAAATAGCTTCATTCTTTCGGAATGTGCTAAAACACAATGAAATACACTGCTCACATGCTTATTGCAGTCTAAAGAACAATTCACGCTAGACCGGGTCGGGGCCGGGTTGGGCCACGGCCGGGACACGGTGAGGCAACCACACACGCATAAAACCCGGACTCGGCCCGGTGTAGCGTGAACGAGTCCATTGAAAATACTGGTTTGATTGTTTCACCGTGTCCCGGCCCTGTCCCGGACCGGATTCGACACGGTCTAGCGTGAATTGGCCTTTATACTTCCTAAATTTCCGGTTTATGTATAAATATACGTTTATGTTCTTACATATAAAAATAACAAGACAAATAGGTACTTAATTTAGGAATCAAATCCTTCGATGTAAATTGAACCCTCAGGAAACTAAAAACCCGTCGTCCATAATAATATAATTTTGCAATAAATTATATTATATAATATGCTATGCCTAAATAACTTTTCGAAAGATATAATTAAGTTTAAAATAACTTATCATTCTGGCATAAGGAATAAAAAAAAAAATTCCTTTGGAAATTTGTTCATTTGGGAATGGTCATTCGTCCTTTTCCTTGGTGAAGGGGACAAGAAATCGACGACCTCTACGCATCGAGGACTACTTGTCTTTTTATCCTTTTTATTTCTGCGTTAGGTCCCTGCTGTCCTTGAAATACTGATTCCCTGATTAGATTCATCCGTTTGTTGTTTGCCTGCAAACAAATACCATTCACCCCTGAGAATATTAGTCAATATGTGTGCCTACATGCCTACACTAGATTTACCAGACCAGTCATTTTGACTGGTCCTGCAATTTCAATTAAAAATGTCTGCTACTTATAACATTTGCTTTCTTAAATGATGTTATGTCTTTTTTAGCTATAAGTAGAGAATACATTTAATGAACTTAATGTTACTTTATATATATTAGTAATAAATATATTTTTTGTTATCGACATTTATACCCGTACCAGGTCTAGTAAATCTAGTGTTAAAGCAACTGCCGATAATGTGTTTTTTCAGTTTTTTATAGAAATTGAACTAGTATTTATTTACAGAAATTTGAAAGTTCATTGAAGAATATTCAAATTTAAATAATACAAATAGCATTTACATTAAATGCATAACTGTTTATTAACACAACTGAGAAGGAGAAATACTTATTTTATTTCCCTATTTAAGTGCTTTGTATCTGTCGTAATAAGTCCTCAGTCATAAGCCTTCCAAGGCACCAGTACAATTTTATCGAGTTAAATTATATTAAATTAAAATATTTGATTTAAAATTTATGCGATATTGCAAACAAATTAAAACTAATTGAAATCAATGAATTTAATCTTATGTAATCATGAAACATTTCCGTCTGATACAGATTCATTAAATTCTTCTCCAGACATTCCTATGTGATCATGTAATGTTGCACTTAGTAGGTACTTTACAGGATACTATCTGCGAGGAGTTCACACAAGTTGTGTAGGTCTTGAAATCCTTCATTCAAGTACACTATGTGAGAATATGTTTTGTTATCAAGTGTAGAATGCATTCACAAGTAGAAATCTCCATTCATAACATTCGACTCTGGAGTCTTGAATGGCAAATCCAATATCACTAGATGGTCAATCTTTTTCGGTGTTTTTTAGCGCGGTTCCTCCCTCCCCCATAGGGAGGAACCCCGCTTATAAGGTTGATACAATGAAACAATCCGGAAGTGCCGACTAGAAAATTTTGCGTTTCAGAACCCCTAGAAACCGAAAATAACGGTGGTTCAAATTTGTATATATATATATATATGTATATATTTATTTATATATATATATATATATATATATATATATATATATATATATATATATATATATATTTGTCTATTCGCTCTCTAAATAGAAGACGAATGGTCCGATTTTGATGAAATTTGGTACAAAAATCTGTCGTCCAATTTGAAAGGTCAAGTTCGTTAACCAGCAAAATCCGCCCACTGGAAGATGGCGTTTGGGGCGAAATTCGCGCAGAAAAAATCGTAACGCTTACGTTTTTGAGTTCATAAGCTTGTAAGTACTCGTTTTATAGGCTTCTTGGGCTAGAAAAACGAATGAAACCATTTTCAAGGCGATAGCTTTAACCGTTGTCGAGAAAATTGGAAAAATAGTTTTTGAATACCGTTTTTGGTTTGGGTACTTGGAATAACGGGATTCAGTTGAAACATTATGTGCATGTTCTACTTTCATTAAAACTAATATGTTGAAAGTTATGTTACGTTTGGAGTTAAGGAAGGGTTAGAATAAAATATTTTATGAACAGATATGAAAAGTTTTGGAAACTTCGTATACTTTCATTAATATCTCGAACGCGGTTGGGAAATCGTGGTAAGTGGATTGAAACTATTTGAAAGCTTACTAAATTTTCTACAAAAATGATTCTAAAACTATTTTTGATTAGGTTATGTCAATCGGAGAAATAAATGCTTAAAACTTCAAATACGTCTGTTTTGTTCTTATGAACGGGTTTTTGTCGTTCTTTTTGTAATTTTTGTCTCTTTCCCTTGGTTTTTTATTGCTTTTTATTTCTTTAATTTCTTATGTTGTATTTGTAAGGAAAATGTATGTGTGTGTAAAACAGGATAGGTAAAATGAGACCGATTTTCTGTTGTCAGAAATAATGAAAAGTTTTGGGAACTTCGTGTAATTTCTTAATATCTCGAAAACGGTTGAAAATCTTGGGAAGCGAAAGGTTACCATTCGAAAGCTTACTAAATGGTCTACAAGAAAGGTTCTAAAGAAAGTTTTGAATAAGCGAAGTAATGTCAGCTTTGGATTTGTCGATTTCCTTCAAATGTCTTGAAACTGTCGAGGCTCCTACTCTGAGTTCTTTGGCATATTCCCTAGTGTTATTGCTTATAGTAGTCAAATGTATTTGTCAATAAAACAGGATACGTATAATTAGAATCAATATTTTGTTTGTTAGAATTCGATGATGCCGTATGAATATCTAGATTACAGTACTGGTGTTGATTTCGTTCTTTAGAATTATTCTTGGTATTCCCTATTTTCATCTGTTACCCATAGTTTTTTATTGTTAGTAGGTTTTTCTTATTGATTATAGAATATAAATCTATTTGGCTATAAAACAGGATACGTAAAATTAGTGACAATATTTCGGAGATTTCTGAGCGAAATACTTTTAAGATTTTCTACCACCACGAACGGCTTTTTTCCTCTATTTTTATCCACTAGATAGGCTTTATTTTGCATATTATTCTATATAAGTTTTATTCAGCAGGGGATTCTGATGAAATGTCGTGTTTTTGCTGTGGATTTTAAATACGATGTATCTAAGATTGGATAACATTAGCGAGTCTACATAGTTAAGAACCGACGACGGAGGATTACTTCTTGCTATGATTTAGTCTACATATGTATATTAAGTCCTAAATCCAAAAAATAAACTTCACAACGGTTAGATACTATGAGCGTATATGGCGGTTCAATGCCCGTAGAACACAATGGGGCCGCAGGAAATTTACCTGCTAAGAGTTAATCCTCAAGAGCTGTAAATATACCCCAGGTATCTGCCGACACAAATACAAAGCCTAGGCGGAGAGCACCCCAAAAACACAGATCCAAAAATAGGTTATATACTAAATATTCATAAAGACTACTTAGTTGTAAACCGATTCATCAATTAGCAATCAATAATTTTCAACAAAGGTTATATACTAAATATTGATAAAAAGTATTTAATTAGAAAAAAATCAATATTCCACAAGACTTGTTTTTGGTCCATTTGTGTCTACTCCGTAGACTTAATTAGGTATATTATTCTATTGTAGTTGGGCAACTAAACTTTGTTTTATTTTGTTAAATAAAGTTTTTTTTTTTGACTTGTTATTCGTCAAGACTTTTATTTGTCCTTGTGTATTTACTAGATACGTTTTATTCGGCATATTATTCTATATAGGCTATATTAGGCAGGGTATTCTACTCAATCTTGTGTACTTCTTCTTGATCCTTCTGTACATGGGCGTATATAAAAACAATTTCGGGGGGGGGGGGGCTGAGACCATTTCCAGGGTATGGAATACTAAATATTTAGAGCTTGGAATAGGTTTAGGCAACTAAAACGCTATTGGACGTAAAATAAAATATGTTTTATGAACTAAGTGATCTTATTTAATTTATTTTTAAGGGTTTTACGAGAAGTTTTTATCATCAATTCAAAATTTCGGGAGGGGCTGCAGCCCCCTCAGCCCCCCCCCTCATATACGCCCATGCTTCTGTATCCTCTAGAAAGGCTTTATTAGGCATATTTTGTATTAATTTATAGAGCTTTGCTTTAGAATGAGAGCCAGATTCTGTAATTTCCGCTTCTGTGTAAAAGTTAGCTACTGTCGGTGTCCCTGACGCCTTAATATCACTTTTATTCGAGATGTTCGAGAGGATTTTGACAATTTTCACGAGATATATAAAAAAAATAAGTTTATTTCTTTTCTAAGCTTATCAAATGGCACTAGGGACATGAACGGAACCGCGCTAAGATGCTGCAGTTCCTGCGAGTCGGACTTTTTTAGTTAAATGTTTGTTGTCTGTAGGTATTCACCAAAAATATGCTCTGTATTCCTAAATAAAAAACTGATTATATATATATATATATATATATATATATATATATATATATATATATGTTTGTATCTCTGACCATATTGTACCTTTGACAACCGAGGCTGTGGCGGCATGTAGCAACATTTTATAAATTTTGGTGTAATTAGTGTTTAGCCCCTTCTCTAGAGGGCTTGTGTAACCTACTTTGGATCATTCAAGTCAAAGAGGATTCTTGCAAAAAATACTTATCCATTTCTATCATAAAAATGTAAGTTATTTATTGATGACGTTTTGCCTCATAATATTTTTTGTGTTATGTATTTTTAGATGGAAATCATTTGACAAAGTATCTATTACAATAAGAAACATGGTGTAGCCTCTGAAATTGATTTATCTTAACCCTAACATTTTTAGCATACTTTTTCATTTTCATTACCAGGGTGTTGTACCTCTGACCAGGACTAGTTTTTTTTTTTTTTTTTTTTTTTTTTTTTTTTTTTTTTTTTTTTACGGCGCATCAACAAATCGTGGCTATTAGCGCCGAAACCACGACTAGTTGTTCTTACTTTGACCAGGTCAAAGGTACAACATGCCTGAGTATTTTTTTTATAATTCAACTTTTATGTTCTTCTGCTACAAATTAAAAAAAAAAATTAATATTACTATTACATATTTAGTCGCAGAGATCTGTGGTATTAAATGTCCTATGTTTATGATCCAATATTTGAAAAAACAAACTTTAAGTGACAAGTTTACGAGAGAAGATGAAAATTTGTATGATATTGATGTTGAAGACAATGTGGCTCAACTTCCATACCCTACTATTGCTAGTGGATCTGCTTGACAGTTAAAACGTTTATCGGTTGGACTGGATTTTTCAGCATATTAAGCATAACATAATATCAATAATAGTTTTTTTTTTATTAAGCTTACATCCTTGTCCTGTATTTATTAAACTTACAATTAATTACAATATTACTGAATACAATTTTTTTTCTGGACTGCTGTGTTTTTACATCGTCAGAGGTACAACACCCCATGGTCAAAGGTACAACTACATGTTGTACCTTTGACCACTTTACGATTATTTTTTAAAAAAATAATAGAAAATATTAAAGGTAAAGCTAGAACCTTAAAAAATTAAATATGATAAGCAATAGAATACTAATTACAATGAAATAAAAAAAATGAATTTACCGTTAATATTCAAGCTAAAAAAAATTCAATTTTGCAAAATGGTCAAAGGTACAACACCTTCCCCTATATATATATATATATATATATATATATATATATATATATATATATATATATATATATCGCAAAATCGCAAAGGGAAGAAGTTGTAGCTCTCATCGATAGCATTGAGATGCGTCATGCCAAATCTTTTTTTTTTTTTTTTTTTTTGTCTAATTTATTTTAAGAACTCCGCAACCACGACGATTTGTCCACAATTATTAGTAACATAGAGAACTAAATAGAACGAAAGTTTGAACAGAGCATAACACAAAATTTAGCAAATTTGTGTACAGAATGATTTACAGCAGTGCTATTTATACAAGAAGTTGCTGTATTTACATAATATTAAAAGTGCTAACATTATTTACATTAAGGGGTCTCCCGTGGTCTAGTGGCTAGCGCGCTGGATTCATAAGCGGGAGATGGTGTGTTCGATCCCCACCGGCGCCAGAAATTTTCTCTTCTCAGGGCTCGCTGAGAAAATTCCTGGTTGCACCCTGGATGTCGGCGCTAATAGCCACGATTTGTTGATGCGCCGTAAAAAAAAAAAAAAAAATTATTTACATTAATTTTTGGAGGCTGGACTTCGCTTAACATTTCTGTGGTCTTACTGCCCAAGTAAAATTCATTGCTGAGAAAATAATTTAGTTTTAAATATCAAGCGCGCTCTCAAAACTCTACGTTACCCCACACTTTTATACATTTTTGATAAGTGTGAGTTGGGACACTAGTTAATATCCTTGATCCAATTGTTGAACTTATCACTGCCATTCAGGTTAATGCCCCTTTGATCCACACAGTTCATAAGAGATTTAACAATTACTGAAAACTCTTCAAGAAGAAACCCAGAATCTTCTCTTCAAAAAACGGAGGAAAAACTTGTGTTAACTAAATAGGAGAAACGCATTCAGTTTGGTGTAGGAAACGCACATCTTGCTATAGACTTGTTGAACTCTTCCATTTGTTTTGTGTGTGAGTTAGGCAGAAGCATGGGATTGAAATCAGTCGATCTTCGGAAAAACATACCTGGCTATAGGGACCAAGAGGGATTATGGCAAAGATCCTTTGTTTGGGAAGGTCTTGAACACCTTATGGTGGAGAGGCTTGAAAGGTACATGTGTTTTGATCAATGAGTAGGTAACTTAATTTGTGTTTTGAGAAATTAAGATAATCCTAGTCCAATGTTTTAGCGGAGGCTACATTTTTGTGAATGCAGTGCAGTAGTATAAAAATTTAGGCAAACAACTTGTTTTACTGGTAGTCGGAAGGTCCATGGCAAATTTTCAGGTAATAATTTATTATAACCTCTCAGTGATCCTATTTTTTAATTTATTATTATTTTAATAGTTTCTCAGTGTTGCAATAGCTCTAAACTGGCAAGATCCATGACATTTTACAATATTCGATTAGTAAGTCGCGGTTTAGTTAAATACCTTAAATACCCGGGTATTTATGAAATTGGGTATTTACCCTGGGTATATACCCTGGGTATTTACCCTTAAGAATAAATACCCGGGTATTTTACAACACTGCGTACAGGTCAACCACCAGAGCTCCTGCAGGCTAATGTAGAAGAAAATCCTGTGTAACAGTCGAAGAGCTAGCAGAAAAACTTGGTTCGACAGTCCACGGACATAAACCGACATTATTTATGGGACAACCTGATATTTTAGCTTCGATTGCAATTGAAGTGAGTCAACCATTAAATAAAAATATTTTGTAAGTCATAAAATAATTAATTCATTTAAAACATATCACAAATAAGAAATCAATTTTGACTCTAGTTAAGTGTGTAAGATTTTGAGGAGAAAAATTAATTAACCCCCATCACTCTTTATCTAACTACATCGAAATATATGAAGGAATAATACGTATTAAAAAATAAATAAGTATAGTTTAATTAAAAATAAAATAAAATAAGAATATAAATATAACTATAAATTATAACAATTTGGTTATACCATGGACGTATAATATAATATAAAATAATTTTGGGGGGCTTGGAAAATTTCGGGAGGAGGGCTGAGACCATTTTCGGGGTATGGAATACTAACAATTTAGAACTCGGAACAGTTTTAAACAACTAAAATTCGATTACACCTAAAATAAAATATTTCTTATGCACTAAGTGATCTTATTTAATTTATTTTTAAGGGTTTATAACACATTTATCGATCAAATCAAAATTTCGGGGGGGAGCTGCAGCTCCCCTTATATACGCCCATGTGTTATACACATGATTGGATAATTACAGTATTGTAGTATATAAATAACTTAGGGAAAAAATAATCAACTAATAATGATTGGAAAAAAGAGAAAAACATTCATACAAAATACACCAACACCCATACATTAATACCAAGCATAGACGACACAAAAAAAAAAGAAAAAAAAAATCGGGCAAACTTTGAAGTTGTTTGCACTAAAACTCTAAACAGACCAATCCTAACTCCTTAAGCATAAACTGGAACATCAATTTATACATGCCATCGTTGAGATCAAGACAATGACTCAATCTTACTGTTTTTCGAGTGAAACCACGTCAGGGATTGGTTACTAGCTCCTAATTGGCCAATTAAAGCAAGCGAAAAGTAATGACTAAAAAGGGTTTTTAAAGGTAATTCAGGTTTAGTAGTAAGTGGGCATTTATTAGCTCACAATGCCTAGAGTCAATATCACCTATGTGGTGTTCTCTGGTGGTGAATTTGCTATGGGGAGGCGGATCTAGAGGAAGAAGGCAAGATGCACTTAAATAATGTGTATAGTTGAACTTGAAAGTGGGGTTTAAAGTCAATGTCTAAAATGAAGACTAACTAGGCTGAAATGAAAGCCTTTACAAGCTTTTATTTTTTAAAATGGACGTCCCGAAGTTTCATGAGTCACTCTCATGAAGAAATCAATTTTTTTTTGTTTCTAGTGAATATGTATGTTCCAACTTACATCCCTCGGAATCTGAGGGGCTCAAATTTAAACAAAAAACGGGTAACATTAATGTGGATTCTATGGAATAAGAACGTTCTACCAATTACTGAAGTGGACAATAGAATTTCCTATTTGTACTCTCTGAAATAGTAGGATATGAGAAAGGAAGGTTGGTCGTGTTAAAACCATTTGTGTGTGTATGTATATATGTATATGTATATATATATATATATATATATACACACATATATATATTCATAGGGGGGCGAGGTTAGCTCAGTGGTAGAGCACTGGACTCATATGCTGGAGGACCTGATGGTCCTCTCTCATGGGTTGAATTCGGCCTCCCTAACCGTCCCTAGGCCAACCTAGCCTTTAATTAATTTAATAATGGGTACCTTGGTGCTAATGACTCTATAAGTCGAAGCACCAAGGGGAAAATCAGGCGGCTGGAGCATAGTACTGACCACACTATCTCCCTAGTGTGCCGTATGGTCATAAATCAGATACCTCTACAGTATCTGCCCCTCAGGGCCCTCGTGGCCTGTTACGGGACTTATTTATATATATATATATATATATATATATATATATATATATATATATATATTCATATATTATTGGGGTAAAATAACAATAACCTTCAGATAAGAGAACTTAATAATTCTTCTCGGTTTTAAATTAAAGTTAAAGTTTTTCAAATGAATGAAATTCTCAATATGTGGAAGAAATCATTGGCCTGTCAATTATTTCATGATCGGCTCCAATCAAGGCGTAACTAGATTGGGGCTAACCTGAACCGATTATGCCAATGTGTCTTCAATGAAAAAATGTGTTAATTCCAGTAAAAAATACGATTTTCTTAATCCTTAATTAAACATAGCACCAGGAGTAATATTTATTACCAATGATAGACTAATCAACTATACTTTTTTTATGTCATTTTATATTGGAATAAATTAAAAGAGGCTTAGTCGATTCTAAAGATCGACAAACACCCTCGATAAGTATCGATAAATAATCAGCTGATACACCTGTCCCCCATGTTGAATATGGTGGCTTCACTCAGCCCAGGTCTTTAAGAGGTTAGCAAAACTGTTTCCACTTTTCGCGATACGGTCCTGATGAGTCTCCAAATAGGACGTGTAACACAGAGAGCAACAATAAAAAATTCAAAGCTGATTTAATTTCGAGCTGTGTGTTCCAAAAAAAAATATCTATACAAGATAAAGAAATAATCGTTATAAATAAATATAAAATAATTTAATTATTTCCTTAAACCATTTACATAAATCTTCAGTACCATTTTTAATACTTCAACCTATCAGTCTATTTACCTACATTTATGTAGTTATGTATAAAGATTTTGTCTCTACATTTCGTTTAATCAACCCCTTTTTTGAAATATTGTCATTTTGAACATCATAGACACCAAATCTCCCTTATGAAAATTGCTGTCGGTTAAAAAAATTTTGTCGGCTATAAGCTCAGACGTGGATAATGTTAGACCATAGAAGTTTTCTTAGTATTTCTAAGCAACATTGTCTTTTTATGTGAATATATATATATATATATATATATATATATATATATATATATATATATATATATATTTATATATATATATATATATTTATATATATATATATATATATATATATATATATATATATATATATATATATATATATACATACATACAGGGTGTCTACCGTTCTCTTAATGTAACTGGTTTGTTTAAGTGGGAAAGTTGAGATTTTTATCTGAAAATATATGTTTTTTCACGTTCAAACTTCATTTACTCCCATTTTTGCCATGATGACAGAAAGAAGTGGGCATACCGCTGAAAAGCTAACACTTTGAGGTAGTTTTTCCTGAAGAGTGCACATCAAAATTCCAATTTTTTCTTAGACAAAAAAGCGTTCGAAAACGACCAAATTTCGGAACCTTTGAAACTCTTGTCTTTGGCTTGATTTTTCTCCTATTGAATTTACTCGAATGTTTTTTCGTTTGTATTTGAAAGATTGCATATTTAATCTGCTTTCCAAAGGTATGCTAACGTTTGATGTTGTAATAATAAAGAGGGTAGTTATAGCCGTTGTAATGGAAAAAAGTCGAAGCCAGAAAAAAAAATGTCAAAGCCAAAAAAGTGGGATTTCTAGCGGAGAAAACAAAAAATGTTACAGGACATTTTTTGTTGCAAATTTGTCGTAGAATCGAACCCTTGAGTTTGGTGCAATAGAACGGTAGACACCCTGTATATATACTCATACATATATTTAGGTATTTTATAGTATAATTATTTTTAATATATAAATATATATATTATATATATTATATATATATATTATATATATTATATATATATATATTATATATATATATATTATATATATATATATATATATATATATATATATATGTATATATATATATATATATATATATATATATATATATTAAATAAATTCAAGAATTGTCTCCTTTTAATAAGCTTCTGTGCTAGATTCCTTGGAAATGTACAAACTGCACTACTGAAAAATGTATTATATCGGTCCTGTTAAATAGCTAAAGAGTTCCTAATAGAGTAATGAAAAAAAAACATTAGGTAATAAATTCAGTTTCCCTTAACTCTTGAGACTCTGCATATAAAAGTTTAAAATTTAAGGGTTTAACAAGCGGGCGTAACGTACCTTGCGATACTGGATTGAGAATTTCCGCAGGGTCAGGTCTTGATGTGGAGTGAGTTCGAAAAGGACTTGGACATCATCCCCCCACTTCTATACCCCCAGATGATGCGAGGGCCTTATCCCAGATGGTCCTCAGGATCTTCGGCCTATCTCGGCTATACGAGCAACGGCCGCCGCCATGCCCGTGTTATGTAAGAGCTTAGGCTCTGATTACATAACAGCGCCACAGTACGTTCCGATCGTGCGGGCTTCGTGTTCGTGGACTTAGTTTAGTAAAAAACGCGTCACATCGTGGTCTCTGAAAGCGGTTTCGGTGCGAGGAATGGACTACTGCTCCGCAGAGTAGCGAATACCAAGGATCATCAGGTAACGACCTTAAAATAACATATTATCCAGAGATAGGAACGCTTGATAACGTAGCCTGCTTGTAAAGGGAGGGGACACTACCTAGCAATTTCTAGTCAACGAAATATCAATATTTCTTAATTAACTTGTACATTTTCCTGTATATATTATGTTTTATATAAATATGTTACGTAATAAGTTATGTCCTGATGAACTCGCAAAATGTCTATACTTTACATACAATAACGAGAATTGCTGATCAATAAAACCCCCAACCACAGATACTGCGTCTTTTTGACGAATTTTCGAGTTGAAGAATAGTATCTAATACTTCATTTTACAAAGCCGTCAATAATTCTCCCATCTTAATGGATTTTATTCATTCAAATACTATGATTTAGATATCTATTATTTTTTTAAATATAAAATGTGTAAGATAACCATAGCCACTTAGTGTAGTTGATTTTTCGTTAAATGGTCCAACAAAAAGATACTCTAACAGAATATATAGAATAGTCGACTTCAACATACAATCATTAGTAGATAACGACTTTTAAAACATAATCAAAAATAATTTACCTAAATGATAAAGGGAAAATCTATAGTTCTATCCCCTAATAATGAAAAACTAAAATAAAATGTAAAAAGCAAATTCATTTTGCCTTAAGTAGTGCTACAATTAATAAAACAATTCTGATTGCCTAAACCGAAAAATCCAGTAAAATATTTCTCCTTTAGGAATGAAATATTTATATATTTATAAATATTTTCCATTATTATTTAAGCATTTCTAACAGATCCAGTCATATAAGCAATGTGCACTCATATTTTTGCATGCATAACCAATATGTATGTATTGTATATGTCATACTACGTAAATATTGTCTTGAAACATTAATTATTAAATTTCAACCTGCTACTGTCTACAATGGATCACAGCACTGTCTTCTGTCTTATCTGCTAATCACCTAAGTTGCGCAGCAGTAATTAAATAAATAAATAATTGTCCGTATTGCTGATTTTTAGAATACAATATACCTAATCCTCATTGAATTCAGTTATATTAATTCAATTATATTACTCATGTGTATGAAAACAGTTACATTTTGAGTTGGATTCGAGGTAAAACCCACACATAATTAAACATTGTCAATTGGATGAACCCGTCCTTTCTTTTCTTATACGAATGGTAGAGA
Organism: Gonocerus acuteangulatus; assembly: GCA_946811695.1. Classification (NCBI taxonomy): domain Eukaryota; kingdom Metazoa; phylum Arthropoda; class Insecta; order Hemiptera; family Coreidae; genus Gonocerus; species Gonocerus acuteangulatus. The sequence continues at coordinate 93,851,829 of OX328124.1, read as the reverse complement.
TGGACTTTTTTTTTGCGAAAGAACAAAACTTATGTACACTAACTCGTAAAAAAAAAAAGCAAAAAAAAAAAAAAAAAAAAAAAGAAACAATTTATTACTAGAGAAGCGCATGCAGGGACAACGGTCTATACAATTTTTACAGTTTCTACATATAATTCGATCTTTTTGAATTCCAATATACTATATTGTTCTTTTAACAAAACAAACTGGGCTAAACGTGGCTAATATGTTTTAGCGCGGTTCCTCCCTCCCCCATAGGGAGGAACCCCGCTTATAAGGTTGATACAATAAAACAATCCGAAAGTGCCGACTAGAAAATTTCGCGTTTCAGAACCCCTAGAGACCGAAAATAACGGTGGTTAAAATTTGTATATATATATATATATATATATATATATATATATGTATATATTTATTTATATATATATATATATATATATTTGTCTGTTCGCTCATTTCTAGCTTCCCTAATGGTCCGATGCTGATGAAATTTGGTACAAAAATCCGTCGTCCAATTTAAAAGGTCAAGTTCGTTAACCAGCAGAATCCGCCCACTGGAAGATGGCGTTTGGGGTGAAATTCGCGCAAAAAAAATCGTAACGCTTACGTTTTTGAGTTCATAAGCTTGTAAGTACTCGTTTTATAGGCTTCTTGGGCTAGGAAAACGAATGAAACCATTTTCAAGGCGATAGCTTTAACCGTTTTCGAGAAAATTGGAAAGATAGTTTTTGAATACCGTTTTTGGTTTGGGTACTTAGAATCATGGGATTCAGTTGAAACATTTTCTGCATGTTCTACTTTCATTAAAACTAATATGTTGAAATTTTTGTTAGGTTTGGAGTTTAGGAAGGGTTAGAATAAAATATTTTATTAACAGACATAAAAAGTTTTGGTAACTTTGTATACTTTCCTTAATATCTCGAAAAAGGTTGAGAATCTTGGTAAACGGAAGAATACCATTAGAAAGCTTATTAAATGCTCTACAAAACAGGTTCTAATGAAAGTTTTGATTAGGCGATGTCAATCGGAGAAATAAGAGCTTAAAACTTTAAAGTAATTGATTTCGCTTATTCGAACTGTTCTTTTTGTCTGTTTTTTATTCCTTGTTATTTTTTAATTGCTTATAGTTGGCTAATGTATTTGAAAATAAAACAGGTTAAAAAAATTAAGAAAAACAATTTAATGTTAGAGATATGGATTTCCGAGATTCCAAGACCTTGTCACTAGCGGGTTTGTTTCTAGTGTAGCAGACCCTTCCAGGTAAGATTGTAAATCATGACCTTTCAAGACTTTACTACTGGCGTTAGTGACCTTAAGGGTTGACACGCCATTATAATAATTAATTTAAAAAAAAAAGACTGGTGGAACCAAAATAATAACTGCTCCTATTTTAATCTTTCCAAATTAGACTAGGGATATGAACGGAACCGCGCTAAGATGATGCAGTCCTGCGAGACGGACTTTTTTTTTTCATTATCCTTTGCACATTACTCAGGCCCAAATGTTGTTAAATTCTTACATGCACCAAATAGTTTTTTACTTGACTTGCATTTTTGTTTTGTATTACATGTTAGTTTTAAACATTTAATCGGACAGGCAGTAGTATTTAAATGAAAAAAAAATTTAGGAAAAGTAAAATAATAAATTAATAGTGTATTATGAGTAATAATATAACGAGAATACTCGCTAAGTTATATGAATATATATATATATATATATATATATATATATATATATATATATATATATATATATTGTGATAAATTTGTTTTCTTAAATCTTCAGTAGTCAAAAAATTATGAAACACCATTTGATGAAATAACTTAACCTTTAGTAACGAGTTTTGGGTCCCATTACTATTAATTAGTATGGACAGTGTCTTCAAACTTCTAAATATACTGCTGTCTTTGTAACAAATAAATATACTGCTCGTTTGTGGGTGATTTATTAATTTAAGGTGCATAAATATACTGCTGTCTTTGTAACAAATAAATATACTGCTCGTTTGTGGCTGATTTATTAATTTAAGGTGCATAAATATACTGCTGTCTTTGTAACAAATTAATATACTGCTCGTTTGTGGCTGATTTATTAATTTAAGGTGCATAAATATACTGCTGTCTTTGTAACAAATAAATATACTGCTCGTTTGTGGGTGATTTATTAATTTAAGGTGCATAAATATACTGCTGTCTTTGTAACAAATAAATACAGTGCTCGATTGTGGGTGATTTATTAATTTAAGGTGCATAAATATACTGCTGTCTTTGTAACAAATAAATACACTGCTCGTTTGTGGGTGATTTATTAATTTAAGGTGCATAAATATACTGCTGTCTTTGTAACAAATAAATATACTGCTCGTTTGTGGGTGATTTATTAATTTAAGGTGCATAAATATACTGCTGTCTTTGTAACAAATAAATATACTGCTCGTTTGTGGGTGATTTATTAGTTTAAGGTGCATAAATATACTGCTGTCTTTGTAACAAATAAATATACTGCTCGTTTGTGGGTGATTTATTAATTTAAGGTGCATAAATATACTGCTGTCTTTGTAACAAATAAATATACTGCTCGTTTGTGGGTGATTTATTAATTTAAGGTGCATAAATATACTGCTGTCTTTGTAACAAATAAATATACTGCTCGTTTGTGGGTGATTTATTAATTTAAGGTGAATAAATATACTGCTGTCTTTGTAACAAATAAATATACTGCTCGTTTGTGGGTGATTTATTAATTTAAGGTGAATAAATAAAATAACACTAACCTTCCGATAACAGAACATAAAGATTCTTCTCGGTTTTCAAATAATATGGATTCTTCAAATGAATGAAATTCTCAATAAGTGCAGGAAATCATTGATCTTTCCGAGGATTTCACAAAAATCGGTAGTCTGAAAAATCAAGCATACTGCTAATACATTATCAGCCACATACCTACCAGGTTTCTTCCAGATTACGGTGATAAAGAAGCTAGTTACCCTTCAAAATACTGGTCTAAGGCTAGCTGAAACGGTATTTAGAACAAGAGTAAGCGCTTGTGTAGTGGCGAATAATCATCAGAGGAATATTTAAAAAGCGGGCCAATAATACAATTATTGGTCATAAATTGATTTTATTTTTACAACGTTGCGTAACTAGGTCGTTGTCGAAAGCGGGTTTCGTCCATTTGGCGAGTGAGAAACTGCAAATTCTTAAAGTAATCCCCCAAAAACATTAAAACCCACTTTTTTAAAAGCATAAGCGACCTGCAAACATAATTTATTTATATAGACGCAACATTTTTTTTCTCTTCGTATCTTCCTCTTCTTATAGGCCTGATGAAGGCTTGAAAATCAGTCACAAACGTAGGCCAAAATACAAATTTTCTTTATAAAAATTAAGTTTAAAAGAAATAAATGATATCATCTTACTGTCTTATTGCTTTTCACTTCAACAATAGTTTTTGTAACTTACAATATCCCAGCAGTATTTCTAAAGTGACTGTTTCCTCTTTAGGGGGAATAACATTAAGACAGAAAGAGTGACACAATTGCCCTCTGGTGAAAAAGCTCTGAAGTACATACAGTTTTGAAGGTTGATAAAGAAAAATTTACCCATATCTTTCTTAGTCATAACTAAAAAACACCGATTCTTGAGTTGTGTCACTTTAGAAATATTAGTGCGATATCACCACTCGCAGGCTGATTGCCTGTATTATTTATTAATATTTTAACGTCCACTTGTATGTAACACACATTATTGAGACGGACTATCTACAGGTTACTATCCTTTTCTAGCCAGGTTGGAGATGATGCTATTTCCTTTTCAAATGAATTTCCAACCCCCCGATTGGAAATCGAAACCACGGTGCCAGAGAGGAAAAAATCGATTTTCGAAAGCGCTGATTTCGATTCTCTAGTTTGCGATTCTCACACTATATTAGCTACAGGATCTAGGAACAGGACGATTTTTTCCCTGCTTCAATGGTGTTCCTCTTAATTTAAGCCCAACTTCAGAATAATGGAAGTTTTACCAATGATGAGCGATATATTATTGTAAAAGTCCGTCTCGCAGGAACTGCATCATGTTAGCGCGGTTCCGTTCATATCCCTAGTCTAATTTGGAAAAATTAAAATAGAAGCAGTTATTATTTTGGTTCCACCAGTCTTTTTTTTTAAATTAATTATTATAATGGCGTGTCAAATCTTAAGGTCACTAACGCCATTCCTGTGTGTAGTAAAGTCTTGGAATCCTGGAAATCTATATTTCTAACAATAAATTGTTTTTGTTATTTTACTTAACCAGTTTTAATGTCAAATACATTATCCAACTATAAGCAATTAAAAAATAACAAGGAGTAAAACAGACAAAAAGAACCGTTGGAATAAACGAAATCAATTAATTTAAAGTTTTAAGCACTTATTTCTCCGATTGACATCGCCTAATTAAAACTTTCTTCAGAACCTTTTTTGTAGAGCATTTAGTAAGCTTTCGAATGCTAACCATCCGCTTCACAAGATTGCCAACGGTTTTCGAGATACTAACGAAAGTATACAAAGTTACCAAAACTTTTTTTCTCTGTTAATAAAATATTTTATTCTAACCCTTCCTTTACTCTAAACGTAACAAAAATTTCAACATATTAGTGTTGATGAAATTCGAACATGCAGAAAATATTTCAACTGTATCCCATAATTCTAAGTACCAAAATCAAAGACAAACAACCCTCCCTAGGAAGGACGCTAGGCAGTTGAAAAGCTATATCTTGGAAATCCATATCTCTAACATTAAATTGTTTTTCTTAATTTTTTTAACCTGTTTTATTTTCAAATACATTAGCCAACTATAAGCAATTAAAAAATAACAAGGAATAAAAAACAGACAAAAAGAACAGTTCGAATAAGCGAAATCAATTACTTTAAAGTTTTAAGCTCTTATTTCTCCGATTTACATCGCCTAATCAATCAAACGTAACCAGAATTTCAACATATTAGTTTTAATGAAAGTAGAACATGCAGAAAATGTTTCAACTGAATCCCATGATTCTAAGTACCCAAACCAAAAACGGTATTCAAAAACTATTTTTCCAATTTTCTCGAAAACGGTTAAAGCTATCGCCTTGAAAATGGTGTCATTCGTTTTCCTATCCCAAGAATCATATAAAACGAGTACTTACAAGCTTATGAACTCAATAACGTAAGCGTTACGATTTTTTTCGCGCGAATTTCGCCCTAAACGCCATCTTCCAGTAGGCGGATTTTGCTGGTTAACGAACTTGACCTTTCAAATTAGACGAAAGATTTTTATACCAAATTTCAACAAAAACGGACCATTCGTCTGGGAGCTACAGAGCGAACACACAAATATATATATATATATATATATATATATATATATATATATATATATACAACTTTTAACCACTATCATTTTCGTTCTCTATGGGTTCTGAAACGCAAAATTTTCTAGTCGGCACTTCCGGATTGCGTTATGAGATCAACCTTATAAGCAGGGTTCCTCCCTATGGGGGAGGGAGGAACCGCGCTAAAACAGGGAGGAAAAAATGATCAATTTTTGCCCTGCTCTACGATGGTCAACTAAGCCAAACATCAGTCAAACTGGGTATCATAAAAATTACTGCGCTTTACAACGAATTTTAAATAAGCATTGAAAACAGTGAAAAAAAAAAAAAAAAAAAGCTCCGGCTTCCTCCGAGATGTGGAAGATCACTTTTCAAAGTAGACAGGTTAAAGTAAATTTTAGAACAAAAATCATCTGCCTATCCGATCATAACACCGCAAAGAAAAGAGAGTATTAGGCAAGGCCGCTACATGGGGGGGGGGACAGCCGGGTACAGTTGTCCCGGGCCCGGGCCGGGCCTCGCTAATTGGAAAACAATGTGTAGGTTATGAGCTTATAAAAAGAATGGGGTTTAGAAATATAGACGGGCTTAGCCTATATTTATTGGAATTGGATCTATTTTTTTTTTTTTTTTTTTTAAATTACATAAACGACAAAACAAGTGCAGTCCCAGTATATTTCATTAGGATTTGTAACAAATCTACATGTATTGAATGTGACCTTTGCTGCATTCTCATTTCGCTCAAAACGCAAGATGAAAATAACTTTAAAATGTCCAAAGTACTAGAATTTTCAGTTTGGTGGATTTGAAATCCTAAAATGTACACGCTACTTGCATTAAGATTTTTTTTTTTTTTTTATGATTTTGAGAACATATTACATTTTTTGTAAAACAGTACATTGGAGATTAGTATAAGTTTATCAGACATTTCAACCATTAATAGTAACTATGAGTTCTGTGTGGGAACAGCAGAAGGTTTATCAATATTGGGGGCCCGGCTCTGAGATGGGGGCCCGTGATCTGGTCCTAGGCCCGGCTCTGAGATGGGGGCCCGTGATCTGGTCCTAGGCCCGGCTCTGAGATGGGGGCCCGTGATCTGGTCCTAGGCCCGGCTCTGAGATGGGGGCCCGTGATCTGGTCCTAGGTCCGGCTCTGAGATGGGGGCCCGTGATCTGGTCCTAGGCCCGGCTCTGAGATGTGGCGGCCCTGGGATTGCGCTATCTGGTTTACCCTATTGGCTCAGATAATGCATGTCCGCACGTCAAAACAATTTTAATTAGAGTTCAGTCTAGTCGCTAACGTTGCTTAGTCATGAGCACGCATGAGTTAAAATTAAATAGCGCGATTTGTGTGAGTGCTTTTGGATTGGAACAAACTTCGACGTATTCCTTCAACAAAATCACCCAGAACTAATTTAAGTATACACTCAAAATACTTTTTGGAACGTGTTTTAATGTGTACAACCTATTCCGAAAATGTTATTGTCTTAATAGGCTTTCATTTCCTCATTAGTTTTTTTTTTTTTTTTTTTTTTTTTTTTTTTTTTTACGGCGCATCAACAAATCTTGGCTATTAGCGCCGACATCCAGGGTGCAACCAGGAATTTCCAGAGAAAATTTCTGGCGCCGGTGGGGATCGAACCCACCATCCCCCGCTTATGAATCTAGCGCGCTAGCCACTAGACCACGGGAGACCCCTTTTAATTTTCTTTAAAATTTTAATGAAAACAACGGTAGAATGAGACCGGCCCCAGGTTTCTACGTTAATCCGTTCTCGAGATATTGATTTTTTCCGTTTTTTAGCGGCCCGCACATTAGGGCCAAAACCGGAAAAAATTCAATATCTTTTGAACAGCTGATCCCATTGAATTGAATTGTGAAAAAATTACCTATTATTATTATTTCAAATATGTTTTTAATGCTTTGGAAAATCGCCCTATTATCTAGAACTGAATTTTGCGACTTCGCGATCGATATTATTCGATTCTTAATGAATGCACTTTTCATTCACAAAAACATGAATTGAGGCATTTTATTATAAAAATATAAATTAATATAAATAAATAAAATATAAAAATATTTTAATAAAGCGGAACGATCAAAAAATAATGATAATGGTAATCCCCAAAAAAACATAAATGTGAAATAGAGGCCAAGTTCCTGCCTCCACAAAGAAACACTCCCTTCCTCAAAAATATCCCCTCCTAAAACCCCCCTCAAAAAGCTTTACCATTCTACACTCCAAAAAAAGTAGTATGAGTTGGTGTATTAATTCAACCAAAAATATTTGCCAATACAAGAGATGATACAAGAAGGAAATGTCCAAGTTCATTACTTGGAAGACCTCATAGTTACTTACTAAGAACAGTAAAGACACTTCAACTGACCTTTAAAAACAACAATAAAAATACTTATATCCAGTTACTAAAATATCACTTTCCTCAACCAGATATATTCTTAAACTTGGCAATGTTTTTTTTGTGCCAAACTTATCTTTAGAGAAAAACTAAACATTGCCAAGTTTAAGAATATACCTGGTTGAGGAAAGTGATATTTTAGTAACTGGATATAAGTATTTTTATTGTTGTTTTTAAAGGTCAGTTGAAGTGTCTTTACTGTTCTTAGTAAGTAACTATGAGGTCTTCCAAGTAATGAACTTGGACATTTCTTTCTTGTATCATCTCTTGTATTGGCAAATATTTTTGGTTGAATTAATACACCAACTCATACTACTTTTTTGGAGTGTAGAATGGTAAAGCTTTTTTGGGGGATTTTAGGAGGGGATATTTTTGAGGAAGGGAGTGTTTCTTTGTGGGCGCAGGAACTTGGCCTCTATTTCACATTTATGTTTTTTTGGGGATCTCATTACTTTTTTCTAAGTATTAAATAGAATTTAGTTGCCGCATACCTACTGGCTTTTGTACTTCATATAAAACCAGGGTCTTTGGATTCAGCATAAGGTTCTCCTTACTGCTTGATATTTGATACCAATAATCAACCTACATAAATCTAATCACTAGACTAGAAAAGTTAGAAGCTCTTCCAGATGACATTACTCTAGAGGACAAATTGATTGCTCTCTTAACTAAACTATTACACTGTAAAACACAGGAACCTTATCCCGAGGATAAAGATCACAATAGGGAAAGTGCAGAAGGCCTTCAAGAAAAATATAAGAACAAAGACGATACATTTTGGGTTTGTGATCCTAAACATTGAAATTTAGATGGCTCGACTTTGAAAAACTTAGTACCTGCTTTGAAGTATATTATGCAGTGAACCCCTACGACTTTATTTACTACATTTAAGAAAGAAGTCACAACTGTTGTTGTTAAGATGCGTCGAAATGTTTCTTAAAACTTCAAATATAGGTTCTCCTTACCAAGAAGATTCATTTGATACCCCACATGATGGATTTCAGAAGAAATTATGGCTTTCCGATGGAACAAAAAGTACAAAACCTCATAGGTAATATATGACACTCCCGTATCAAAACCTACCTGCTTGCCAAGGTTGGTCAAAATAGGCCAAACGGTGTGAATTTTTATAAGGAACAAACATACAGACAGACAGCTGAAAGACCTTTTTTACCTAGCCTAGTGCATTCCCCGGATCAAGGCCTACCTGTGTGCCAAGTTTGGTCAAAATCGGTCAAATGGTGTGAATTTGTGTAAGGACCAAACATGCAGACAAACAGCTGATAGACGATTTTGACTAGCCTATGACACTACCCGGATAAAGACCGACATGTGTGTCAAATTTTGACAAAATCGGTCAAACGGTGTGTATTTGTATAAGGAACAAACAGAGAGACAGACAGCTGATAGACCATTTAACCTAGCCTATGATTCGCCCCGTATTAAGACCCATCTGTGTCCCAAGTTTGGTCAAAATCGGTCAAACGGTACGGATTTGTAAGAGGAACAAACATACAGACAGACAGCTGGTATAGGATTTTTTCCGAGCCTATATGTGTCTAATTGTTTCTTATAACATCAAATATAGGTTTTTCATACCGAGACAATTCATTTGATACCCCACATCATGGGTTTCGGACGGAATGATGGGTTTCCGAAGGAAGTACAAAACTGGCACGCCCCCGCCCCGGAAGCGTAGTCAAACACAACTTTTCGCGATTTTTCGATTTTTTCCTTTAATGACGTCTTCATATCTATCTTCATGCAAAATTTCAAGTCTCTAGCATCATGGGAAGTGCCTAATAATTTTGATGAGTCAGTGAGTGAGTGAGTGAGTCCTATAAATCCCGATTTCGATCGCTTATATCTCAGAAACTATTCGATGTAGAATTATGAAAATTTTCAGTTTTACTCACATCTAGTAGTATAATACCCGTGTAAAATTTCATAACTTTATCTTTACCTGGTTGGAAGTTATGAGAGGGTACAAATCGGCTCTAAGACCGCCTGTAATATACACACAGTATGCTTAGGCAGGAACTTGGCCTGGCGCACTACCGTGCGCCTAGATTTTTTTTTTTTTTTTTTTTTATATAGTAATACGTTTATTTAACATCTGTACATTTGGAGAGTACATTAGTTAAGTTTGCTCTCAGATAAAATAATAATTATATACAGAATTGAGATGAAATACAAAATAAATAAAAAACAAATAAGCAAATAAATAAAAAATAAAATAAAAAAAAAATAAAAAAAATAAAGAAAAAGTACATAAAAAACAAAACAAACAAAAACAATGAATAGGAAATAATAATAAAAATAATAACACTTTTGGAAGGAGCCAATCAATACTGGCACTTCCTACTTAGAATAATGTTTTGTCCCTATTCAGTTAATTGATCACGAGGCCAATGTCTCTTGAGCCTTCTAGGCGGATTTTTGGGGTGAGTTTGGGAGGAAAGTGTTTGTGCTCTAGGATTGGGATGGAAGGACAGTTTGGAATGAAACGTTAGGAAGCGGGATTTTACCAGTTCTTGAACGAAAGGGATGTTGAGGTCACTATGAAGGGTTTTATTGGAAACATAGAAAGGAGCATTAACTATTTTGCGGAGGACTTTGGATTGGAATGCCTGTATTCTCTGTATGTTAGAAGTTTTAGTTGTACCCCAGAGTTCAAGTCCGTAAGTCCAAATAGGTCGGATTATGGTTTTGTAAACAATGAGTTTGTTGTGTATTGTCAGTTTTGATGAAGGTCCCAGTAGTCGTCGTAAGAGTCCGTATCTCCTGTTCAGTTCCTGTCTTTTCAGTCGGGTGTGTGGGTTCCAAGTGAGTCTACTGTCCAGTAATAATCCCAGGTAGCGCACCTCGTTGGATATGGGGAGTTCGTGGCTGAATATGATGACTGGAGGGCAGGTTCTCTTATTGAGGGTGAATGTGATTCCTGTTATCTACAAGAACATCTGGAATCTGTCGAGCACTGGTGCAACAAGTGGAAAATAAAGGTGAATCCTGAGAAATGCTGCCAAAAAAAAAAAAAAAAAAAAAAAAAAAAAAAAAAAAAAAAAAAAAAAAAAAAAAAGTGCGCCTAGATACATGAGTTTATTAAATCAACAATTTTAAGGCTTCTGTGCTTACTGGGAAATATGTTTTTCCCCCGGTTCAGGTCGTATGCTAGATATAAGTGGATCAGATGTTCTAAAATCCTTTGGATCACATATTCATTCGGCGAAAACCAAAAACTGTTTTACCGTGGTTCAGCCAAAAGATTTTGTAATCTTTATTTCTGCTCTCCTTGACTTTTTCAAAAAGCTTTCCGATCGGAAGAGCTGCTGTTGCTATTATTTCGGCGCTATGGATTAAAACCTTGTTTGCTGTTGAGGGCATATACGTAGTACCACGGGTTCAATTGAATAGTTAATTCTGCAGTCTCTTGCGCGTACAACCCAAATTAAATTGGGTACCTTACATGTTGACTGTTTATAGCCTCAAGAATGATTGAAAATTTACGAATCAAATTCTTATCGATATTTTAGTTATTTCTGATGTCAAAATGGAAAAGCAAAAAATCTTCTGGGGGTGTTTCCTGAATTTGAAGAACCATGTCCCTGTCGTACTTAATCGACTCCGATTCCAAGTTTTACGATGAATTGTCTTAATTGGAAGAGTCGTATTTGTAATTCTCAATTTTTTAAAATTCAAATTGTAGTCGAGATGAAGGATATATTCCGTAAATTTTATACGGTCGTGTAGAGTAGGGTGGCCCTTAGCTATAGGGACGTTTTTTGAAAGTCTAAATGTTGCTGCTCCCACCCCCCAATTCTGTTCCAATCAACAAAAAAACTAGCTGTGCAAAATTTCAGGGTAATCTGACATCTGCTAGGCGACCCGCAAACGGTTTGAAATTGAAACATAGTATACGCAGCGATTTTTTTTTTTTTTTTTTTTTTTTTTTTTTTTTAATTTGTTTGTTTAACATCTGTACAATATTTAAGTACATTGGTTAAGTATGATCAGTATATACAGGATCTTATTTATGATCTCACATAATGAAATTAAAAAAAAAATAAGTAAATAAGTAATGATAATAATATATACAAAAATTAATTACAAATAAATAAATAAAAAGAAAAGAAATATCAGAAAAAAAAATTATATGATTAATAAAGAAAAAAGCAAAACAACAACATAAAAATAAATTACTAATGATAAAAAAATAATAAAAAAAAAATAATAATAAATAAAGGACTTTGGAAGAAGCCAATCAATATTGACACTTCCTAATTGAGAGATTTTATTTGTCCTTTAATTACATAATTGATCACGAGGCCAAGATCTCTTTAGTCTCCTAGGAGGGTTTTTGGGGTGGGATTGAGAGGAGAGGGATTGAGCTCTGGGATTGGGATGGGAAGATAGTTTAGAGTGAAAAGTTAGGAATCGGGATTTTGCAAATTCTTGAACGAAAGGGATGTTGAGGTCATTATGGAGGGTTTTATTGGAAACGTCGAAAGGAGCATTAACTATTTTGCGTAAGACTTTGGATTGGAATGCCTGTATTCTCTGTATATTTGACGTTTTGGTTGTTCCCCATAGTTCAAGTCCGTACGTCCAAATAGGTCTGATGATGGTTTTGTATATAGTGAGTTTGTTCTGTGTTGTCAATTTTGATGAGGGTCCCAATAGTCGTCTTAAGAGTCCGTATCTCCTGTTCAGTTCCTGTCTTTTCAGTCGGGTGTGTGGGTTCCAAGTGAGTCTACTGTCCAGTAATAATCCCAGGTGGCGCACCTCATTGGATATAGGGAGTTCGTGGCTGAATATGCAAACAGGAGGACAAGTCCTCTTATTAAGGGTGAATGTTATTTGGCTCCATTTCTCTGGATTCGCCTTGATTTTCCACCTGTTGCACCAATCCTCGACAGACTCTAGATGTTCCTGCAGGTGGGAGGAAGCAGTTTCAGGATCAGGGGAGGAGGAAAAAATAGCTGTATCATCAGCATAGGTAGTTAAGTGTGTATTTGGATGGGTAGGGATGTCGGAGGAATACACAAGGTACAGGATAGGACCGAGGATACTTCCTTGCGGTACACCGGAGAAGATTGGACGGGAACGAGACAATGTGGAACCAGATCTTACTTGGAAGGACTTACTTTGAAGGATACGCAGCGATTAATTCCGTTAAAAAGGTATATACTATTCTATCTCGATCGTTTTCTGCAAAAACATTTACGAAGTTACATCAAGGCGATCCGAGAATTTTTTTAAAATCATTCTGAATCAATAGTCGATTCTAAAACGTTTTGGAATAACATGTAAAAATTTAAATAAATATGAGAATTTTACTAATCCACACTAGGGATGCCCTTAGCTATAGGGATTTTTTAAGTCAAAATTTTGCTGCTCCCACTCCCCAAATCTGTTCCTATTAACAAAAAAAAACTAGCTATGCAAAATTCTAGCTCAATCGGACAACTGCTAGGCAACCCTCAAACGCGTTGAAATTGAAACATAGTACACGCAACGATTAATTCCGTTAAAACAGGGATATACTGTTCTCTGTCTCAATCCGTTTCTTATTGCAGTTTATTTAGATACATCCAGTCTACCCAAGAAATGGTTTACAATCATTCTGAACCATATATCTCAAAATTTAAATCTAAAAATTGCAGAGATAACATGAAAATATTAAAAAATATAAAGTTTTTAATAATGCACACAACTTATATAAGACAACCGCATTTTTATTTGAAACGAATATTTCTATAGAAACAAGGCATAATGTGAACAATAAAAAAAATACAAATATTGAACATTATGTTTTCCTAAGGGTGGATTTAGTAGCAGTCGGGTATTTTTCCCCGTCCCCGGCAACGATCTGCAAAACAATATGATAAAATCGATTTTTGTGAAAGAAGAAAAATCATTTTGGTGGAGAACGTACTTATTCAGTTGATTTTTTTTCTTCTTCCTCTTCTTCGGCATTGTCTGCTTCCAGCATAACTTGAGCTATATTTGCCTTAACGGCTGTTGGAAAATATCCATCAAATAAGCATAAAGCCACTGTTTTGGGAACTAAGCACCAGAGATGATTGGAAAAAAGTTTTTGCAGCAGCCTTACTGATTTCTGGATCAATATACTGATAATGTATCAATGAACATATGAATAGAAAATCACGATATGGAGCTTCAATAGGGTCTTCTGATAGAAACCAGGCTAGAACGTACGTACTCTGGCGCAAGAAAAATACATGTTCTTCTTAAAGAATTTTTCTCGCTATGAGATAACTGGAATTGATTTTGGAACAGCTATATTTTGAATGCATAAATCGCCTTTGCCATCCACTTAGCATGATTTACAGCCCCTGGTACTCGAAACGATACTCCTTTCTTCCCGTGCAAACGAGTGCGTTTTCAGGAAGCAGGAACAGACTTGATTGTTTATTTTTTTTATCTAATATTAACAAGAACACGACTAATTTTATGTCCATTACTAGTGCTTTCCTGCTCAAAAGTGATTAAAAAATAAAATAACTTAAAAAAAAAAATTATCTGAAAAAGTTACTTTCGGACGAAAATGCCAATATTTCAAGGGCATTGCGGGTCGCCTTTAAGTTGTTTGATTTAGCTAAAATTTTGCACAGATCGTTATTTTGTTGATTGGAACAAGATAGGGGGGTGGGAGGTAAACTTTTAGAAAGTTGAAAAATAAGGGCCACCCTAGTGTAGAGGCATTAACCTTGTTAGAGAGCTTCTTCGTTCGATTGCTTGAACTGATGTTTTGTTAGATTATTCATTTCTGACAGACGAGCTTTTTCAAATGAAGCAGTTATTTGATGATGTCCCTACTACAGCTTAGACTACCTTCCCATCCAACATGGTGAAGATCAGAACATGTCTAATTGATATTTTTAACTCACTAAAATGCATTTTTCTTACTTGTAAATCTGTATACATGCTTTCAACACTTTCTTTCTGTGCGAAACATTTCACAATAACTACCAAAACGGCAAAAAGAGGCAAATGAACTCATAGTAATATATTCTCTGACCCATCCCGGTCCTAGATCAATTGCCGCTGAGATAAGTGCTTTACTCAAACCTTGCTTCAGGGCCGCCACATGGGGGGTACAGTTGTCCCGGGCCGCGCTACTTGGAAAAAAATGTACCGGTTATGAGCTTGTAAAAAGATTGGGGTTTAGAAATATAGACTTGCGTAGCCTATATTTATTGGAATGGGATCTATATTTTTGTTAATGTACAAAAACGACAAAACAAGTGCAGTCCCAAAATAGTATATTTCATTAGGAATCGCAATAAAACTACAAGTGCCGAAAGTGACCTTTGCTGCACCGAGTGTCGGCTTTTATTCTCATTTCGCTCAAAACTCTAGATGAAAATAATTTTAAAATGTCCGGCTCTGAGATATGGCGGCCCTGACTTGCTTCAAATTTGTTTTCCTGTGTACAGGTTTCTGCTCATCTAATTTTTTTGTATGGTCAACTATTGATATCTAGTTGATCAACTAAATGTGGTTTACCAAGCTCAAAATAATGTTACAAGAAATGGGGATAATCAACCAACATCAAGAAAAACGATAATTTCAGCATTAAATATTTTTTTTGTTTGGAACAAGCGAATATGGTTTCATTCTTTGACTAATCACGGATTAAAAGCCATGAAAAGTAACTCCAGAAATGTACATTGCATTTTGGAGTTTTTTCCTCGTTTGCCCCACTGTGGGCCATAAGCACAGACTGCTCGCATCTCAACTAACAGCTATCATACAAAATCCTAATTTTATTTTTATTTTTTTAATGACTTTTTATCTATTTACACTCACAATTTAGTTTTCCAGTTCAATGAGAGTTAAGGACTGAACATAAAACAATATGGCATCAACATCTAAAGCTAGTGAACTAGCTGATGAGAAGCGTCCCTTGCTGGATGCTGGTACTTCAGGACATGGTGCGACTTCCTCACCAGGAAGTCAGCCGGCCACAGCGCCCAAGAAGCAATCCTCTATCTTCAGGCAGGTATAAAAAACACTGATATCGTCGATGCAAATGCAAAGTGTCGAATGTGAAAAAACGTATTTTTTTATTTTCAATCTTTACTGATTGCTGTTGGACTGATGGACAACAAATTATCGAACCTAAGTTCACTCAGTGAAAGTGGAATGTAACCACTGTCATATGGTCGAATCTGCCGACTATTTAACTGTCCAAAAGCAAAGTAAGAAATAAAAGTATTATCACTCTGGAAACTGGTGATTTTCACATTCGATACTTTGCATTTGTATCAACGATATATAGATACACATTTTTAAATGATTGATTTAGCACAATAAATTGAAGAATGATAAATAAGTGACAAATCTTACAGGATACAGAGGTCCTCATGGACGTATTTAAGGGGGGCTGAGGGGGCTACAGCCCCCCCCCCCCCCCGAAATTTTGATTTGATCGGTAAAAATTTCATAAAACCCTTAAAAATCAATTAAATAAGATCATTTAGTTCATAAAACATATTCTATTTTGGGTGTAATAGCGTTTAAGTTGGCTGAAACTCTTCCAAGATATAAATTGTTGGTATTCCATACACCGGAAATGGTCTCAGCCCCCCCCCCCCCGAAATTTTCCCAGCCCCCTCCAAAATTATTTTCTATATACGCCCATGGAGGTCCTTCAGAACTAGTGATATCAAATGTTTAAAAATAATTTTATATTATTATAAATGTAACTAAATTGAATTTATCAGGCATAAGATGTTTTCCCTCTCTTTAATTATATTTTCTATTAAATTATCTGAATAGGAATTCATTTTAAATATGAATCTTAATCTCTTTTTTTGAATTTTTTTTTTTTTTTTTTTTTTTTTTTTTTTTTTTTTTTTTTTTTTTTTTTTTTTTTTTTACGGCGCATCGACAAATCTTGGCCATTAGCGCCTTTTTTTTTTTAATTATTCCTTACAAATATAGTTCGAGCCTCTGTAGTATATAAATTTCATTTTAAAAGACAAGGAAAATCAAAATCAAAATGAAGCTGTATTTACAGAGAAGTGCAAGAATAACGGACTCTACTAAAAACACACAACTCCCTTAAAAACAAGGAAACTCTGTTATTAAAGATGCCAAAAAGCACAAACAATAATGATTTGACCAAAATCTAGATTCTAGATGCTCACTGCTGCCAACATAATTCACTGAAATTTCCCTCATATCTGTCAGCTACTTTATAAACACCAGGGGTTAAAGGTAATTACACTATTCACCAGACCAGTATTCAATAATGTAGTTTTGATGGATTTTCTTAATAAGTTTAACCGCAGGGAATATTTCTTGAAATTGGACAGATCAAATTTTAATATAAACACCCGGTGAGGCCGACAAATATTTCAATCAACACTTAATTCATTCAGAAGAAGAGTTTGACAATTAAATCCGAGCATTAATATTTAATACTCATTTCTTCATAAAAATATGAGTGCAGTTTTAATCTTTCTCAAGCAATGACGTTTATTTCTTGTTTAGCTTTTTAATGTTCCTGAATTTTATTTTCTCTGATACACTTACTGCTTGTTTTATGATTCTACCTGCAGATATTCTTGGGGATAATTGTGGCCATGCCAAGTGTGCCTTTTGGAATGAGCCTTGGGTTTTCTGCCATTGCTTTTGATGAACTCATCCTTACAGTAGATGAAGCTTCCTGGTTTGGTATGTTGATTTCATATGATAATCATATTGTTTCTATTTATCATAGAGAAGAAATAAGTTCAGGTATTATTTTTTTAATTTATGAAAACTTATATGGAGGTAATTAGGTCATATTTAAGTAAAGTGTAACTTAACAAAGGTACTAACACCTTCTTGTGTCATTATTTCCTTTTATTATTCTTGAAGATGAATACCATGATCAATATCTGTTTCCTAATGAAATTTGAGCCCAAAATCATTATGTACCCTGTTTTGGCACTTATAATGCCATATAATATAAGTTGTCTAGGTATTTATAATATAAATAGAAATTTATTCAGATCTCTATTAATTCATCTTTCCTTATTAACTAAATATAAAAATGTAATGATTTAAGGAGAGCCATTTTCATAGGAAGAGATTACACCTTACAAACACCCCTGCAGAAACGTTTTCTGATTCCCATGTTAATTATTTACTATTCATTCATTTTTTTATATTGGTGTTGATATTCTCAGTTTGTTTATGTTTTCAACAATATATTTCTAGCCTCAAGAATTTTATTGTGTTATTCGGACATTCTGAGTAAATATACAGACATTAATTATTCATCATTACCATTTAAACATATCATATTTAAATATTTTATAATTTTATTTTTTTGCCATTCTTTTCAGCAAGTGTCACTGCTATAACTTATCCAATAGGAGCTCTAGCAGTTGGCCCGATGATGGATAAATATGGACGAAGACCTGCCTTGCTATCGATCAACCTTTTCAGCTTCTTTGGTTGGCTTCTTCTCTCAGTCCCATCAACCAGCAATGGAATAGTGAGGCTGATAATCGGAAGAATGTTGACAGGTCTTGCAGGAGGTCTTGCATCAGTCCCAGCTTCTGTCTATGCAGCTGAATGTCTTTCATCAACAGATGTAGCATCACGAAGCACTATTGTTGCTTGGTCTACAGTAGCTTTGAGTGCGGGCATATTTCTCGTTTATACAACAGGAGCATTTTTAGAGTTTTACGCAGTTGCCAGTATCGCCACCCTTATTTCTATAGTTTCTTTTGTCCTGGTAGCCACATTCCTTCCAGAAAGCCCTGTGTGGTACAGTATGAAAGGACGCCATGGGGATGCGGAGTGGTCCCTTAGGGAGATAAACATTAATCCACCACCCGCTCCACCAGAACAACCATCTGAAGTAGAGGAACCTGGAAAACAGCCTCCTCCCCCACCACCTCCTGCTCAGCCAGAAACATTCAAGGAACTACTCAAGCCTGAAGCCTACAAACCACTTCTTATTATGATCGGTTTCTTCTTTTTTCAACAGTTCTCAGGGGTTTTTGTCATGATAGCTTATATGGTCGACATAGTGCGAGCAGCAGGTGTTGTCACTGTCAACCCTTACTTAGTAACATTCCTAGCAGGAACTATAGTTCTCATTGTATCATTAATTGCATCGCTAGTGTACCCAAGAACGGGAGTGAGGCTCATTGCTATTGTATCTGGCATTGGAATTACAGCAACCATGTTATTTATGGGAATGTTCCTCAGTTTAAGGGTTTATTGGGTCAACAGAACAACGTTGAGTTTTCTAAACTGGATTCCAGTTTTCTCTATTCTGAGCAGCATCAGTTTCAGTTCAATAGGCTTCTTGATACTTCCTTGGTCCATGCTCGGAGAAGTCTTTCCTAACAGTGTAAAGGGTCTTGCGGCAAGCATAGCGACATGCCTAGGGTTCACATTCAGTTTTATAGCGGCCAAAATTTATCCTGACATACAGCTTGAACTTGGAGTTGAAGGAATATTCTTTTTCTTTGGTTCAATGGCACTACTTGGAACGATGTTTGTTATATTTTTCCTTCCTGAAACAAGGGGGAAAACATTCGAAGAAATCTTGAGGGAGTTTTCAGGGCCAAAACGTACCAAGACAAGTCAGGCATAAATCAATTATTAATTTTGGTCAAGCAATTAATTTTAGTAAGCTTGACGAATAATTTAAGCTGGTTTCTTTACATTTTTTAAAATAGTAGTGGTGGTTCTAAGTTATGATATTTTTGGGAAAAATAAAGAAGAATTGAAAAAAAAAGTTACATCACTACAATAAGGCAGAAGGTGAGACATAATAAGCTATTGGCGTATGGTTTAAAATTGTTTACACTAATTTAATATATAAGGTACATATTACAATTATTCTTTTTAATTACATATCTGTGACTGTTATATATACTTTCTGTTCTGCTTGAGGTTTCTTTGCTGGGGAGTATTTTTCATAGTAATACGGCTTTCTCCAGAAATTGTTTTTTAACATCATCAGACTACTGTCGACGCTTTGAAAACTTCCTATAATTTTTTATTTTATAATAACCTGTTAATAGGTTTATTAGAAATATAACATTAAAAAAACAACCACCAGAGAAAGCTGTATAATACCAAAAATACTTTATGTTATATTTAATAATAACACTTTTTTTTATATAAGAACAGTTTATGAACACACAAATATCCAATAAAAATATTTCAAATAAATCCACTATAGCAGCACTTACACAATTGTTGAATTTATTTGTTATTTGTATCTATAAGATAGAAATATTGCTTATCATTTGAAGTTTTTAACTGTCCATAAAAGTTCTATTTTTATTATTTTATGTAGGTAAGGTTTAATGTTAAAACAAGACTCTTTAAAAAGTAATTTAGTTTTATAAATAATGCAAGTAAAGCACTATCATATGAATTATAAGTTTATGGGTTTATACATAGATTAATGAATATAAAATGAAAAAATTACACAGCACCCAGTGCTCAGATTGTAAATATTTAAAAAATTGTTTGGAATAATTGTAAATATTTATGCAATAAAATAATATATATTATCTTTACTATACAATTTTATTCTATTTAGCCCTGAAATTCACCATACCTAAAATTTAACAATTGAATACATAATTTTTAATTTCTAAGGCTTAGTGTTCCTTGAGATCCAGGAGTTAATTTGCAAATTTTTAGAAGTTACAAAATAAATGTCTGATATGATATGATGCTGGAAGGGATGAAACATCACTAACATATAACACTTTCAGGACCATTGGCTTCGAAAAAAATGTCCATCAGGGCCAAGTCTTCCTTTTGTATAGTTATTTCGGCAAAAATATATATATATATATAAAAAATAAGGGAAGCAAATTTTGAATGATGTACTTTTAGTGGATTAATTACAATTTAGTTAAATATAAAATATACCATGGTTAAGTTGAAGGTGAGGATGGGGACGGATCAATTGATTCTTCAAGTAACTGACTATGTTTTAAACAATAGTTGCTACCGAAAATTGTTTAAACGGAGAAGCATTTTTATTGGAGAAGTTTCCTCCATATTCTTGGTTTTATTTTTATTTTACACTGTAGATGCCTGATGATGTACCTAAAAAGGTTCGAAACGTCGCAAATATAAGTAAATGTTTTAAAAAACTCCTGCCAGTTACTTCATGAAACAAAATATGATGACACATCAAGTTATGATAAATGATTAACAAAAAAAAAATATTTTCCCAGAATCCATTTCTTGTGAACGGTGTTATGCTTATGCCACTTTTTATCATCCTCAGCCTCCAATAATTTATCTTGCTCAATTATAGCAATAAAATTAGTGTAAGTCAATTTCCAGAATTCAATTTAACTAAAATGCATTAAAATATTACAAACCACTTGTTTTATATTTTTCCTAAAAACTAGGTCCATAGTGAAATTAGTTAGACATCTGTGTATTATCATTATTATTATTGAGTTTTGGCTAAGAATTCTTATCTGAAACTCAATAATATCCCCGATACTTTGTGTTATAAGGTCCAACCTTTTTTAACTTAATTTTAGCAGTATTCAGGTTTGTGGACTTACATAAGAATTGAAAAAGACCAACTTGAAGCAATCATTTTATTATAAAACATAAAAAATAACAATGTTTTCATAGAAAACAGTCAACAGAACAACTTCAAGAATTTAATCGTTTTCTTTATACTGATAAAATTGCCAAATTTTCTTCACAGCCGTTGGTGTCAAACAGTAATCCCTGAGCCTCCTGTGAAGATCCAGGAGTGACTTTGGCCCTGAAATGATGATAAATTTAATTAAACAGCTATATCAATAGGAAGAACAAAAATACTTTCTCATGACTTTGTCAAAGTTTTGTTTGGAGGCAATTGAGTTTTCAACAATTTTATAAATCATTAAATTATCTACTTAAATTTCAATCTAAAATAGACGGGAGGAGGAAACTCTAGAGATTCTCAATTAAATAAATATGAGAATCAAAATTACCAAGAATAATATAAATTATAGAAGTTGATATGTAAAAAAAAAAAAATAATAAAAAAAAAAAAAAATCCTGTCTGGAGCGAAAAAGCTTAATGTACGCTTCATTTTACTTGGTGTGCTTAAATTCAATGAATTAGGAACTCATAATTTTGAAAAATAAACTTCACAATTTGAAGAAACTAAAATATAAAAGCAAGAGCTAGAAGACTAGTTACTAAAACACGATGGAGATAGTCAGTGTTTGGTCTCAACAGTTGGATAAAATATATTTAATTTTAGGATTTCAAATTAAATTTTGAGCCGTTTATTGCTACTTTTATCCAAACCCTCTCTACCTTGCTCTAGGTTCACTAGGCATTAAATTAAATAAATAGTAATAAGAACAACATAGTAGCTTTACATTATCGCAAGGTGAAGATAATAAAGATAAATGGAACAAGAGAAAAGCCGACTCAAGGAGGGTTTTTTACAGTAGACTCTCCCTAATCCGGTCTTTAGGTTTTACAGGTCTATAGGTATTCCTACTTACTGCTTATATATAGAAATGATTATATGCTTACTTCCACCATTCGATAAGATTTCCTGGATCTGGGATTGAAGAGGAATACCGTAGAACGTCAGATATCCTGTCAGAGCACTCAGCTGCTCTGGGGATCCTGTTACTGACCTACACTCCATGTAGTCCAAGATGATTTTCATGTTCTCTAAAATTTCAAGATCAAAATTATTAATTCTGAAATTTAATATTCAGACTTATCAAGATCGAAATTTAAAATTCTGAAATGTAATATCTCAACAATAAAAATATAAACTGTATATTAGTATAAAACATTAAGAATATAATAAATGCTTCATGATAGTTGGGCATAAACGTTCATTTTAAAAGTCTCCTGCAAAAGGTGCATAACAAAGGTTAGATTAGGTTGGTGGTTTAAGGGCAGAAAGCTGCTTGGTCATCTCCGCCCTAAGAAAGGACATCTCCGCATAACTAAGGACATCCCTTGGCACAGTGATTAGTTAATGCCAAATTGCCAAAGTATGTACTTAAATTTACCAATAAAATAAAAACATAAATTTTAGCTCTTTAAAATTTTTTTTAATTATCTAATTAACACTTTTGCTGTGTCATTACGGAAGGACACTAACAATCCAGCCCGCTTACAAGTGTCCCTTTGGAAGGACACTCCTCCATTACTTTTCCCTTTAGATTCAAAAGGCTCGTACATGGAGATGGTTCACTTTTACAGCTACTGGTAAAGACAGTTGCCTTCAGCATTGTTTGGGCTTTCCACCAGTGTTTTCCGTTTTCAAATCGGCTGACTGGAAGATTTTTTATGAAACAAAAATGTCTACATGAAAAATTCAAACAGAAAATGCACCTGATACTGAGGTATTCCCAAACATTGACAGCCGCTGCGAAAATGTTAAAAATTAAAAAAAAAAATCCTGGTTAATACTTCCTTTGAATTATTAGTTTGGAATGCTACCTAGTTTGATTCATTGAATTAAAACAACAGTACGCCCTCTGGCGCACATTTACATTTTAGTTTACAGTGTGGTTTAGGTAAAACCTCACTCATACTGCATTTATTTTGATTTGCAGAATATGTTTTCCCTGTTAATGTGATACAATACATACCAGGTTTGATTGAAAAGAAAAAAGTATGACCAGTATGGGCAAACTATTAGTTTGGTTCTGGAGTCCAGTCCCCCGCTCCTTATTGGCTGATTATGATTATTTTCAAATCCCGTCTTTCTCATTAGTTGAGCACAATGTAAAGATTTGAAGCTTTAATGGCTACATTCTTTCGAAATATGCTAATAATCTATAGTTCATAATATTAGGACTAATTTATCAAATCGTAAGAAAATAATACCTTGAATCCAATAATTGAGTGCACAGTGAACGAAATGACTAAGAGCAAGACCGAGCGATGACTGCTTGCTGTTCATTGAAAGAGTTTCTGCATAAACCAATCTCATTTGCCAAAGCAGTTGACTACTAGCAGCAGAACCAACTTTTATCATTTCCTAAAAACAAAACACAAACATAAAATCCCTGATAGCAGATAACAACAACTATATTATAATACTAGCTGCTGAACCCGCCTTTGAAGAGTGACAATTTTGACACATTAGTCAGAGTATAACAATGTTCAATTTGTGTACTTTGACAAACTTATTAGCACCTCAAGAAGCAGAAATATAAGACTTTCTCTATTTCTTGTTTTCCGCTAACATCCATCAATTATATAGTATTTGTAGAGAGAGCAAGTAAATTATAATCAATGACAGTAGTAGACTTAGCCGGCTGGACACTGAGCTAAGCTGTGTTTCTATCTTTTCTACAACCACTCCAGTTTACACAATACAGAAGTTTGTTGTTTTAAATTACTCAAACCTTCATAAATTGTCTTCAAGTCAATATATTTGTTTTTAATTTAAAACCTATAGTTTCAGTTAACAATACTTAAAAATGCTGTCAAAACTACCAAGGTACGATTAGCCACAGCTGGACTAGTAGCTGACAAAATTTCAAAGAACATACATGACAGGAGGTTTATTTAGGGTATAATCGGTGTCTGTATTGCATGGAAAAGAAAACCTCCATGAAATTGATTCTATTCAATGTACAGACAAAATACTTCCTTCTTATTTATAAAAATATATTTAGAACAAATAATAAAAATTTAAAGAGGAGAAAAGGATAAGAAGAATTGATTGTTCATTTACAATATTTTGATTAAAATTTCAACAAATTTTCCATTTTTCTCCATTTATGATTTTAAGATGATGTAATGTTTGATTATATTTGCATTAAATAATAGTTTCCGACATATTTATACAAATTTTATTGTAATTCTTTTTTTTTAAAGTAAAGTATCAAGCAATATAGGGCAAGCTTATAAATAAACAGCTATAGAAAGGGTTACTATATTGTAACAAGAGCCAAAGAAACAATTGGTAAACTTTGGGATGGCAGAAAACTACCCATACAAAGTCCTTCATAGATGCTAGATGTTTAGTCAAGAAGGAAATTTTCTTGGTTATGGCCAGAAAAGACTTGAGAGAGATTGTGGCCCATGTCTGGTTATTACCACGAATAAGCATATGCATACTATGATATAAGGTCATCACCAATCTGGAGATGGTGGGGGAACAAGGAGGAGAAGACACCCAAGCATGTTACATCTTAATGTGTAGACTTGAAAAAAGACAATTCCTACATTTTGGAAGCCTCAATGATTTTGAAATCAGACAATACCTGAAGCTCATCAGGAGTTTAAGGTAAGGTTGCCCATTTTAGGATTCACACAACAGGACAAAAGACTGAGGTCCACTCCATGATGCGGTGGGTATGAGTCCATATCTAATGTAGTCTAAGAGTTGCTATATTAGAGAAAACAGAAGAATAAAACAAAACCTTGAGGGTAGGCATTTGATTGGCTAAAGAAAACAAAAATAATAATATAGAGTCGGCGCTAATCGCCTAGATGTCGATGCGTCGTAGAAAAAACAAAATTTAAAAATAATATTGAGTAAAAAATTATAAACATAATAGATTATCTACTCACAGACAAGATAGTAATCCATGGATTGAGAAGAGTGAGCTTGTCCTGTGAAGTGAACTCATACGCTGCACTAGCCAGCCACTGAGTGAGGGCTTCCTCGCTACCATCAACATCACCTTCTTTACATTTACTCCCTGATTCAAGGAAGTACTTTATCAGCTGGACCATTTGCTTGTTAGAGGTAAATGCCAAAATTGAATTTGTCTGTAAACAAAATTAATCAATTTTTAACAGTTGTATTTCAATCCTAGTTCAATAAAATATAGTTTATTGTTATCATTAAAAAATGGTACATTTTATTAATATTAGTTTCAAGAGTTTAGGAAAGATACTGTTTACACTACTGTTCTGGAAGTCGATGTGTTAATAATGATCAGAAACTTATTATTCAGTAATAACCAAAATAGCGGGCAAGTAAAAAAGTAAAACATGGCTGCAGGATGATATGAAGCAGCTTTCCAAGAATGAAGAGGAATTTAAGAATCAGAGAAAAGGAATTACAAGTGTTCCTACTAATCGTGTAAACCTACTGATAATTCCTTTAAAATTACATTTACATTTGTTAGGCATAGTCCAATTTTTAAAAAGATGGGTAGTATGTTGGAGGTATTTCCAACAATCGTACAATTTGTGGTAAACATATCAAATGTTACTTAAATAAGCCTCCTAAAATAGATATTGGTTATAAATCCCATGAAGAAAATTAAATTTGTCAATGTATAACTACATTACCAAGCAGTTAAAAAATTGATGCTTTATTAATTAAAATGATAACTCAATTCCACCAAAAGATACTCTAAAGTGTTTTGGTAAATTTTCAGATGACAGTAATTTTATATGAAATTACATTTCAATTTCAGAATGAATATAGCGTCAAGAAACTCTCTCTTTCCTTCCCTCCCTCTCCCTCTCCCTCTCAAAGGAAGCAGGTGAGAGTTGGAAATCCTTCATAACTGGCTTTAGAACATAGATGGGCAACAACCAGCCCGCTGCAAGATTTGATCCGGCCCGCAAGACATTTTGAAAAACCCAATTTAAAAAAAATAATATTACACTACTTACTCACACTCACTCTAAATGAGGAAGATCGAGTGAGATGGGGCTTGTTGCCTGATCCTCTGGAACCAAGTAAGCGAGCAAGCCGAGTGTCTCATTGATTCCGTGTCACTATTTAACTTTCGTGGTTTGTAATAATTTCAAATTTCACGATATAATTGTAATGTTGTAACTATTGTTTTTTCATTTCATTTTGTTATTTAAAGAAATTGTATTATAATTACATTAAATTACACAACGTTATGTTATACAATTACAATCAGTAAAGACATATCAAATCCTGGGTAGAAACTTTATATAAAAAAAAAAATAATAATTATAAATGCATCAATAGTTTACCGATATTGCCCATGAACTTGCTTCTGCTGTAGAGAGTGTTTGAGCAAGAAGAGTCCGGAATCCATGCTTATCTTCAGAATACGGTAGGCAGCCTGCTCTCTGTTTTACACCCATTCCAATTTCATTTTTCAGCAATTTCCTTTGTTAAAAATAAACATTTTGTAAATGGTGTTTGTAATTTTTCATTTTAATACCAATTTATAAACAATTTATAGTTTAGCAATTTTATCACTTTATATAACTGAGTATATAATCCTGGGGTAGATGCAGTGGGAGAAGAATGTATTGAAAACTATCAGGTCAATCTCTCATATTAAGAAAAAGTAAATTATTGACAGTAATTTCTTAATTGCTAGTAGATATTTAATGTTGAAGCAAAATGAACTGGTATTCAAATACTGCAATTAAGTATATACTATAAATTTAATGGTCAAAGTAGTTGTTGGAATCAATTAAATAATAAACAAAAAAAAAACCAGTAGCGTTTTTGTGGGCACACAAGCATAAGCTGAGAAAATCTGAATTAAAATCCCATCCAGCACGAGTTAATTAAGATTAAGAAAAAAATTAAGATTTGAAAAAAAAAACTTACTCTAGCTCTTGCCAATTCTTATCTCTTCTGAACACTATAGGCCAATATCTGTCATCTTCCACTTTCACCTGGAAATAGATAAATAATTAAATATTCATGGGTGTGAAGATTTCTAAATGTTTTAATAAAATTTTAAAAATCTATAAATACCGAGGCGATATTCAATTTACCTCTTCCAAAAGATGCAGTTCTGGGAGAAGAGTTGGAGCAAGGAGCCTAGCTTTCTGGTTCTTGTAGTACGGAGTATCGAGATAAACAACTGTTAAATGTGTGTAGCAGAGGTTCCCTGTGTCTATGTCTCGAGGAAGAAGGACTCTCCTCTCCACTGCTAGTACATACAGGTGCCTGAAAGCTTGTAGATGGTACCTAGAACCATATTTAAAGTACAATAACATTATAACCACAGTGTTTGTGTATACATTTTTTACAAAACATCTTTCTGATTAATTGGGCATAAGAAATTTCATTGCTCTGAAGCAAAAATTACAGCCGGTATGAGCAAATTAATAATTTGGATAAAGAGTAGTTCTCCACTCCTAGTTGTGTTGTCGAAGAGCTTAACAACAGTATTTGGTTTTGCTAAGGATTCCGAGGAAGACATTGAGCCGTTTCTGAGGAGACAACAATTAAATTTGCAGTGGAAGTATCTCAATTTCAGGGGAAATAAGTTTTCTTTTAATAGCACATTACTGGGAATTAAAAATGAGCAAGCCAACTAAAGTTTGTATTATGTTTCTATCGGGAATAGAAATAGTCAATTTTACAAATTCGCACCATGAAAATAATTTTTAAAGCTTATCTGCATGACCACGATCATCAAAATAGAAAAATACCATGCAAACGGATATGTATTTATTTTTTCAACTAGTAGATACATTCCGAGTTGGGAAGTCGAATTGATGTAAATATTTTTGTACTGTGTGATTTTAATTGGGTACTTTTGGTCATAATAATTTAAACAGGCCTATCCAGTAAACTTGTTGTCCATGGCATTGAAATGTAAAAAAGTAATGGGAACCTTACACGTTTAAGGTTTATACACTAATTAAAGAATATATACATTATTAATAAATTAAAAAAAAAAATACTTCATTAATAATTTCAGTTTAAACTATTTGGTATTAAACTATTTTTATTGCTAATGTAATATAGAATAATAATTTCTAATTAAAAAAATAGGTAACTGATCAATTTGAAAATTAAAGACGATAGAGAGAACCTTAATAAATCAATAAGAAATAGCATAATAACAGATGTAGAGGGAATCTGAGCGATTAGGGGCCCCGTCTGAGGAGATAGATAGGGTGACGCCAGGGCTGTCTGAGGCAGCAACAAGTCCATGCAAAGTGTAGCCCAAAAGGGTTAAGCCATTTTCTTTTGAATCATACTACGTTGTATGCCACATAATCAGATTTTTTAATATGATTTTATTTGTATATTTTGCTCTGGTCACTTGAGTGACTTATGCTCTGGGAGCCCAAAAGCTACTCTTGTTAGTCTGCTTCATGACGAGGACCCCACACCATTATAACATTGTATGTTTGTTTTAAAAGATTCATATAAATTGATAAGTTCCTGAAAAAATGCAAGGCGCTTCAAAAGAAAGAATAATTTGCCATAGGTACTAAAAACTTAATTATGATAATTTAAACAAAAATTAAAAAAAAAAAGTTACCTGTTATCGTTAGAATGAGTAGGGAAACGGGGGAAAAAGGCGCATATCATTGCTGCCACAGCTTCAGGCCTAGTGGAGAGAGTAGCTAGTCCACCACCAAGAAAGAGAAGACCAAGAGACATATGTACAGCAAGATGTGAGCCATATGTTACAGCGGGATTGGAGCCTGTTCTAGCACCAAGGTGCCTGCACAGCCTTAGGACACCCAAATCGCCAGTTCCAGCCATAACCTACAATATGATAGTTGGAGTTTCACACAGTATTACCAGTTCAATAATGTTTAGTGTTTATTAATGAAAATTAAAATAACTGAAAAGTTGAAAGATTTAGAGGACTGTTGTATCCAGCTTGAAACTCAGAACATGTGAAGTGGAAGCTCTTAATATGTCGAACATATATAAAGATGCCTTTCCGCATTTTGACATTTTGTGATACCAGAAGTGACATGAGAGGGAGAATTGTTTTCTTGATCGAGGATTAAGCCATGGGTTAAGAGGAGAGCCAAAATACAAATCTTCCCATATCTCAACCATTTGGTTGGGTGAAAATGGGTAAAAACAACAGTTGCTTAGTTTTAAGAGATAAACAGGTTATGTTATCACAAGATTTTAGGTGCGATCATTTTTCTATGATACTTTCAGATAAATCTCCTCTCTTAGAACCTATTTAGAACAATATCTCTGCAAAACTAATCTGTTATTTGTCTTTCTCACTTTAAAATAAATAAATGATATAAAATTGTACATTTCAGAGTCAAGTCAAGAATTAGCTATTCTCAGGACTCAAGAGGAGAGGTCCTGGGTGGCTATTTCCACATCGTATTTATTTCCAAGTAGACCATTATTTCTAGTAAACCTAATTTGACCCTTGAAGTAAAATTAGAGCTCCACAAACATCATCAGTGTTCATCTTTGGCAATGCCAAAGACTTCACCTGTCAATTGAGGTGAAGCCCCTTCACAGATGTAAGTAAAGAGGTTACCTGAATCAGACACAGGTAAAATAATAAAAAAGTAAGAATACAAAGTTAAAATTGACTAACCATAGCTAAGGAGAGAAGGCATACACAGATACACGTCTCTACAGTGGATTTCCCAGGAAGTTCAGCAAGAGATTTAGTCGAAATTGTAACAAAGAGCTTCACGTAATGCATCAATGTCTCATAAGCTTCATTGTTGGCTGATCCAGCAAACCGTAATCCAACAGACATACAAGCACCAGCAATAATATTGCAGTAAGCCTGGCTGAAATAAAATGTATTAGTGTTGAAATAAAAATTTATTAAACTTTTCACCTAACCTGATTTCTTACTGTACAACTATTCAGTTGAATGTCTAAAGGCAATATATGAAGGTGTGCATTTTATCAATTCAATGGTGATTAGACAAACAAATCCGAAAACTACTCCAACACAATCATAAATCACTCAGGCGTTTGAAATATTAAAAAGTTTGTTTTATACATTAACACTCTACGGTACGGGTGTCCTTTCGGAAGGACACTCCTCCATTATATTTCCCTTTAGATTCTAAAGGCTCGTAAAAGGAGGGTATTCACTTTAACAGCTTCAGGTAAAGACAGTAGACTTCAGTATTGTTGAGGCTTTCCAGCAGTGTTGTCCGTTTTCAAATCGGCTGACTGGAAGAGTTTTTATGAATTTCTAAACTTTTTCTTCAATAAATTGTTTATAAGTAAGTACAATTTATTATATAAAGGATATTTACTTCCTGATTTAATATATTAAAATACTACTCATATTTTTTGTAACGTTCCTTTAGTAACGTCAACACACGCGTCGATTTGTGACTTCGGGTAACACTTTGTGTGGACCTAGACCCTTACCGTTATTCCGTCCAACTAGTCTGATTTAGATTAATCTTAACCATTATGCCACTCAGCATCCTCCAGTTGGTAATCCTCCACGAAGGAAGCAACTTAGGTGTAAGATTTGCCACAAAAAAAACCACCTGATACTGCCCTGATTGTGAAGAGTGTCCTGGAGTGTGTCAGCAGAAAGAGTGTTTTTTGGCATTTCACGAAAAAGAAGGCTTCCGAATAATTTGGGCTAGCTGCTACTCTAAATAGATGTAAATAGTTTTCGTTTTTCTAAAATAATTACGTTAGTTTTTTAAATAATTAGATTAATTTGTTTAAATAGTTTCAATGTAAATAGTTTTTGTTTTTATTTTAATAATTAGTTTAAATTTATTCACTGTAAATTATTTTAAATTATCATAATAAACAGCTTTGTAACGAAAATATGTTGTCATTTCAGTTACCTAATAAACTTCAATAAATATCTGGTGATTCAAAAGTAAGCATTACCTATGTCAATATTTTTTTTATTTTTTTTAACGGCGCATCGACAAATCTGGGTCAATAGTGCAGCGAGGAATTGAAAATGAGAAAATTCCTGCCGCTGGTGGGGATCGAACCCACCATCTCGCGCTTATGAATCAAAGGCGCTAGCCACTAGATCACGGGATACCCCAATAATTTGTTATTTTAGTTATGTTTTTTTTTTTTTTTTTTTTTTTTTTTTTTTCCTGAATGGAAAGTAACACAAAGTGCTAAACCAACGAAACAAAGAAGAGGGCTGAAAATGATAACGGTAAAGGGTGATTCTTGACCCCATTCTATTAGTTTTGAGTTGAAAAGAGAAACAGTCTTATACCTGCAAGGTTGAAAAACACATTTTGCTGAATAATAAACCTAAACTAAAGTAAGTTAGGCCTGGGGGAGGGCTGTAAGTCGGTAAGGATGAAAGAAGGGAATTGTTGTAAAAGGGGGCTGTAAAAGGTGATTTTGGGACACACAGATAGAAACATATTCTGGAGGCTGGGAAGAAAAACCAAAAGGTTTTCAAGATAGATTTTACAGCCCCCTTTTACTAGGGTTAGTTACTAGCACAGTTAGCCGTTGTGGCTAAACGGCCACCAAAAAAAATATTTGAGAGTGACGGGGCCCTGTGTATCTTTGACTTCTGTACAAGTCAGAGGAAAGACCATTGACTTGTCCTTTAGTCTAGAGCTTTTCATATTTCTAACCGTCTTTCTCTACTCATTTCTCGAAATTTAGAGCTATCTAGCATTACTGAATCGTACTTCTAGTTTTCCTGCCTGTCACTAGAGCGTATCTGTATCAAGTTTTTGCCCCTGTGAGCTATTCAGGCGTATTACAACTCGTTACCCTCTCAGCCTTGCCAAATTACCGTAAGTTCTTATACCTCTGTCCATCTCTAAAAGCATGTTTGTTGAGTTATTGAGTACCTATATATTTCACTTGTTTATTATTCATAACATATAGGACAAATGGTAAAATTAAAAACTTTTTTTTTACATACATATGATATAATTTTTTAAAACATTATTTTAAATACATTTATTCAACTTGAAAATAATTCAAACCCAAAATTAAGTAAAGATCAATAAAAATTAATAATGATAGTGCAAGAAACAAAAGTCAGAATTATACAATATGGGTTTTAATTTGGCGAGGAGATCGCTTAATGTCAAGGTGCTGTGAGCGAGAGAGGCAAAAGTATCCTGCACAGGGAGGCCGAGGCTGAACGCAAGTATCCTGTACAGGAGAACCCTTCACCGTGCGCCTCTCTTGGTACTGAAAGGGTTAATTGTATAAGAGTTTGCATGGTTGTACTGGGCCCAGTTGTGAATAATAGTAATATATTCAAATTTGAACAACCAGTTCGTCATCCATTCTAGTCAGCACTTCAGTAAAATCAATAAAAATATAAATAATTAAATAAACAAAACATAAATTACTATCTAACTTTTCTTACTTCATTGTTTCAAGATCAACATTTTCCATTCCTTCTTTTGGTTTAACAAGGCAGTATGGAAGTATTCTTGGAGGAACATGAGCCTCCACCCACGCCTTTGAAGGGAGTATCCTTGACCAAAGTATTAGTCCACGTGCCAAGGCTCTAAGTAAAAGCATGTCGGGGCATACAAAGTCAAGAAGGTACTCGGAATCTGGAGGGTCCAGCCACTTAGCAACTGCCCTGAAAATAACTTACAATTAACAAAAACCTTAAAATTAAAAATTATGAAAACGAATAAAACTACTGAACTTAGAAGAATGAGTCTGATAATTGATAAATTAAGTGAAAAATGTATGATTTATTGAATCTCATCTCACTTACATATTGCCTGTGTCAAAATACATCATGCCAAGAGCAATTGTAGCTCCTGGCCCAGTCACATGGTTATTAACTGATTCACCCTCTCTGATTTGATATGAAGGTGATTTGTATTTGTCTTTTTGAGAACCTAGAAAAAAAAATTGAATGAGGTTAGGTCAATATAAAGGTAAATAAATAGCGTTCTGACTGTGTAGATAGCCGTGTTTCGGTGACTGTCTTTTTTGTTGCACTGGTGAGAATAGAATGGAAGCAATCTCGCTAATCTATTTCTTTACCATCTGTCTTCCAAGTAGCCTATATATATTCTTAATGAAAATAATAAATCTAATTTATCCGTTAGTGATCTATCCTATCGGGTATCTGGGACCTGAAATGAACCCTTGAGTTTGTATATTTTTGAAGCATTCTATTATAAAACCGTTTCAGTCAAAGTTATTGATTTCCTGCTGAATATAACTGTAAGACATGAAATTAACGTAGGCTAATATTTCAATAGATGTGAGTATCATTAAAATGATCCTCATGGATAATGGAAGTCTATTTAGAAATATGTTGTCAATATGTTCATGTGATAAATGTTTTGTTTTTTTATCATCTCTGTTGATGTTGAGCACGTACTTAACTCTAAGTACAACCCTCTGTACCATCAGTTAAGCTCCTTAAGTCATGGTGAGGAGTACATCAGGTCTGAGGTACCAATAGAGTGGAAGAGAGCCCTCATGCAGCTCAGACTCTCGAGGAAGTCCGAGTTCCATCTTTATCTTAAAGGCACCTCCTACAGGATCGACACCTGACTTTCTGTAAACCCGAGACACTTACCTATATTCTCCTAGAATGCCCCCAGTCTACAGGTCTACCAGTACAACATACTTTCAGGATATGCACCTAGGAATTCTTTCACCTTCAAATAAGGACTCAATGTTCAGGCTCTTCCGCTTCACCATGGAAGCCCTAATGATGAGATCATTAGTGCTTATTGAATAGTAACGACTAATTTATACTTCCATAAATGTATCTAATTTACTTTTAACTTCAATTATTATATTAAGATTTTAATTATGTACATTCATGATCAACTGAGAAAAGTTATTTCCTAGTTTTCTTTGTAACCAGACCCCTGTAATTGCTTTAAAACAAAAAAACAAAATTTTATCTATCTATCTAAATGTTTTTATGTGAAATTTGTGCAAAACAACATCTAATAGTTGAATTGGCTTTCAGGTATAGTTTATATTGGCATTTTGATGCGGGAAATCGAATAAAACCACTTTTAATTCAAAAGTGAACAGTATTCTTAACTGTTTTAAAACTAATTGAAAAATTAGATTTTTTTCAGGCACTCAAATGTGTTGCATTAGCCTGAAAGGTTTTTTCACTCAAAATTAAATATATAGATTTTGGATACTTTTGCAGTCTGAAAGAACATTTGGGGGTATAGAATACTAACAATCTAGAGCTTGGAATAGTTAGCCAATTAAAACGCTAATACATACAAAAAAAACTTATTTTTTCTGAGCTAAGTGATCTTATTTAATTTATTTTTAAGGTTTTTATCACACATTTTTACCGATTAAGTCAAAATTACTGGGGGGGGGGGGGGGGCTGCAGCCCTCCCCCTTATATACGCCCATGCTTAAATATGTTAAAAAGTATTGCAAGAGAAGATCTATTAAATTCTTTACAGAAAAGACAAAGGCGGAAATTTTGATGGGATCTCCTGGATCAGAGGAAACAATGGTTTTGTTCCATTCAAAGCACTCTAAATCACACCTGATATAAGCATTATATGGAAACACAGCGTTTGTTTTGTGATTCAAATGTTTTATGATAGACTCATGCCCGTCGGAACTCTATATACCATCTAACCTTCTATCATAATATTCAACATTAAATTAAAAAGGAAATATTCATTTGATGACAATTTTCAGAGAAAAATCACGAAAAAAGTACCTGCCAAAGGGCGCTTAGTCCCACCAACCATATAGTATTGGAGAGTGTCCGCTATGGAAGGGTCTGCAAGCCCTGAAGGACCAGCACCAGTCCCCAGGACTACTAATCCAAGGCCGAGACCAGCAGCAAGTGAATAGCATTCACGATCAGAAGAATTCTCCATTTCAGGGCCGGGCGGTCTGCCTGGATAACAGAAACAAAACACTTTTAAGCCAACAAATAATGTTTTGAAATAACTTTGAATCTATTGACAGAATGATTATACTTGAACTCATAAGTGCATTTATATTAATAATAAAGTAATCAGATATACTTTTTCTTTAATCAGAAAGTTCTATGTTAATCCTTTCTCTACCGTTTATTACTAGAGCAGCCGAGAGCGCCTTAGCCCTGTACAAGTTGTAGGAAAGACAGGCCCCTTGTACCGTTGACTCGCCCAGCAGTGGAAAAGTCAACATTACATCTTGTTACCCTCTCAGCCCATTCGTATTCACAACCCTTGTCAAATTGCGGTAAGTTTTTATACCTCTGCCCAAATTCATTTCTTGATCTTAATAAATGATAATATATATATATATATATATATATATATATATATATATATATATATATATATATATATATATATATATATATATATATATATATCAAATGCCTAAATCTATACATCCTGCCCAGCCTGCACATGGGCTTCAGTCCAGACACACTCTGAATATACCACATAGACATAAGGGGTGTATTTTTTTCTGCACCTCTTGGGCAATATGTTCCAGTTGGAGCATATGAGTCCATGGTCGTTTACAGGTCAATAAATAAATGTTTATTTTTTAGAACAACTGGTGAAGTTGAAATTTGAACCCAGAAACTCCTGTTTTTTGCTGGGTGCATTGCCAATTAGCAACTCAGAGTAAAAAGTGTTCCAGTTGGAGATACTGGGTACAATCTCAAGCCTGGAGAGTTGATTTTTTTTCTAAAGAAAAAAGATTTGAAAAATAAATCACATATGGCTTATATAATATTCTTTAGGGTAATTTTATAAGTAATGTTCATACTTTACCTATTTCAGACAGAAGGACCTCAGCTATATGACGATGAGCTGTTCCTTGATATATAAGGCCTATACCAAGCAGTGCTGCAACTTGAATATTCTGTATGAGATCAAGCTCAATGGATGTAGGTGGGAGAAGAGATTCTATATGAACGCTGAACAGTTTAGTGGCTCTGAAATCCATTGTACCTGTTTACAGTCCTTTATAGAGTGAACAAATAATAATCGGCTCATGAGTAAGGCGATTTAAATTCATTTTTACTCTCACATAATAAGATAAAAACAAAGACTGAGTTAACTCATGCAAAAAAAGCATCAGACACTATATGTCATATTTTTCAACCAGTTCAAACATAACCCCACTGGTTAACTATTTATTAATGAAATTTGCTAATTTTCAAATGAATAAAAATATGAGAATATTAGTAAATAAATGCATATAGAAAATAAATAATGAATCAATTTGAACAAACATACTAGAAGCTCTCTTCGTACAAATTTTCAACTAACTATTAAATACACTCTTAATTTTGTGATTTATTAAGAAAATACTTTCTTTTTTTTTTGGTGACATTTTGAATATTATTGATGTTTTTAAATTTGAAAAATGTAGAATATTAATGTCCTGTTTCATTTATTTTTTCTTTTCTATTTTTATTTTATATACTTTTTGGTTTTTATTACAGTTACCACTTTCCTTCTTCTTCTTTTTTTTTTTATTTTTTTTTTTTATTAATTTATTATTTTATTTCACTTTTAAAGTTGACTTACTCTTTGTAAAAATAAATTTATCTTTATAAAGAGTTGGTTGTACAAGTTGTGTAACTTTATAAACTAAATAAATAAATATATAGAACAATCATATAAGAATTTTATTAATTACCTCTTTTTGAAGCTGCAATCCCAAGAAGGAGACCGACACTTGTCATTTCATGGCATTTGTTCAAGTAATTGTAAAGATTTATTTCTGTTAGGTCATCCAAGTGTCCAGATAGACCAAGAGCCATCAAGAATCCAGCATGTTCAGGCAACAAGTTGCTGTCATTCTATCAACAATTTATAAAACTGATCAGGATTATTTTATAATTAAATTAGGCAATTGCCAAAAGCCCCATAGCCCAGAGTCCACTGAGCTCCTCAAAGGACGGACTCATACCTTAGGCTTGTTGTAAGTAATCCACGTTGCATCAACACTCTTCGTTGAAGGGGATATCTCCAATCCAGCAGCAACACCATTGTGAAATAACGGCCAGAGATTCATATTAGGCACAACCTGCACAAAAGGAAGATTTTAATCAGTTTTATAAATTATATTAATTTTTGGTATATTCTAAAACTAACTGAACCAGCAGAATCCACCAATCTGAACATTTTTTCACCTCAAAAACGTGCAAATTAAATCACAATATTAACGGTTTTGTGTTTTTAGGCCTCCACGGCCACTATATGCACATATGTATTTTTGTCAGAGGAATTTAATGGAAGATTTTTGGTTTTAGGTACTCGAAAACGACACAAACACACATTCATACAAACCAAGATTAATAAATTTTGGATGAGTCTGAATTTTTTTTTTTTAAATGGTTGAGAAATCAAGATAAGCAAAAGCCAACTTTTCAAAAGCATATTTATTTTCCTAGAAAGAAATAAATGTAAAAATTGCAATAGAATGTTCTTGGCCAGTAAAATTCATAGAGTGTTGATGTGGTTTTATTTTTTAGACTTCTGCGTGCATGGCAAAACTTAATTCCATCTTTTAGTGGGTAGTCTTATTGTTTATTATAAGCTCATCTAATTTAAAAAAAAAAACAAAAACAAAGTCACTTTATGAGCAATAACTTTGTTGTCTAAACAGGAATAATAATAAAACAAATTCTCATGAATAGTCATTTTTATTTACAATTAAATAAATCGTACCAAAAAAATTGTGAATAAGAATTACAGAAAAGAAAACAAATGTGAATGAAATATTTATATGATCTATTTTATTATTTTTAAGAAAATTCTTTCACCCTTGGGGGGGGAAGGAATGTTAAAAACAATCCAACAAGGAATGTTAGAAAACAAAAGACCTTATGCAATAAAAGCATGAAATCTGAGAGATGACTGATAAGGAATGATTTACCTCAATGTGTGATAGTTCCACAGTAGTCCCTCGAGGAGGTGCCCGACCACTCAGGCATAACCGAGGGATGTCTAATGGTTCACTGGTCAGTGGTTTGCTCGTGTGCATGTTCAGCATACCTCTGAAAACAAATAAAGGCCAAAATTAATGAACTACTGAAGGATGATTTATTTAAATACTTTATACAAGAAGTATAAATGCTCCGAGTGGCTTAATTTTACCATATTTATTGAGTTAACATTTGGAGTAACCATTCTGACCGACTGATTATCTTTCGGTGATTATTCTTTCATAAGACCTTCAATAATCACAGAAAACATCCTGAACATTTTTTTTTTAGTGTGTTCCAACTGCTCTGTGTAGCATACATAAGGTCGCACAGATAAGTGTGTTTCGAGCGCTACTGCCACCAATGCAATCATCAATGTTTGAAGTGTTGGCACCAGGCAACGTCTCCTTCAAACAATTTTCTAATGCTAGTCTAGATTAGGCGAGCATAAACTATCCATCAAAGAGTATTTTGTCTTGCTTGTGTTACCAGCATCTCTTCAAACGCTGTTCAAATGCTCGGCTTCAAGAGCTC
Source organism: Gonocerus acuteangulatus (assembly GCA_946811695.1). Classification (NCBI taxonomy): domain Eukaryota; kingdom Metazoa; phylum Arthropoda; class Insecta; order Hemiptera; family Coreidae; genus Gonocerus; species Gonocerus acuteangulatus. The sequence goes on along the minus strand of OX328124.1, from coordinate 93,812,969 downwards.
TTGTAGATGGCCTTTAGAACATATGTATGTTTTTAGTCTGACTCTAAACAGAATAGATGCCATCATGACATTTATTTTTCCAACAAAACACTCCATTGAATTATGAGTGAAAAAAAATTAAGCACTTTCACTTGAATACAGATAAATCCATCACAGGCTATAGATGTTAAATAACTTTTTCCCTCCCACTATTTTGTAAAGAAACTTTAACTACTAGAACAATAATGAGATAAGATGATGAGTACTTAATCCTCTATTTTATTATTCTGATAGAAACAAAAATTAGAAAACTTATTTTACAAGCAACGTCAATTCTGTTTGGACATATATCTCTAAATTTCTTTAATTTCATACCAGAACAAAATTTAAAAATAGTTTTTTCACTGTGCCACTTTCCCAATAAATTGCAGCAGCAGGATTTATGGGTTTAAGGGCAGTAGCATACTTAACAGCAAGGAGATGATGGTTAGTTTGAAGTGAGTTAAACTTATTCCACTAAGAGATCTTTGATACAATTTAACGGAAGTTGAAAAAAAGACAAATATTCTGGATGAACATATTGTTCCAAAAAGTAACTAATCAGTTATCTCTGGTCTTAATTTTTGAATAATTGATCTAACATCAAAATAAATGTTTTGTCACAGTATTCTCTAACAAAAAAAATTGCAAAGTAGCAATAATAATAAATAATTTTCACCTTCCGACAGGGAGGGCCATGGTCCGAGTACATATAGCATAAAGGTGCCGCTCCTGTTCTTCAATGAATTCATGGTCACTAACCTCAGGGCGTTGAGTTATAGCTACTGTCACGGGCTCAGAGGAGTCCAGCAACTTACGAACTTCTGCTACTCTTTGATCTCTATTGAACCTCAAATCGAGGACCTGAAAATATTAATTAATTAACTAAGCAAATACGGCGTACCAACAAATGGTCTTTCATTGCCAGGCTATCTATAGGTAGATGGTATTATCTACCTTTTGGTATCATTATCACTCCCATTTGTAATTTCCAAGTATTTTTGTTCAGGCATTTGCATGTTATACATCGCTATATAGCCTACTTACTTTGAAAATGATAAGCAATAGCTACTTATGTCACTTTTCTGTAAAGAAAGTATTTGCTTTTATTGAAAAATTGCTGTAATTATTTGAGGGATGGCCCCAAATGGTCAATGTTTTAAGGTTATGTTCCCTTGAAGCTTTTGATCCTAATCAAAAGTAATCCTTGAAGAAAGCGAGAACACAGTTAAAAGAATTTTTAACCCATTTCTAAACAAAAAGCTTAATTAATCATCAGTTGCTGATGATCCTCAGACATTTCTGCTTGCAATGGCTAAATAAACAGTTTATTTTCTAATAACACAAAATTAGTAACTGCATTCGTAATTTAGTTCAACCTTTCAAATCATGTCTTTAAGCACATCATCTGAGCAAATAGCCTAAGAAGTATGCTTAACATCACATAATTGTAAATACCTGTATCTACAAGAATGTACTTATGTGTATTCATAAACTTAAAATAAATTCTTGCTAAAAATATGTGAATGTAAAAGTATTTAAAAATAAAATACAGAACAGAGAATAGATATTTGTGCTTCAGTATCATGACCAGGAAATTTGGAGGTAAGTAAATTCTACGCCGTTTTTCAACTTACATCACCTCTCCTGGAACATATTACTGACAGTGAGGTATACCTGAACAGATAAAACAAGAAGAAAAAAGAAACAGACCTGTTCGGAGAGTTTCTCTTCAGTTGAAGATGATTTATTGACAACTGCAATAGACTTGCTAGGTGTGTTGCATAAATCAAGTCTTCCTATAAATTTATAAACATCACAATGCCAACCAGGTGGAGGATTCTCTGATGTAGCCTGGATAGCTCGGCTCAACATTAAGCTAAGTCCAGATGGAAGAGCGTATATATCCTCTCGCTTCATTCCTGTAAATTAATTACGCTACTGTATATTACACAGGATAATTATTTTATTACACAGGATAAAGAAAGAAGCAAATAGAAGAGATTTTAACACTTTGAGGAAAGTAAAAGTTATAAATAGATATATAATTTGCAATGCAGAAGTTAGTGGTACCATGAATAGGACGTAGGGCAGATCAAAAAACTTTTTCTACCACAAGTTTTATATTGATACAGCAAAGTAGCTTTCAGAAAGAAAGTTTCACCGCAATGCTCTTAATTAGAGGGTTTTGTTGAGAGTGAAAAGAAAATTCTAGATCAGAGATGATGATACAAATATTTTTTATTAACTTTTTTCAGGAGTATCTACTGCTGAGGTCATTAGCACCAACAATTGAATTGGATCAAGCACCATTATTTCAGAAAACGTCAGTTATTAGTTTTGTTCAGCTATGTTGTGTCTAAATTGTTATTCTGAGTAGAATCACAGGAAAATAGTTTTAAAATATAATATAATTGAAGTACAAGAGATGTGAAAAAAAAAATTACTGAATCTCAGTAAGGTTACAATTTTAATCCATTCATGATGATGCCCCAGTTTGTAGTGTATTTTTTGTGACTTGCCTTGGCTCAGACGAAGTACCAGTATATTGGACATGCTGCTCTCTACTGATAATAAACCACTTTATTGGTGCATGCATTTCAGGCTCTCAGGATTCAGTCATTTTATTGGATTCAGTTATTGCTACTTATAGGATCATCTAAAACATGTTATGGGAGTTAATTCCATAGCCTAAATCATAGCTAACCCTACCCTACCTAAGCTCGTCCCTTACACTAATTTTCTTGCCATTTACAGTTTGTCGGCGGTGGTTCAAGGTTCGCTAGACTTCTTGTACATTATGTTACTGTTCAAGTTGAGTCATGAGATTGAAAAATTTGATGGAAGATTTGAGCATCTTGCTGGGTGATCATGAAAGTGACTTCTAGGAGGAAGATATATTGCAGACTGGCTTTTCCTCAGCTCTGGAGTCAATTCCAAGTGTTGCCGAATAGCATGATAAGGATTCCGAGGAAGAAATTGAGCCTTTCCCGAAGCTAGAAAAATTAAAGTTGCAGTCAGAGCATAGCAATTTCAGGAGAAATTTTTCATTCAATGATTCTTTACCAGGAATTAAAAATAAGTCAACCAACAAAAGTTCATTTTTGGAGGGAATAGATATGGTTACAAAAATAGTCAGTTTTACAAATTTGTACCACAAAAACATTTTTGGAGTCTTTTGCACAGTCCTGATTTTCAAAATGAAAAAATATTGCATCACAGGAAATCTATTTATTTTTTTCAAGCATTATATTCCGAGCAAGAAAAATTGATTTCATGTAAAACTTTATGTATTGAGCGACGGTTTGACCTTGTACATTTTGGAAGTTCATAATATATATGGGCCTATCCACTGAACTTGTTGACCTTGGCATTGGATTCTCAAAAAAGGTGAAGGGAAACTTATGTGGAACGATCGTCTAAAGGCTGATAGAGCCGTCTGAGAAGTAATATGAAAACAGGGTTATCTGAGGGGGTTGACGTGTGTGCGAGCTAAAGACACAAAAGGGTTAACAGTAGTTTTCTCAGAACATCTATATATGGCGCTTAATTACTTTCTTAATAACATGATCCAATTATCATGTTAGAATTACTGACAAATTTTATTGTTATAATAGCAAATAAAGACAAATGATATTGTAGTAATAAAGAGCAGAACATACCCAACTTCACCATAAGTAAAACAGCTCGATGGGAGTTAGACAGATCCTGAGGCATCTCTATTGGGACAGGTTGTGGGGTAGGACATCTACTTCCAGGAGGAACGACAGACTTCAGGCAGGGTTTAGTAGCTCCACAGATTACAGAAAGCACCTGGTTAGGCAAGAAATAAATTCAATACTGGATATTGTTCTAAATAACAGAAAAATAAATCTGCACATTATTCATGAAGACAAATATTTTTGACATTTCGAGAGAAAAATACATTTATCTCCCAATTAAACTTAAATACGTAAAATTAAAGGGACACCGTAGAACAGTAGTTAACAGAGAATTAACATTTCCGATATTTTTGTTAAAAAAGAAATGTATGGAGAAATTTTTAAACAAATCAATCGACTCGGCAGCTCATAAAATTTGGAACAGTGTTAATAATATTTCATCTAAGAAATAGTATGTTCTTGTATAATAGTATGGACTTGAGTATTAATACACAATTATTACAAGGCAATATTTTAGGTCAAATTGCCAGCTCTATTTCAAGTAGTACCAATAAGCTCATTAATGTTTAAGACAAGATTCACAAACTGAAACTGAAACCATTAACAACATTCTTGAGTAAACAACCATTAAAAAATCTTATTAATTTACACAAAATGAAATTAATTCTATTAATTAACAAGAGCCTTTCAGTTGACAGAATGATTAACTTAAATTTCAATATTTTTCAGGATAGTACTTTTAATAATATTTCTCTTTAGAAAATAGTTACCTTTTTCTTTTGCATACCTATGGCAGAAATAATAAAATCGAACAGTCTACTAAACTATCAGTTCTGTCCTTAACCATTTATTCAATGCTGAATGGTCATAAAATAAATATTCAAATATCATTATTGTTAAAATGGTAATTACACATTCTGTCGACTGAAAGGCTCATATATTATTTTTCACAATTCCTTTCTTCTATATGTTTTATTATATTATACATATTTCGGCATAAACAAAAATATTTCAATAAAATTTACAAAAAAAATATGTCTGTTTCACTTGCAATTTGGACTTTTTTGTTCTCTTCCTATTTCTAATTAATATTGGCAGCCAAGAATCAAAGACAAATTGTAGACCTGTTTGGCATTTTATTTTTCAAATTATTATATGTTAAGCAGCTTGCTTTTTCCAGTCTTGATTCTTATGGGTTGTTTGACTATGGCATTCACATTGAGTGAGCTGACATTACTAACAGGAAACAATTACATAAAAGATGTGATAATCTTACCTCCAAAATATTTCTGGACTTAGGATTCACTCCGGCCATTACCGGATATGGTTCATATTTCATTTTCTGCCTTAATCTATAAGCCTGTTCAAAGAGACTTGGGGGTTCTCCACCATTTATAAAATATGGCATGGATATTTTTTCTAATTCTTCTTCGGGTATTCGGCTTTCATGTCGTGTCTGGAACAGAAAAAAGAATTGTTATACCAAAAATTAATATTTGCAATTTACTGGTATTGAAGTTTCCCAGAACAAGAGGTTTTTAATTAAGAATAAACTTCTCATTCTTTAAGAGAACTGGTCACTGAAGCTCCACCAGATAAAATTTAGTTACCCTAATCTTGAACACAGTGTTTCTTGCAAAAGCCTTGATTTCTTTACTTCAAGATAAGTAAATAAATGATGAAGCAGAATTAAGTCAGACTTTTTTTGATTATATAATCAAGTAGAAACCATTGGTAGACAATGATTCAGCTAGCTACACTTAATAAAAAGTCCGTCACGCAGGAGCTGCATAACTAAGCACTTCCCTCAGAATTTGGGTAGTGTAGACGGCTTTCCAGAACAATTTGCTTAAAATATCCTACATAAATAAAATAAAAACATGAATAGTTCTCTTTTAAATTTGTAATGAGTAACTGATCAATTATTAATTTGCTTCCAGAGTTATGTTTACACATGGTACCTATTACACTACGTAATAAATACAAAAAACCTCATATTATCGTATTTTGATCTAACGCAGGAACAGGATACAGTCACTCTAGTGGTAGAAATCGCTCCTTGCGGCGGCTTTGTGAACCTACGTCTGGCGGGCTTTTCTATTGAAATATATTACAAATTAAACCCCCGCTTTCCAATTGACCGATTCAGCTCATTTTTACAACACTTCTTTCACATGAGTTACCCACGACGTATACCGCGTTTCGTTACAATACAGCAGAAATTACGACCGGTATGAGTATATTAGGAATTTGGGTCCGAAGTAAACCCCCCCCCCCATCTAATGAACCGATTTAGTTTATTTTTACAACACATATTTACCTGTAGATTACCACTACGAATACCGAGTTTCGTCGAAATTTACCAAAACTCACGGCTGGTACTGGCGAATTGGTATTGTGGGTCCGGAGTAAACCCCCCCTCCTAATGAACCGATTTAGTTTATTTTTACAACACATATTTACCTGTGGATTACCACTACGAATACCGAGTTTCGTCGAAATATACCAAAAATCATGGCTGGTAGTGGCGAATTGGTATTGAGGGTCAGGAGTAAACCCCCCCCCTTCTAATGAACCGATTTAGTTCATTTTTATATCTCACTTTTCTCTCTATATTACCACTACGAATACCAAGTTTCGTTGAAATATAACAAATATTACGGCTGACATAGTCAAATTAGTGTTTTGGGTTCGGGGTAAACCCCCCCTTCCGGTGGACCGACTTTGGTGGTTAACGAACTCGTTCAATCGTTTGCTAATTGAATGCTATATACCAAGTTTCGTGACGAAAAAACAAAAGCTCCGGCCGCTATCGTGTTAACAGACACACACACACATATATATATATATATATATATATATATATAGATATATATAAATTTTAACGGGGGTCATTTTCGGTGTCTACTAGGTAGGATCGATAAAGATTTGAAGAAATTTTTCAAAAATTCCGTCATGAGTCCAACCTCAATAGCTACTTTCCTTCGGAGGAAAGTGCTAAAAAAAGAGTAAAATATTTTGTATATATATATATATATATATATATATATATATATATATATTATAGTGGTTTCCTTGCATTGGAATGTGCTCAGTTTACATCTCCCCTGCAGGAAAGAGTTTTTTTAAATATTTTTTTCTTTTTTTTTTCTTTTTCTTTTTTTTTAATAAAATCCTTTTATATTAAAAAAAATACAAGAAATAATAAAAATAAATTTCTTTGCCAGGTAACAATAAACCAAAATTTTCATCATCTGACACTAGAAAATTTTATTCATTATAACGTACTTCGCTGGATGGAATGGGGCACATAGAAGGATTATCTCTCCAGTAATAGTGTGAATAGTGAGTAAGGCGGAGGTCAATGGAAAGTTGGTAAAGTAGTCGTCCAAGGTAACCAAGGGAAGTAGACATTCCTGAGTTCAATTTCAATTCCTAGAAAGAAAAAAAAAATACAAACATCAACATAAAAATAAGAAATTGTATATAATATGATTATTTGAACTAGGGTCTAACAAATTTGAGATTTGAAAGTTTTATACATCTTATTTCAAAACAAAGTGGCATCTCACAAGAGATGAACATGTGGAACACTGGAGGTATTTGTAACTTTAGTAGAATGAACAATATCAGTCTATGCAAGTTTATCAAGAGACTGTATTTCTTGGTTTTTTGTCAGGAGATAGGGCTTTTGCCAAAGGAGATGGAGGTTATGCTTCTGCATGAAAAATGCTGCAAAGTATTTTTTGGCCGGTTCAAATGGGAGGCATATAGAGGAGAAATTCAGAGCCCTAATGGTTGCATATCGACATTGTTATTTGCAAGTTTATCAAACTCAGGAGACATCAATGAGGCAGGCCACATGGTGATGATGGAGTGCCTTCCCTAAGAAGCAGCTAATCAACAAGCTTCATGGTTAGTAAAGATAAGTAGACACCAAATTGGAAGAATTTGTATGTATGCTATAATATAGCATACATTATAAATCTCTCTTTATAAGAGCATTTCTATAACTCCAGTAGCTTGTAAGAGCACAGACAAATGTTTGAAAACATATGAAAATCTTCATATTCTTTGTCTTTTTTAGCGGCCCAGCATGTTGTGTCTGATCTTGGGCTCCTGGCTCAGCATTCCTGTCGCCTTCCAGTTGTGGGCTCCTAGAAGAATTCGGGCATCATGCGCCATCTCATCCTACTATTTTAGTTCCAGACGTCCTATTCTTCCTTTCCCACATAGCTTTTTGAAGAGTATATCCTTGGGAACTGTGTGATCTTCCATTCTCACTAATTAAACATCCCAACGCAATCTCCTGATATGTACAAATTTGAAGATGTCAGGCAAAGCTTTATATGTAAATTGTTTCCCGAACATTTAAACTTGAAAGCATGTGCACAAGGTAGATTTACTCCCTTCCAGCCTTTCCTTAAAGAATCCAGGGAACTACCCGATGAGCTCTTTTCAAGATTACTCCATTAGTTTAAGTGGCGTACACCCTGTTTCTGTTTAACAAAATTGCACATAATATAAAATATCTTGTTGGTGTAAATAGTTTTTTTTTTTTTTTTTTTTTTTTTTTTTTTTTTTTTTTTTTTTTTTTTTTTTTATATATATATATTTCCCACACCAGTCTGATAGGTGACAAGGCCCACACTAAAATTGGCTTGATCTTGGACTAAGTTCTCCATAACTGCTCAGCTGTCTACACTAAATTAGATAAATCTCACAATAAGATAAGTTTAAGCCATAAACTTTTATCATAAAAAAAGAACTAAAGTTTTGGTAAACCCCTAATCTAACTAAAATATAAAGGTTCTCCATAAAGGAACTATATTTCAATAAAAATGAGTAATAATAGAAATAGTAAATAATTGATGAGCTTTCGACAGAAAGAACATTCATGATTTATTTAAATATTGCATATTAAAATAATAAAAGACACTTTTACCTCATAGAGGAGATGAAAACTGAAGAGAATGAGATGGATATAAGGAAAAAGTGGAGCTGAAACTGAGAATGATCCTCTAGAAGTGGGTCCTTCATCTTCGTCCATTGAAGTACTAGCAACAGGAATGGGATCTAGGCGCAGAACTTGGGCTAACTCAGTGCTCACGGATGTGTGGTAGCTTGATTTGATCAAATAGTTCCAATCCTACAAGAGAGGTGATTATAGAAAAGAATTATGCAAGATAATAATTATTATAATGGCTTGGCAATAGCAATTTTTAAAAGTAATTAAAAGAAAATCTAATCAATAAGAATAAAGGGTACCTTAATACGTAGAATATGTTACCGTGCAACTGCCAAGTCTTTATTATTATTATAGAAATAAAGGTGTCTAATATTGATACTGTCACCCTAAATTTTGATAGGTAATTAATTACATAACAAAGTAGTTGAGTAGATGCTTCCATAGACACAAACTGAAATAACTTACTTGGAAAGAATTGCGTTAAGAGAGTTGGCATTGAGTGGGACCACCTAGTATTTTCCCATGCCCCTTGTGTATCCTTCCATTAACACCTTTTTCTCCTTTCCTGTCATAAAATGTCATAAACAGGCCTTAGATCCCTACCGACCTCCTCCCACCACCTGGTTTGTTTTCAGTTGCATATACCCTAGTAGATTCCTTTTTTCTTAGACACTTCCACAATGGTTACTTAACTGTCAACTTTGGTCTTCCTCTGCCTCCCGGCATTTTCATTGGTATGTAGTATCTTATTTCTTTTTTAAAATTAATTAATATTATTATTAGCACCTATTTACTTATATACACTTCAATAAAATAGCCTTTTTTTTCTTTTTTTGTTATGATTCTATTGATTTTCATTCTACTCATTCTAAGAATTTAAGACCAAATTGTTTTTTATAATAAGTTAATTGTATTTATAGTTCTGTTACTTATCTCAATTATAAACTTTTTTCTGTATTAATTTCTGTTTTTCTTGTCATTTTAGCTGACAAAGGCTACCAATGAGTAGCTGAAACGTCCTAAATATAGATTTTTTTAACAAAAATTGTATAGAGGTTTCTTCAGCCGAATCCCAACCATTCCATCTTTACTTATCACCTCGACGGCTAACTATCTAATCTTCATGATGAACTAAAAATGTTCACAAACAAATATATATTGCAGAAATCTGAATTGGTGCCATTTTATTATACTACTAGCTGACCCGGCAAACTTCGTACTGCCTAACAGTCGATTCTTTAATTTTTAATTTTTTTTAATGCATTTTCTGGTATTTGGGACACCGGGTCAGCTAGTAAGATAAAAAAAATGAAAAAAGAAACTTAATAAGTCAACGATTACATTTTGTCAAAAAATAAAAATTATAAAACACTTAAAATTCTTTTAATAGTCACTAAAAATCACAATGAAAATTACAATATCAGATTTCTTATTATGATACCTACTTATTATATTTCATTTTATTTTTACTTATTCTAAATTAAGTTTCATTTTTATTGTAGTACTTAATGGTACACGATATTTTTTATTTCATTACCTGACACGTAAACAAACAGAGAAGATGGTTTTCCAACACGGGAACAGGCAACATACAATTGACCATGCGAGAAACATGGGTTTTCTAGATTAATACCACAAACACTTAATGACTGCCCTGGGATTTGTTTATAGTCAAACTGAGTTCATAGGTCCAATAGCAACACAGTTGAAGGCACTGTAATGAATTGACAGCAGCTCGATTGAAACTTGCACCATTATTAGTCGAATGACGTGCTTCACGGGTCTGTCTTAACCGAATTCTTTCACGTTCATTGCGATCTTCACGTTCCTGGGCAGTACGATTAGATTGATAATTAATTTGATTCATTGCATTTCGGGTTTTTCTGCATAAATATGTCCGCCGTCTTATAGGAGGCATATTTAGTAAGACACAAAGACACACAACACATTTGTAATATTATAGATGCACAGGAAAGAGACGTTTACATTTCAAGTGACATATTACCACAGACAATTTACATGTTATCATAGACAATTTGTTTTTGAGTAACGTTACCATCGTATAAATATACGATGGTATACTTCCCCTCCACTAACACTTAAACTTTATGGTATTGTATTAAAGTTCAAATTGACCTATAAGTATTATTACAAATCTTTTGTATGGGAATATAGAAAAATAGGGTCTTTTTTACTTCGTTAACGCAAATATAAATCAATTGAAATTGCATTATTAACATGTGATTCTATTGTCACCTAGTGATTACGAGTTCTTATTTATTTAAATTTTAACGTCCATTATTATTAAATACGAATTTTAGGACGGGTTATCTATAGGTTACCACCCTTTCTAGACAGGATAGGGCTGATGCCTTTCCTTTTTTCTAATGAAAAGCCACCACCCTATAGTGGGAATTGAACCCACAACCCTTGGCACAGAGTGTTAAGTACTCAAGCCTTAACAGGCCACCGGGCCTCCACATGTTCTTATTATTACTGTTATAGTGAATTGTTGCTTATACACAAATAACCTATTATAATTGAGAACATATGTCGATACAAATGCAAAGTAACGAATGTGAAAAAAAACATTTTTCATTTTCAATTTTTCTGGTTGATTTTGGACTGATGTACGTTATGGCAAACTCTCGAAAATTAAAGAAAAATAATTATCAATTACAGATAATCAAACTTACGAATGTACATTAAGTCTAATTAAAATGTATCATAGGATAAAATATATATAAAGTCAACTATAAGGTACCAAATATATTTCACATTCGATACTTTGCATTTGTATCGACAATATGTTTTTATTTAAAAATTAATTTGCGTTAAGGGAGTGGAAAAGACCCGAAAAGTGTTGTTTTTAGACTTTTTCAGTCGATTTTTTAAATTTTTCTCTCCGTAAGAACCATCCTCGTACTTCAAGGAATATTATAAAAAAAGAATTAGCAAAATCGGTTCATTTGTTCTCGAGATTTGCGCTTACCAACACATTTAGCGATTCATTTTTATATAATAGATATACGAATACGTTAACTGTTAGGAATATTATAATTGAGAACATATGTTTTTATTTAAAAATGAATTTGCGTTAAGGAAGTGAAAAAGACCCCAAAAGTGTTGTTTTTAGACTTCTTCAGGCAATTTTTTTAATTTTTCTCTCCGTAAGAACCATCCTCGTACTTCAAGGAATATTATAAAAAAAGAATTAGCAAAATCGGTTCATTTGTTCTCGAGATTTGCGCTTACCAACACATTTAGCGATTCATTTTTATATAATAGATATACGAATACGTTAACTGTTAGGAATATTATAATTGAGAACATATGTTTTTATTTAAAAATGAATTTGCATCATCGAAATAAAAAAAGACCCGAAAAGTGTTGTTTTTAGACTTTTTCAGTCGATTTTTTTTTTAATTTTTCTCTCCGTAAGAACCATCCACGTAGTTCAAGGAATATTATAAAAAAAGAATTAGCGAAATCGGTTCAGTTGTTCTCGAGATTTGCGCTTACCAACACATTTAGCGATTCATTTTTATATAATAGATAGACATTTTTTATAATAAATAATTTATTATAATAATTTCTGTAATCATTGCAGTGAATAAAAGAGATATTTAGGGGTACGTACTTCACTAGATCCTAGATCTGAGGCTCTCATTTTCTTAGTGTTCTTGGCAGGAGTTTCACAATCTGAATTGACTGAATAGTCAGCAAAAGGGAGGCTTTCTAGTTGATATCCAAGGAGGTCTAAAACAATAGGAGAGACAGAGCTGTAGAATGAAATAAGGGACAATCAGATTCGAGTAGTACATAGAAAGTGAGAGCACAAAAAAACACAAAAATCATTAGTTATCCAGTACTGTACCGAGGTAACAAATTTTATCATAAGCCAGTAGCACAAAATGTAAAACATTTCACTAAGATCTAATATTCTACTGCTCATATATGCAACTCATCTTCTCCCTCTCACATCCTACTGAACATAACCCATGATCCCAACCTGCAGAGCCTGGTTCTCTACTTTATCATAAAGAAGGTTTAATAATAGTAATTTTACATCATATATAACAGTATATATTACTTATCTATAAATACACTTAATATTATTTATTTAAATTTTAACGTCCATTATTATTCACTACAAATCACTTAATATTAGATATAAATAGAAATCATGTGTGTATTTTAAAATAAACTTGATAAACCTTTCAAACATTTTAGCTGCGCAAACCAAGTGATTATCAGGGTGATTTCGGCCTCTTTCGAAATTAAATTACTATTTAATGAGAAAAGTCTAAAGCTATCTCCTCTGAACGTTTACAAACAAGATTTGACCTGATGATAGGATTGGAAGTACATATAATCCCAAAGTAACTTTATGACATGGATATGTCTTAGCTATGGTCTAGTAAGACGCTAAAACTGTAACGGTTCGGCTACGTCCGGACGATGGTACACGAGGGTTCCATTGCTATGGCCACTAACCGATGAGGATATCGTACTATCGAAACCGTCAAATTTTCATAGGTTAAGACGTAAAATCATTGGAGATCAGTGGTTAGTTACAGCATTTTATAGAGGAACTAGTCAGTCGGGATCGTGTGTGTCGTCCATGGCCTATCCATGATACAAGCTATTTCCTACAGTGAAATGATTTTTTAATAGTTTGAGTTCTCCAAACGTTAACGAAATGTAAACGATTGAGTCACTCCTTCGTTTTCGAGATGTCGTAACCAAAAATCTTGTTAAATTTTTATCGAATATGGTTAAAGATCCCCATGAAAATTTTTTTCTTCAGCATAAGCAGTAGCCGAAAGAGTCGTCATAAATTTCTAATTCACTTCTTTGAGTACTGCATGAAGTATGTGTTTAATTGCACAATCAATATTGCTGAATGAACCAGATGGCTTTTAAGCCCTTTATATAAATCGTTTTTACTCTATATAAAATTCAAATGAACCATGCAATGCAAATTTGTCAAATATATTAGCTAGTCAGTAATGGGTCATATTTTCTTAGGTAAATATTACATATTAAGTGTTGGTTTTAATTATATTCTAATATTATATTCTAATTAATTGAAAAATAAAGAAGGGTTTAACCAATATTAGATATAGGGGTCAGTGAATCTGCTTGAATTCATTTTTCAGCGATTGGCTCACTGAAAACATTATATATATACTATTTGTGAACAACTATAAATACAAATTATGATAAATCATTTTATACTTAATATTGCAGATATAAATAAATGCCACTCTTGCTTTGGTGAGATATCTTGTGCTCCGGGTGCATTTCGAATGGTGTACCACTTTATAAGAGCCTGGAGGGCGCAATCTCTTTGCAGCACACATTTCAGCACCTCAACACACTGTTTAACTAGAGATTAAGAAAACAGACCATATAAAATTTCATACATACAAAAAAAGTAAATACAGCATTATAGAAATTAATTTAGTAATCCTAACAGCTAAATAAAAATAGATTATTTTTGCAATAAGTAACATTTTGTGGAAAAAGGTAACAAAGACAACATACATTTAAAATTTGTTGTAGAAGTTGCTTAACTTTTCTTAATGGCCATAATAAATAAATGAATACAAAATTGTAGGAGAGAAATCATTATTATTAATTTTAAAAATAACATTGACCCACAAGGAATCATGAATAATAAAATGGATCGATTTTTTGGCTTGAAAATGCCAGAAGAAATCAGCTTAACCAATGAGGACATGGAATAAACTTAATATGAAATTATATTCCGCATATATCTGACAAATTGATTATTTTCACTTTTTCACTTTTCACTCTATTCTATAACAGCCCTATATGTTTCGTGGTCCCTGAGGAGGTAGCATGGAGGCCACAAAACATGTACGGCAATTATAATATGAAGTGGTACATAAGAGAAAAAGAAGTAATATTTTTTTACCTACGCCAAATGTATCCAAAAACCTAATATAAGTGTACATATATATATATATATATATATATATATATATATATATATATATATATATATATATATATATATATATATTGTAATGATATTTTACATTACATATTTAAAAGTTTTAAATTCGAATAACTGTTAAAGGTAAAAAAGGCGGGTAAAGACGAATACAAGGTTTGCGGAAAATAAAAAACAAATAAATTTTTCTTATATTAATTTTCAACAAAAATTAAAAGTTTTACATTTAAAAACTAACACAGAAAATTCTGAAAATCCAAAAAAGCTCATTGATATGTTGGATTCGTTGCTGGAATAAGCAAATATTATTTGTTACATTTGTCTAGCAGTCGATACAGGTAGCATTGGGGAGACCGGTATGACGCTCCCGCCAAGAAACAACGCCATTCCGGATGCAGCTCTAGTAGAGTCTGTTACAAGCCAGTCTGTGAAAAGGTGGCTCCAGTCTCATATGTCAGTCTATTTAAAAGCAATTCAGTTTACAAGAAGATACAATCTCATCTCTATAGTTCAGTTTACAAGAAGATACAGTCTCATAAGTGCAGTTCAGTTACAAGAAGATACAATTCTAAAGAAGATCCCGTCCTATGCAGAATACCGAGCTGGCTTTATATCAGGTAATGCTTGTTTATTCCTATGCCTGGATGTAACTTATCTATGAGTTTTTTCTTCTTTTGTTTTGGTTTTTTATTATTTAAAATTATATTTGTTTTACTTTACTGGACTCGAACCTAACCCCTGAGATAAAGAGTTTTTAAAATTAAATATTATAAAATTTTTATTAAATTGGCTCCTAACATAGAGGCGTACGTAAATAAACTTATTAAAAATATTTCTTTTAATTTTTATTATAACATTTTGGCACATAAACGTGTGGCTATATTTATTCAAATATTTTTTTTTTAATTATAACAATATATATATATATAATAAGTTCTACAAAGTATAAGTTAATAGATGTATGGAATTAATACAATCAAAATATATTTTGGCCACAATGGCACCCGTTATAATATGGTATCGACACTTCAAATTTGTCCACCAGAGAGAATGCAAAAGCGACACATAAAACACAACTCACCTAAAGGGGACGAAGCAAACTCAGGAAGAGTAAACCGAAACATTATGCCAGTAGTGAATTCCTAAAATAAAAATAATTTAAATGAGAAAAAAGTATAATAATTATAGGGTATATTATAGAATAATAGGGTGTCTCACTATTAAATACATTTTTATTGAATAATAATTTATTCAGTTATTGATTGACACATTTTGTTATTATTATTTAATGAATAATTAATTATACATCACGTCATAATAATAATAGGATATATATATTTACACATACAAGATAAAGTCAAAAAGAGAACTCACCAGTGTAAACCTAGATCCCAAAGCATCTCTAATACATTGAACCTTGTCCCGATTTGGAGGAGAACTGGGCAGTAAGTCTGCGTATAGCTGGCCAAGCTGGCTAACAGGAGACAGCAAGTGCATTGTCTCGTCAAACAATCCATCGCCTACTTTTGTTGATGATAATAAACTTGTTCGCCTAAAAACACAATTATAAATCTGAGAGAAAATTATATTAATTTATAAAACTATATTCTTCTAAAAAAAATCAGACCCGTAACAGGCCACAAGGACCCAGGGGGGCAGATACTGTAGAGGATTCTGATTTATGGCCATTCGGTACCCTGGGGAGATAAGTGTGGTGAGTACTATACGCCGGCCACCTGATTTTTCCCTCTGCAGGTATCCATTAATTAATTAAAGGCTGAGTGAGCTTCGGGAAGATCTGGGACCCCAAATGCGACCCTCAAACAACGTCACTAGATAAAAATCTGTAGTGCGCACTCGGGTCCTCCAGTTCATTGGTAGAGTGCTCTACCATTGGGCTAACCTTTCCCTTCATATATCTTCTAAACAAATTAAAAATTTTCCAAGAATTATAGTGCAAGTTTAACAAAATGAAATGCCAATTATAACTTACAATGAAATAATATTTACTTACACTTTCTATAAGCTAGAAGTAACCGACAATGGGAAAAAACATTTTAGAGGATGAAAAAATACAGTTAGAAAAGAAAAAGTAAATAAATAAATGACATCTACAGTTGAGTCTGAAATAGTTCAAAGTGAAAAAACTGTTGAAAAAAGAGTCCAAGTTCCAGCCCCCTCCCCTAGACTAAAAACAGTTAACTTATGAAAGTTATGATATCCCTGGTAGAAAGGAACGGCAAGATTTGAAGAAATTGTTCGACTATTTTATCATGAGTGAAACTTAGATACCTACATTCCTCAAGGATCTGATAATAAATTAACACAATTCATTATTTATTTTGGCTTCTATCAAATTACCAAACAATTGACACATAAAATACAACAATAATTCAATATAATAGAATATGAATATTTACTTTGGAAATGGAGAATTGACCCTCGGTACAGTAGATAGATTAGATAAATATGAGGATGATGCCAGTTCAGCTGAAACTCCAGCAATGTGCAACTTTCCAACAGGCAAAACACCAGTATACAACATCACACTTCCACTACCAGCCTCAAGCACTGCGAGCATCTTAGAATTCTACAACAGAAAAAAATAAATAAATTGAAGAGATTTAAGAACATTTTTAAGATGATACAGTAGGACCTCCATTATCCGGGATTCCAATTAACCTGGGTCTCGATGGGGGAATTTTTATTTTTATTCCTTCTTTAAATATTATGTACATACAAACATATTTTTTGAATTATTTTATTTTTTATTAACTAAAGCATTAGATTTAATAATTATGTATTAAATAATTGTATGTATGTAATGATGATTATGTATATAAGTATGAATTTATGTACATAATTTAATTTACGGAAGAATGTGATGATTCCATATTCCTGGAAGCATCTCAATTTATTTCATATTCTTGGAACTGAAAAGTTTTTATGTCTTTCTATGAATCCCCTACTGGGCTGTTAGCCTACCAGGAAATATTTCCTCAGTTGGGCTTTAACTCTTCACTCGAGTACATACATACTGAAATTTGAAAAACTTACAGAAACTGAGATAGCAGATGTCTACCGAAAAAAATGAGCCTTCGACCTCTGCGAAGAATGACCAAGGAAATGAGAGCGATGACAACGATTCGCTTATCACTCAAGAAACGAAAATAAAGCAGAACCAGGCATTAGAGGCTACAGAACTTCTGCTGAGTTATTTTGAGCCAGAGAATGCAGATTTCAGCAGAATTATCTTGTTACAGACGATCAGAACAGATATAAGAAAATAATTATGTAACAAAATACAACGAAAAATTACTGATTTTTTCAACAAAAAAAAATTAATTTGAACTTGAGTTTATTTTTGCACTTATACTAATTATTAATTAATAAAACGTTTACATACACATTTCTCAATGCAAATAAAAAAAAGGTTTACAGGACATATTGTACACAGTTTTTCTTTATAATCCAGCACATTTAGTCAATAAAACATTGTATTTCGATTATCCGTGGACCACCCTCCCCGTCATTACCCCGGATAATGGAGGTTTTACTGTATTGGAATTTTGAATTTTATTTTGCAGCTGTCGTAAAATGAAGATTGTCCACAAGTTTGATTTAACAAAATCTGAAAATAATAAAGAGTAGCCACAATATTTTCTGAACTAAAGAAAATGATTTTGGCAGTACAGCTACAATCTTCTGATATCAATTGACATAAGGGCGAATCTTATTGAGATTGTCTTAGGATTTACTTCAACCATGAATTGGGCTGCATCCATGAGTGTTGAATAGGTATGAAATATTTGAAAATAGAAGATTCTTTGCTGAATGGGAAATAAATGGGTATTTTCTTTTTTGTTTTGTTTTTTGTTTTATACGGTGTAACAGCTTCTAGGCCATTAGCATCAAAATATCTAAAGGGTGTCACCATTTATAAAACACCTATGGTGTAGCAGGCAATTTTTTTTCTCAGCAGGCTCATCACAGAAAAAATTCAACCTCCAACAGGCACCACACACACACACAAACCAGCATCTTCAGCAAGAGAATCCAGCGTGCTAGGCACGAGACCACAAGGTGACATAAATGAGTGGCATAGGAAATGAACAATTGCAAAGTCACATAGGTCACAGGTCATTTTTCTGACCTCTGCCAAGACAAAACTGTATATATTTATTGGAAGTCCTCACAGCTTTGGTCATAAGAGATTTAGAGAAAGAAGAAATTAAAAGAAATGTAACATAGATACTGTAACATGGGGGATTTTAAAATAAAAATAAAATATATAGATGAATACTGTATACTTAGTAGCACTTTGAAAAGACCTTGTCTAAAACTAAATTAGCTCCAAACTAATTATTATTAAAATCCGCCTTTGTGCTCATTGACTAAGAGGTTTTCTCTGGCAAATGCAGACGTTTAAATCGCATCTGGAGTAAGATGGAAGACTTCATGGTCTAACATAATAATTTATCTAATAAAACCCATATTTTGTTCATTAAAGTTCTACGATAATTCCAAATAAAAGAAAATTGCAATACTTGAGGTTTATTGTAAACAACATGTCGTATGAAAATAACTCTCCATTCCAATGGCATCGTATTCAGTACACACAAATTAAAACGAACAGAGCTCATGAAGACATTTAAAAAAAAATAAACCTGTTAATAATATCTTCTCTTTTCAGGTATAGCTGCTCTGCTGTCTGTGATAGAGGGATTAGTGAGGCTGAAAGTGGTTTAAATTAAATAAATCACTTTCGAATAGGGGAAAAAAAAGTGTAGAGAGAGAGAAACATTTACAAGTATTATTCTAATAAGGTAAATGAATACCTCAATTGAAGCTACATCAGCAGCATACAACTTTGTGACAGTCCCAATAATAATCTCATCTGTGTTAGTAGTCCTAATTTTTACAAGTACAAGCTGAAATTTTGTAAGATATACAAGAAATTCTTGATCCAGAATATCTCTAGTAATAAATGCCTTCCGAGCTGGGCCTTCTATTTCTGCGTCTCTTCTAAAAGCAATAATAAATAATATAATTTTGCGAAGGATTCACGAAAATTAACTTAAAAGAAAAAGTATGATGATTTAATTGAAAATAGTTTTTTTCCTACATATTCTGAAGTCAAAATCTTATTAAAACAATATTTATTATCTTCTATCTCAATCTTTTTATTTTCTCCACTTATTTTATACAAGTTTTGGCTATAGCCATCATATAAATTCACTTATAATAAAGATTTCTAAAAAGAAACTTCTGCCCCCTTAACTTCTGTCAAATTGAAATGATCTTAATGCAATACTCTCCCATTTACTATTAACTATAGAATGTTCAGATAAACTATACAGTTCAATTTATTTATTTACGCGGGTGCAAACTTCTGGGTGGGATAATTCATTTCCTTGTCCATAAAGTTCTGCCATTTCACTGAACGGCACACCACAGGAAATACTAAAAACCAATTACGTCTCCTTTTTGTCTTGGGGTGGTCAGGCAAGAGAGATAGTGTTCAAGAGAAATAACTGTGATATAATAAAATTAATCAATGTAGTTTGTAATAAAAAAAAGGATAATTGGTGAGTAAATGCCAGAAGAATAAGACAACGTAGTTAATAGAAACTACAACAGCTTGAGATGAAGATAATTTTAATTTGGATAAAAGGATTTTAGGGTTTAGGGTAGACAAATTTAATTTAAATCCCCACCTATTATTTTCATTTAACCCTTTCCGTATGCAACGAGCCGCGAGGAGATGTGTTCTCCAGTACGGGATACGAGCACCCGGCATTGGTCCCCCTGTATGGGATACTTTTCCCACTCTCGGTCACAGCGCCTCGGCTTTCAGCGATCTCCTTGCCGTACTTAAACTTGTCATTTTGATTTTTATTTTGTTTACAATGATTATTGAAAACAAAAGCAAAAAATAAAAAAAAAAAAAAAAAAAAAAAAATTGCTTTTGTTTTTGTAACTAAATAAAATTTAGTTACAAAAACAAAAGCATAATTATAAATATTTACAGTTTATTTAATTAAATATGTTGTAATGATATATTACATTCACGAAAATATTTTTAAATTCAAATAACCATCGATATTTTGAAAAGCCCGCGCAAATCACAAACCATATATACAATTAACATCGTATTATATACGATCAAAATTAATAATATTTTTGGACAATACTGATGTACAATATATACATATTAAATGTACATTCAGGTGAAAATAAATAAATTATTTGAAGTTACAAAAATATAATTATTATTTTCATCTATAAACCGGCAAAAATGCGGAAGTTGGAAATAAAGGACGCCAACTTTCCCGCTAAAAAGGAGTCAGTCCATAGCTGCCCTCCGAGGAGTACGGAGTCAAGTCTATTCCTAGCAGTCGTAGAGTGCAGAGCTAAAGTTTATCCTCTGAAGAGTACAGGTCAGTCTATAGCTATCCTCCGAGGAGTACGGAGTCAAGTCTATTCCTAGCAGTCGTAGAGTGCAGTGTTCAGTCCATTGCTGTCTATAATAAATGACGGTTTGAGAAAACGGCGGATTCCGGAACATCAGATATCCATTCTATGCACGAGACCTAGCAAGAAAGCGAAAGCGTATCACCTTGAAGAAGAAATTACTGAAGCGCAGTATATTGGGGTTTTATTGGAAGTGCGTTGGTTCAGAGGTAAAATTATTTTTTTTGTAATTGTTAATTCTTTTATTATTATTTGTATGTATTTTAATATTGTTTTGTATTTTGGAATTGTCTAAAAATAAATATTATATTATTCATTCACTCGGAACTTCTATCCCTGAGATTAACTCAATTTAATAAAATAAAACTTATTAAAGTAATTAAAATCGTTTTTATTTTAAATAATAAATAATCATAACATTAAATGACGACCCAACGTGGCGCATATTTTTTATAAAAATTAATCTTTACATTTAATGACGCCCAACGTGGTGAATCATTTAATAAAAAATTAATCTCAACAATGTAATATATTAAACATTTTAATTAAATATTTTTTTTTTTAAATGGAGGACACGCAATAAAAAAAAACAGTTTTTCTAAATTTAACAAAACACGAATATAAGATCTTAACTTCAGGACTAAAAGTTAACTGATTTTGCAAATAAATGCTGTTAGGAATTTACAGAAGTATAAAAACAAACGGTAATTTGACAAGGGTTGACAGGGTAGCTGGGCGGAGAAGGCAACGAGTTCTAATTAGACTAAAAACGACCAAAAACTTCATTCAAATGCCATCTAGTAATAGGCAGGAATACGGTAACGCTAGATAGCTCTAAAGTTGATAAATGAGAAGATAAAGAATGCGAGAGATACACCGAGCTCTCGACTGCTGTACAAGTCCACGGTACGTGGGTCCCGTCTTCCTTCGACTTCTACACAAGCCCACGGTATGTGGGTCCCGACCGCTCTCGACTGCTGGAGCAGTCCACGGTACGGAAAGGGTTAAGGTGATACTAGATTTAGCCAAAATGTCTGTAAAACAAATGGAGGTATAAAATGGCTGAGGTAGATGATCCACTACATTTTTTCTTATATTTAATAATTAGTTTATGTACAGAAAAAGCTAAACCTCTGCGCTGGAGAAACTGCATCTGTCCACATGTACTCGAGGCAGAGTTGTGGAACAATAGGTTTCGGTTCAACTTCAATAGCAGGAGCAATACTACAACCCAATCTTGCTTCAACGGACGAGGAGTTGCTGCCCTCTAACTTCCAAAAAGAAGGAGAATTCTTCCTTGAATGATAAGAAAACAAAAACATAAAATTACCCTTAAAATACAAGAAATACATTCCCATCTCCTTATCTGTATTTAAGTCCAACCTCTTCTCTTTTTTCCTGTCATACCTGGAATATGCTACGTAAGTATTTATTGTAATGTTTATTGCAGAAACAGCTGTTATGGCAATGTACTAATCAATAGAAGTGATTAGAGGTTCGGTAAAGTTGTCAATTGGAGTTCAAGTTAAAGAGGTGATGACTCTATGAGCTCGACTAATAAAGGAGGAAATCCTACAAGTCCCCTCTCAGGATGCATATTTTCAGTTCTATTTATTTACATAGAATTCCATGATTTTGGCCTGAAATCGACTTATTGGGGTGAAATTTACGTGTAAAGACTCGGGACCATAGATTTTGAGCAACTTATTTATGGATTCAACTTATCAAAGTTCAGCACAACGATAGTTCATTGTATTTGTACCATCAGTATTTAGTAGCAACCCCTTTCACCTGTTTTTGTTCTGCATCATATTTATCTGAAGCAAGATAATATTATTTTTGTATAAGACTTAGCGTAAGATATTTAACTAGGACTTAAATTTATTAAACCACTGTTCAAAACACTGAATGTTATTTGCCATCAGTGACTTAATTTTCAAATCTTTATTTTTTAGACAAAATTAACTGACCAGGATAGGTACAGAAAATGAGTATAGAGGGTTGTTGAAAAAGTTTTAATTTTTATTTTTTAAAGTTAATTCAAGTTAATCTTCTGGGTGTGTATATTTAAACTCAAGTTTTTATGCACAAACAGTTTAATAATGTGGTAAACTGCAAGAAAACAACTTCAGCGGTGTCCCCCGTGGTCTAGTGGCTAGCGCCTTAGATTCATAAGCGGGAGAATGTGGGTTCGATCCCCACCGACGGCAGGAATTTTCATATCTCTCGTTGGGAAAATTCCTCGCTGCACCCTGGATGTCGGCGCTAATGGCCTAGTTGTTGAAGCCCCGTAAAAAAAATAAAATAAAAAACTTCAGCCACACATTTCGGCAGAGCTTACAGCTTATAAGATATTTAAGATAATAAAACTGATCTAAAAATAAGAGATGATTGGCTTCAAAGAAGAAGGAAGATGATACATTAGAAGAAAATACTGTTTACTTTGTTGGTTCCCACCTCACATCTCAACAATGTTGGCTCATGAATAAATTAGAGCAAAAAAATGAATTAAGCCAATTAAGATCAGAAAAAAACAGAACTCACTGTTGATGGACTGAAAGAATAGAATTATGTTGACTTCCTCCACTTCCTCTACCCAGAAGAGGGCTTGTATTACCAGATGACCTGTAGAGAATTTTGGAATTTCAGCAAATTGTAAAAAAAAAAAAAGTATGAAAAGCAAAGATTATTTAGTATAATTATGCAACACAATATATAATTTCATTTACAAAGTAATTTACACTTCAAAGTAATAACCAGTTTTTAAATTTCTAGGTATAGTAAATTCAACTTCATTTATTTACTTCGTTTTCTGATCCTTCAACTAGAATTGCTCTAAAAACTAGTTGAGTGCAAACAAAATAAAAGATCTATAAAACCCAAAAATTGAAGTATACAATTACAACAAGTATTAATAATACATTTGTAGGATACAAGAAAAGTAAAAAAAAGAAAGGGTCAAACATAAAAGGTACATATAATACAAGTTTAAAAGTGAGAATTAGATTCAGAAATAATCTATTTTTCATATGTTGCTAAAATGAGTATTCATAAATAAATAATTTAAAAATATTAATTTCTTACCTATTGGTAGCAGTTTTGAATGAAAATTGTGCACTGCCTGAGCTGATATTGCTACCGGAAAAGTTGGTAGTGTTTCCTACCGATATACTATGCAACGTTAGCCCAGAGTCCTGACCACACATCCACAAACACTCCTAAAAGCGCAATTATATACTTATGTGAAATATATTCCATTTTCAAACACTTCCTTAACATTAAAATATAAAAATAAGATGATTTTCTTAAATGGGTTCTTCATTTCTTCACCATGTTTTTTTTTCATCCGCCCATCACTCTTGGCTGTCACCAATACAAATAATCAATCATGGACTGATACATATGCAGATAGATGTTACTCATGACACTATATAGTTATGTATTAGAGTGGAGTTTTATTATGGGGGGGGGGGTAAACTAACAAAAAGCGCACAAAAAAACGTGTTATTGATAATTCACAGCGAATTTTGCATTGCATTGGTTTTCACACGACATATCAAAAACAATGATTCAAAGTATTAATTAATTAATTAAGAGCATAATCTACTTCAGCTACTACTATCCTGTGTTATTCATTACTTCAAACGATTGCATTGAACAGGCAGGACCTCCGCTGGGGGGGGGGGGGGCAGAGACGACAATTGGTCAGAGGTCCATGGTCTCAGGGGGGCCCATATCATTTTTTAAATTGTATTATAATTTTAAATAACAAAATTATATACCATAAATATTATAGAGAACAAAGAATGGATAATTTTCTATTTCTGATACATAAACTAGCTTTTAAATATGCCAGTCCAAAAATTTGTAGCCCCAAGAAGAGCCAATATACCTCAGACAATTTAAATAACTCTATAAATAGTTTTTTTGTAATTTTAATGGAGAGGGGGAGTTAAGGGGCCCATGAAGTTATTTGGACAGGGGCCCGAAAATCCTCTCGGAGGCCCTGTGAACAGGTAAATGAGTTGATTAAATAAAACATGTAATTATCAAAAATTTGTATTGAAAATTACTTTTGCATGTTAGTTGAATCAAAATGCACATTAAAGCAAGTTCTATGCTTTTAAATTTTAACCGAAAGGTTCAGAGTGGTAGGAATTTTTATTACAAATTTTTAACATCTTGTTCCAGAAATTGTCAAAGAGGAAGAAGGTCTGGGTGTATATACCCAGTTGTGTATCCTCATGCAGGTATGGTCAGTAGCAATGTAGGGCAAGGGAAAAAGTGAAAATCCTTAAATAAATAAACTCTTTCAAATCTTTATGTAGTAGTGCTCCGATGAACTATGATTTTATATACAGGGTAAATTTTTAAATGCAATATATATTAAAAGCTTGTTTGAATGAATATGACTTTACCTCACTCATAGTTGGCCGGAGCTTCCAAATGCTGTGTTCTCCAGATCGGCTATTATACATTAGACACAGAGACGGATCGCCATTTGTAAAAACTACTTTTAGACTCGGATCATTCATATAAGTCAACAGACCTCCTGAAAATGAAATATATTTAAGTACATAAAGGAGGGATCCGAAAACAACTATGTCCTTTTACTTTGAAAAACTACCTTACTAACTCAATACTTTTGTGCAGACATTTTTTTGAAACAGTTTATGCAAGAACTTTTTAGTTAGACCTTTTATTATAAAGTCCTTTTAGGAATTAGGAATTTTTATGTCTCAACTTTTGTGATAAAAGTTTTCTGAAGAAACATTTAAATATGGAACAATGGGTTATATATTTCCATCTAATCCACTAATAACATATCTAATGCTTATTCATAGTTCAAATGGTTTTTATTATAAAGATATCTAATCTAATATTCTATATTTCCTTAATATTCAAAAGCCAAAGAATGCCATCAATTTACTTATTTATATTATTTAAAGAATAACACAAAAACAAATTAAAGCCTATTACATGTGATTGATAATAAACAACAGAAGAATTTAGTTAATAGAATAAAAATAAAAGATCACTAATTGTGAATTAATACAAGTAAAACAGAGAAAAATAAAGGAATACCAACCCCCCGTCCCAAAATAATGCTAAAATTCCCGAAGAGGCTCGGTAGTACAGTAAAACCTCGTTAACCCGGACGTCCAGATAACCCAAACCAGTTTTGAAAACGTAATTATGTTGTTCAGTATAGTAAATGAAGACTTGTTATTCTCAGTAGGTAAATTACACGAGTTTTCATAGCGTTTCGGTCGAGGTACAGTAACATTTTACTGATGATCCGTTTGCTCGTCGGCCGAGATTTCGACAAAACGTAAAAACTTTCTTGTGACGACGGAAAATAGGATGGCAGCATTGACAAGATTGATAAGGGAGAATCGTTAAAAAACATTGCTGCAGAGTTTAGGTTTGGAAAATCGAAATGTATCTGATTTGAAAAAGATCAGAAAACACACTGAAGACTGTTGTTTCTAAATGATTTCTAAAGACAGTTTATGGTAGTTATGGTCCACACAGAAGCAGTACCAAACATTGAGAAATTGATGGAGTATTTCGAGAGCCAAGCCGAAACATTGTCAAATGAAATTCTAATGTTAAAGTGGATGCGAGATCGAGCTGCTCGTAAGCAATGTACTAAACTGACAGTTTTTTTTTTGTTTACTAAAGACTAGTTTGTAGCTATATTGAGTACAGTGCAAACACATAGCTTATTTCACTGCATACAGAGTATGTGTTTTAGGTGAAAGTGCGTCCATAATAAATTTTTTTTTTTTTCATTTTTCCATCATTCTCTGGATAACCCGGATTTTTGTTAACTCGGATTGGCCCTTGCCCCAGTCAATCCGGGTAAACAAGGTTTTACTGTATTATGGTTAAGGGACTAATACAAAGAACAAATTCTTCGTACAAAGTAAGTAAATTTGGATATAGATCAAACAAAATGCCATTTTCCAACACAAGTGTCATATTCACAAAACAAAACTGCTTTCCGTTATAAGGTTCTCTCACCAATACCCTAATACGAGCTGATTGGCCTGACAAAAGTCTTGAGGAAGGCCATTTTTCGTATGGATATAAAAGGCCTTTGATTTGACCTACATTGTAGTCATGGTTTTACTACTACCAGCATACAAAGATTTGAAAAGTAAATTATATTCTTTATTCAATAATACCACACCCTGTTTTACGGTTAGAAGTGGAGCTATTTCATCAAGAGGGTGAAGGAGGGAGAACAAGGTAGTCAAGTCCATGAGGTGTCCGTCTCCATTAATTTCATGAGTTTGGGCGATTCTTTCCAATAGAAGACCATATTTTGTAGTCCAAGCACTTGATATCTGTAACAATTTAATTTATAATTAACACATTAAAAACGAATAAGACAAAAATATGAGGCAGCAACATAAGCAAAGGAAGCCTTGCCTTGAACTGAAGAGGAGTGATGAAGTCTTGTCCTTCTTCTGTGTAGACTGTTATTTTTGTTGAATCTACTATGCACAAACTAGGAAGACAAATTACTGGAAAAGAAATATAAAAAAAAAAAGGTCTTAAGAAGTATATTATAATGTTAAAAGTCACTGACAAATAGTACCTTCTATCTAATAGTAATGTTTGTTATAACAAGTATTGTTTTCTATACCTCTGGTAATATTAGCTAGTTGTAAACTAATAGCAATATTTACTCCAACAAGTAATGTTCTCTTAATATAAACTTAAAAAACAAAAGAGTTCAGATTCTAAAGAACACACACACACACACACACACACACACTCACACACATATATATATATATATATATATATATATATATATATATATATATATATATATATATCGTTTGAATAGGCGGAAGGTCATGTATATATAAAACTTGTCAACTTCACTTCATATGCTTTATTTTTATGCTCTACATGTTTCGCAACTTAATCCTATATAGTATATAGGATTAAGTTGCGAAACATGTAGAGCATAAAAATAAAGCATATGAAGTGAAGTTGACAAGTTTTATATATACATGACCTTCCGCCTATTCAAATGATATATTGAAAGAGAAAGGGTCACAATTTTATAATATCATATATATACATACATATATATATATATATATATATATATATATATATATATATATATATATATATATATATATATATATTATTCGCATAGAGCCGTTTCAGTGCTCTTTCAAAACATTCAAAAAACCAAAATTCCGATTCGCAGGAACAGTGTAATCTTAGTGTGTTTCCATAATTCCTAGTAACATAAGGAAAGCTGAGATAGAAACAGTTATTTATTTGGATTTTTTGTGAAAAATGGTAACACCTAATAGAATAACAAATCGAATAACAAATATAAACTAAGGAAAACAAACACAAAGAACCATTCAAAGGATCAAAACTAATACTTTTGAAGATTGAAGCTCTTATTTCTCCTACTGAGATTGTCTCATCAAAAATTACTTTGGAACATTTTTTGTAGAGAATTTAGTAGGCTTTTGAATGGCTTCTTTCCAGTTAGCATGATTTCCCAAACATTTTCGAGATATTTAAGAAAATATACGGAAATCACAAAACTGCTCACTTCTGTTAATAATACTTTTTTATCTTCTACTACTCCAGTAATTCCAAACATAACATAATATCTTAGTTTGGATGAATATCAAACATATGGAACAATTTTCATCTGAAACGATTGTTTCTGAATACCTAAACAAAAACCATTGTTTCATTCGTTTTCTCGGTCGGTGTTTTAAGCGGGTTTCCTCCCAATGGAGGGAGGCGGGAAACACGCTATTATGCAAGAGAATGCATATTTCAACTCAACATATCATAATTTAGCACTGACCATAATAGAATAAAGGTTTTTTCCCTCATAGAGCATGTACTCTGTGCCATACATTGCATAAAAATAACTTAATGCAATGAGGATATAAAATAAGAGACATATAAAAAAAATAATATATGAACCCTCCCCGTGGTCTACAGGCTAACGCTTTGGATTTTCATGCGGGGAACGGGGGTTCGAGTCCCGCCTGTTGCAGGGATATTTCTCATTTCAGGGCCCATTACGGCGTAAAAAAAAATAGCAGTGTTTGAATATATTTATTTAAAAGAATAAAAATATTTTTGGCACTGGATTTGACTTTTCCATATTTCAGCAAACCCACTATCGATTAAAACATGTAATTATTTATTTAAATTTTAATGTCCGTCTTTACATAACAACAGATTATCTACAAGTTATTACCGTCTTCTAGCCAGGATAGGCCTAATGCCAAAGCCAAAAACTCTAATGAGAATGGAACCCATTATCATTTTAGTCATACAGATATTTTTTTATGACTAAAATGAGGTTTTTATAAATTGAAATAAAATACAATGGAATAAAAAATAATAAAATCATAAATAAAATAACACACAAGATGTATCTTTAATATCTGTGAAACTCGTCCAAAGAGCCTGTTTGATGGGCTTTTCCATAGTGTAACAGACATCAAGGACTCGAGAGGATGCCTTGTTCAGTCTCCCGAATGCAACACTCTTCCCAATACTTCCTCTACTAACAATTACAGTTTGTCCGTACACATAGAGCTCCTCCTCAACTCCATCTTTAAGCCGCATTGTCCAC
The DNA here is from genome assembly GCA_946811695.1 of Gonocerus acuteangulatus. Classification (NCBI taxonomy): domain Eukaryota; kingdom Metazoa; phylum Arthropoda; class Insecta; order Hemiptera; family Coreidae; genus Gonocerus; species Gonocerus acuteangulatus. The sequence goes on along the minus strand of OX328124.1, from coordinate 93,783,219 downwards.
CACTCTTCCTAACACAAAAAAAGTTGTTTTTTTTTTGTAACATCAATCAATTAATTAAAAAAAAAACTATTTTAGTGAATACAATAGTGTATGTTCATATCTATGATGTGAGAACTGAGCAGACTGATAAATACATAAGAGCACGTACTGATGTCATCGCTAAAGCTTTTATATTTTCAAGAATATTTTCAATATTTTTTATTGATTATACAAATATGTTCAACATTTGTACCCTTTAAAAACAAACGAAGTAAGTTTTTGAATGCAGTACTAGTATTTCTGGTCGTATAAAATAAACTATTACAGTTTCAGATTAAACATTAATGTTCCCTTAAGTAATGCCTTACATTCAAAATTTAGTTTGAGTCATTGGTGTATTTTTATTAGTATGCTATAAATCATCAATGATATCAGGTTAAATAACTTTAACAAGGAATCTTAAAGGCAGTGAAAGCACTAATTTTACAAAGACACAAATATTAAATGAAATGAAATTTATAAGTAAGGAGATTATTATAGCAGTAACTAGAGTGCTGAAAACATAATGAAACTTTTGTTGCTACATCTTCACCATCGTCAACAAAATAAATTAGCATTTTAAGTAGTTTTTGTGCTTCTAATGGAGCACCAGTTAAAATAAAAAAGGGCGCACATTTTTAATAATGTGCTTTTTTTTATTTGTTAATAAAGTTTTTTTGTGTGCTCAATTTTTTTAATTTGTTAAAACATTTTAATTGATTGATTTTTGTCTAGTTAATATAAATGTCATTGAGATATTAGGTCATTTATGACGATACCACTGAAATGTTTTAAAAGTAAGCAAAATAATGAGAAATTTGTTAACTTACATCTTCACCATCATCAATAAATACTTTGCTGAATCTTTGTGCCAGGAAGGAATCATAGGGAATATGGTTTGGATTAGTAGAATAAATAACATTTCCAGGGTGATTTTTTATTTGCTGCCTCCCAAAGGGCACAAACTCCTAAAATTAATAATAAATCATTGCTAATCATATATTATTTTAGAGGAGATATTATTATACTTCAAGATATGACGTAATAAAACGCACCTGAGGATCGGAGGCAGCTATCATTATTTCCCTGGCCACATCCAGATTTGCGAAGGAAGTCAATGTTAAAATAAGTGTTAAAACAAACTATCAGTCCACCTACTTGCATAACCTGCCACAATGTAAACTTCGGATTTCAGAGCCCGGCGCACAGCGCTTCCCAAAGAGGTAGTATTACATTGAGTTAGAAGGGAGGGGTGGGAGTCTAAGCGAAAAAAGTTGTAGCCTAAAATCGGCCATGCCAGTATGACTAAGGGCGCGCGAAAAGATGAATTTTTGAATATTATTGTAAGCAAACAATTCGTATTAATTGGCATATATATATATATATATATATATATATATATATATATATATATATATATATCGCCACTAAATCCTGATCCTATTCAGATTCAAATGTTCGCGCGTCACTACTGGTACTATAGTCACACTGGCATGGCCGATTTCAGACCTACACTTTTTTAGCATTGGAAGATAGATAACACTCCCTCCACTATCTACTAACTCAATGGTATTTTCATATTGTTGTGAGGAAAGGTCCATTTATTTATGAGGTTCTCTAGAGCTGAGAGCTCTAGTTAATTTTGGAGGTCATAATGCCAACAATCGGAGCAATCTGTGGAAGAACCTTTTCTTGAGTTTTGATATCTGTTTTTTTTTTTTTTTTTTTTTTTTCAATCATAAATGTCATAAATAATTATTTCTAATATCTTCTTGTGGGTTGTAGTTTCCTATTTAGATAATAATATAAGTCGTTACTGCTTATTTTAGGTAGGGTCACTGTCGACGATATTTATGCCATAATCGTATTTTTACAATTCAGTGGATTTAAAATTACTAAAACATTTTTGAAAGCCTTCAAAAAATTGTAGGTAGATTCAAAAAGCCTAATGTTTTTAAGGCAAAATGTGAGCAGATAAATGCTCATTTATACTCACAATAATTTGGCATTAATAACAAAACTCGAAGAATTTTAGCGATTCTGCAAAATCTCTTCCTGCGGAAACGTGGGTTACTTTGTTACGACCCCGTCCAAAAAATGAGTGATGATGTGAGCACGCAGCGTTGTTATTTCCGGGAAAAAAATATTACAATACAGAAACCATAACAACAAACTTTCATTTACTTCCTAAGCCGAGACATAATTATACCCGGCTTCGACTTAAGAATTTACTGCATGGAATATTTCGTCCACGCGTTGGTTAATGTGAGGTGCTAATCTTTTATTCAAGTGGGATGTAAATTGTAATATAATCTGATTCCTGACTTGTTCCGGTCCCTTATTCTGTCGAAAAAAGTTAGAAATAAAATCTTGTCCTAATAAAATGTGTCAAAAGAGCATAAATTTTGAGATATCTGGGCGGAGACTTTCTTAATCATTGTAGGCATATAATCTGAAAATCATTGGATACTTAGAGGATTTTACTTGGACTGCTAAGAATCCCTTAGAAAACCCAAAGGATCTTCGTTCTTTATAAAACTAAATTTGTAAGGATTAAGTTTACTAAAAGAAGGGTGGTAACCTATAGATAACCCGTCCTAAAATTCGTAGTTAATAATAAATGGACGTTAAAATTTAAATAAATAAATAATTTGTTTTTCATTACGTCGTTTGACAAGGTTCAATGAACGGTGCACATCTCGTACTTTTGTAAAGATTTTATTTAACTTATCGTATATAATATATGTCTTGTCCTTTAAGGCAAGTATTTTTTTTCTGCTGCGCTGGTTCCTCATATTATTAAGCACGACTTCTCCAACAATGTAATCTTCCAAACGTTATTTTTTCAATTTTTCAAGGTCATATTTGCAACGATTATAATTTATTCTTTTGTGTTGTACAGGATGCATTTAGCCAAGGAAATCGAGATAAGGCAAAAGCTCTACTAGAAGAGGCCCTGTCTAAAGCTCTTGAGAAAATGCAAGTTGCTATGTAACCAAATTTTCCACTAAAAGAAACTTAATTACCACAAGATTATATAAAAATTAGCTGGACGTGCAAAATAAATACATTTTTTAATCCAAAATAAAATGAATTGACTATATTCATTTTCCTTTATACAGTTCATCTAAATAATATTCAACAATGGCCGGCCAGAATCATGGAACTCACTTCTTTTTCATTTTTTGATACTACTTTATTTTATAATCGGGCAGTTATAAAATAAAGTAGTGCCATAAAAATAAAAAGAACTACTTTTAAAGGCATTCGCAACATATATCTAAAAACCTGTTGTGTTTTCTTGCCCTTCCACCACATTTAAGTGATTTATGTGATATTAAAGGGCACAATATACAAAGTAAAGTCATCCAAAGTTGTAATGAAAGTGTAGCATGTGAATAGAGCAGCGCTAATTGAGAAAACAAATAATGATCGTAATCTTCTGTAATTTGTTTAATAACTACGATTGTTTTCATGAGTTAGATACCAGAAATATTTCACAACCCAAGAGCACTTGTACAAAATAACCTTTTGAGTAACCATGTAGTTCACAACTTTAAAATGTCAGTAAGGCGATCTTAACTAGTTATCACAACTAGTTTTCGCCCGGTATTCTGTTTCCTCATATAATTGAGTGCAAATTTTTGAACAACTGTGTAAATGTTACAAAATGTAAACATGTACGTGCTTCTTGCAAACATAATGTTTATTGAGTATGTGGGATTATTTGTTATAAAACGGAATCGTCAATAACTTTAGTTTTCATTTAGTGTACAAACCAGCATCATGAAGGCCGCTCTTCTTCGTAAGTTGTACATTATATGCATATGTTACGACATATTATGAATGATATTCACTATTAGCATATATTTCTATTGGATGGAAAAATAATTCTAAGGGCGACTGAAAACGTTCCAAACTATTAGTATAACATAGAAATGAAAAGGATAAAATAACCAATAAATACACTACAAAATACAAGATAATTTATAATATAATAAATACAATTAAAAAGACAGAGAGTACAAGCATTATTTTAAGAAACAAAGTTTAATTACCCAACTACATTGAGTTACTCGAATATCTTGCTTCAAGTCTTAATTGATTTGTATTTATTCTAAAAATCTGCTATTGTATTTATAATACTCTGTGCCTGCTATAGACTGACAATTTTCTTTCATATATTGATTCTACAAAATCTTCTATAAGTCATTTTTATCTTAAAAAGTGTATAGGTACGTATATTTCTGCTTTAAAGAAAAAGGATGTTGGTGGTTTATTTATTTCAATTTCATAGAATTTTCTGTCTGGGTTTACGTTAAAAAAAGTTAATGAAATAACTTTAAACTTATAATGAATTAATTGGTCAAAACAATAGTGTATGCATATTTATTCAGTTTACAGCAAAAATAGTACTTTAATTATCAAATACAGGGTGCTTCAAAAAAATGTATACACACTTTGAACTTCCATAGAAAATTTATTTACCGTTCTACAAAGTTAAATTTCAGGAAATTAGAAAGCTGAAAGTCCAATGTAAATGAAACATAAATAACAAATGTTAATACTGTTCAAATTGGTGACCTGCAGCATCAATACAATTCTGAGTACGAGTCACCACTGATTCTGTACATCGTAGCAAAACGTCCAATGAGATTTCTCTACACACGGCTTGAATCTCATTCCAAAGAATGTCTAGGTTACGTGGTTTACGTTTGTACACCTCATTTTTTACTGTGCCCCATAAGAAGAAATCCAGTGGTGTAAGGTCTGGGGAGCGTGCTGGAGACTCGATTGGCCCCCTGCGTCCTATCCACTGGCCCGTCAAATTTTGATCCAGGTAAGCTCGTACGTCCCTGTGATAGTGCGGCGGGGCACCATCTTGTTGAAACTAAAACATATCATTACCGTATAATGCACGAATGGCAGGAAATATGGAATCAGCAAGCATTGTTAGGTAAGTAATACCAGTTACAGTGCCTTCAAATCGAAAAAGGTCCAATGAGTCCCCTTGAAGACAAACCGCACCAAACATTTACACCAGGGAAATTTACAGCTTTTTCAATTGTAATGTGAGGATTTTCTTCACCCCAGTAAACACAATTGTGCCTATTGACAGTTCCATTAAGTTTGAATTGGGCTTCATCCGACCAAATGATGCTACCCATAAATCCCGGTTTACGTATCACCATCTCCTGAACCCATTCACAAAATTGTAACCTTCGATCTGGATCGTCGTCACTTAGCTGTTGCACCAGCCTTGGAATGTAAGCACGATACTTGCGTCTCTTCAGAATGCGTAGCACGCTGCTAGCACTTACACCACTTTCACGTGCCCCTTGCCTTGTAGATTTGTTAGGAGAGCGTTGAAACAGTTCCAAGACTGCCGTTGATGACTCATCACTTGTAGCTGTTCGAGGTCGACCTGAATGACCTTTATGCACATCACACACTGTTCCATGAACTTCGAATTTGTCTCGTATGTGTGTAACTGTTAATCTTGAAAGTGGTTCTGTATCATACTCCCTTCTCCACTGTCTTTGAACTTCATTTACATTCTCAATTAAGTACCACTTAATAACCTGCTTACGTTCTTCAAAACTCAAACGTACGTCCGCCATGCTGATATTACAACTTCCAACTGACAATATAACATAGAGGGACGATTATGCTGCCACCTGGCGAAGAAATATAACATTAGCCTTGTAGACTGGGAAAACTACGATAGTTTAAAGTGTGTGTACATTTTTTTGAAGCACCCAGTATATAGGGTAAATGACCCGATTGTTGACACTGCTCCTTAAGTTGACAATTCAAATTTAAATTTGAAAAATAACATTTAGATTGGAGAGAATTCAATAAGTTTACGCCCAATAGAAAGAGCAGTTATTGGAGAATAATGTTGACTAACCCGTTCAACTATGTAACTCTGTTAAAAACATGTGCCGCCATTTTAGTATGAAAAATCCTCGAGTCGACTCCTCTTCCTTAGTGAATTTGACAAGGGATTAAGAATATTTCTTAAGATTTTTTTTTTGGTAATGCATGCATTAAATGTTTTTTTTTTGTGATATCTAGGAACTCTATGATGCTTAAATTTAGGAGTGCAAATGGTTTGGCATACATTAAATAAACAGATCTTGAGATAATGGTTGTGTCAATATTGGGAACACAATATGCAACCATGGCTCCTTTTCTCGACACTAGAGTCAACTTCAGGAAAACGGTAGTCAGTGATACATAAGGGAAAATGTAGTTGAGATTTTCATTAGGAATCTATCTATCCAGATTTTATTAATTTCTTATGACTGGAACCTTAAGTTGACAGCCTGTTTTCCTAATGTTGACATTCTGTTCCTAATGATGACAGGCAACTTTTTATAATAGTTTCCTGCAAATTGAAATGGTCACACAACTTCTTACTTTATTTATGGTACAATGTTTATAACTGGCGTTGCCTCCAAATGCTACTCACATCATCCAACCAATGGATGTATCAGTTTCCGAACACTTAAAGAAGGCTGGAAGCTGAAAGTTCATGAATGGAGTGTTAACTATATGGAAATTCCTGTATTAAAAAAAAATACAAATCCCTGAAAGAAGTTATAGGAGAAAGGTTCACAACCTCGGTAGTTAGCAACCATTTCCACAAAGTCTGAAAAAGAAAGTGAGAAACTCCATGACTGAGGAAGATGATGACTCCACCAATCACCCTCAAGAAGGAAGGACGTCACTAACATGAGCTGTGTAGAATCAACAGGTGTAAGTAGAACATCATCAATGGCAGCACGTCAGGTAGATAAAACCACAAATAACGAATATGAGAAGAATGCAGATCAAATTTTACACACAAAGTTAAAGTTGAGGGATTGTTCAAAAGTGACCACGGGATGAAAGATGAAAATGGCTGTAATAAGCAAGTTATAAACAAAGTGGACGTTATAAGAGTAATTGATTATTGTATAGTTCTAGTTGAAGGAAAAACAGCACGGGGAATATGTTTGACAAGTGGTGAGGTGGATTTCTGCCAATCCAGTTGGCCCTTGTTGCTAGCAACAGAATAAAAACTGTTTCCTTCGCTGATGGCAGGATTTTCCAATATCCACTAGCCAAATTACTAGTAAACATAACAATCCTCTAGTATTTGGATATAATTCATTAATTTCAAGAACCACTGGCTCTACATGGAAAAAATTGGAGGCCTACCTGTTTGTCTTCAAAGTTCTGATTTTTTGTTAAAAATAATTTTTATACCTAATTGTTTCTTTTTCAAAATGGATCTCTTTAAAATTTATTAAATTTTCCATTTTTCCTGCTATTTTCCATACAATTTGTTTGTTTTTTTTTTTTAATGAATAAAGTTGTATTATTTTCATTTTCCTTCACTGTCATCCTTTGGAACAGAAAAGTCAAACTTAAGCACCGACCTACTGCTGACGTGTCAACATTAGGACCAGAGTAAGGCAGTATTTATTGATTTATTTTTCTTGAAATAGGTACTTAATATATCTAAAATTGGTTTATGTGCATTTCATAAACAATGATGACGAACAATTTTATATATTTATATATATACGACGCTAATGGCCAAGATTTGTCGATGTGCCGTAAAAAAAAAAATAAATGAAAAAAAAATAATTAAAATCTATTTCTACAAAAACTAAGGGAAAAATTATTTAAAATAAAATAACCCTTCCTTAAAGTGTCAACTATTGGGTCACTTACCCTTGAAGCACCTGTGGTCGTGAGTGTTAAGGCCTGAGCTCTCCGTGCGTTTAGCCGTGGGTTCGATCTACACTATGAATAATGTTTTTTCTGTTTCAAAAGAAAATGTATTAGCCATGTCCTGGCTAGAAAAGGATGGTAACCTGTTTATAACCCGTCCCAAAAATCCTTGTTACCTATAAGTGGACGTTAAAGTATAAACAAATAATAATTATCAAATATTTCTTTTTGATTGATCTTAAAGTTCCTCATTGTTCTTTTCATGGGTTTTGTTTCATTAAATTTCAGAAGTCATCTAGTTTTAGCGCTTTCCTCCGAAGGAAAGTAGCTATTGAGGTTGCACTCATGACGGAATTTTTGAAAAATTTCTTCGAATCTTTATCGATCCTACCTAGTAGACACCGAAAATTATATATATATATATATATATATATATATATATATATCAAACATATAACAATATATTTTCCGCTTTTTAGCCATTCGGCACCACTCTGCGCCATGTAAAGTGGTCCCGCACATTGAGTTAGCAGATAAGGGAGTGTTATATATCTTCCAATGCTAAAAAAGTCCAACTCGCAGGAACTGCGTCATCTTAGCGCGGTTCCTGTTCATATCCCTATTGTCATTTGAAAAGCTTAGAATAGAAACAGATAATATTTTCCTCGGCCTTTGTTCAAAGGGTTTTATGACTGGCCGGGTCCGCCAGACCCTAGAATCCTCTTCTACCGATACTTCATTTCATACGTTTCAATGAATTGGAAAATACCAAAATTATTCACATATTCCTGTGTTCTTTTACTATAGTTATAATTTTACAAATAAAATCAATTAAAAAATAAAAAAAAAACCAACAGAATAAAATCAATTGAAAATATTCAAAAGACGTCATCGAATCTCTTTCTCTTGGCAAGCTATGTTTCAAACAATGAATTGTTTTTCTTATTTTACTTAATCTTTTTTATTGTCAAATACATTATCCAACTTTAAGCAATTAAAAAATAACAAGGAATAAAAACAGACAAAAAGAACTGTTCGAATAAACGAAATCAATTACTTCAAAGTTTAGGCACTTATTTCTCCGATTGACATCGCTTATTCAAAACTTTATTCAGAATTTTTTTTGTAGACCATTTAGTAAGCTTTCGAATGGTAACCTTTCGCTTCCCTAATTTTCTACCGTTTTCGAGATATTATTGAAAGTATACGAAGTGCCCAAAACTTTTCATTATTTTTAGCAACAGAAAATGGGTCTCATTTTACCTATCCTGTTTTACACACAAATACATTTTCGTAACATAAAAAATTACAAAAATAAATAGCAATAAAAAACTAAGGGAAAGAGACAATAATTACAAAAAGAACGACAAAAAACCGTTCTTAAGAGCTAAACAGACGTATTTGAAGTTTTAAGCACTTATTTCTTCGATCGACATCACCTGATCAATAATTGTTTCAGAATCTTTTTTGTAGAGAATTTAGAAAGCTTTCAAATAGTTTCTATCCACTGATCATAATTTCCCAACCGCGTTCGAGATATTGATGAAAGTAAACGAAGTTCCCAAAACTTTTCATGTCTGTTCATAAAATATTTTATTCTAACCCTTCCTTAACTCCAAACGTAACCAAAAGTTTAACATGTTAGTTTTGATGAAATTCAAACATGCAAAAAATGTTTTAACTGAATCCCATGATTGTAAGTACCAAAACCAAACTAGGCTTTGTATTTGTGTCGGCAGATACCTGGGGTATATTTACAACTCTTGAGGATTAACTCGTAGCAGGTACATTTTTTGTGGACCCACAGGCAGTGAACGGACTCTCTATTCCCTCATAGTATCTAACCTGTGTGAAGTTGAATATTGTTTCTAATTATACGTATCCTGTTTTATTGACAAATACATTTGACTACTATAAGCAATTACAAACACTAGGGAACATGCCAAAGAACTCGGAGTAGGAGCCTCGACAGTTTCAAGACATTTGAAGGAAATCGGCAAATCCAAAACTGACATTTCATACGGTACAGCCTGATATATTTCTAGCAATGAATTGTTTTTCTTATTTTTATTAATCTGTTTTATTGTCAAATACATTATCCTACTATAAGAAATGACAAAATAACAAGGAATAAAAACAAAAAAAGAAGAACCGTTCAAATAAACGAAATCAATTACTTCAAAGTTTAAGCACGTATTTCTCCGATTGACATCGCCTAATCAAAAATTGTTTCAGAATCTTTTTGGTAGAAAATTTAGTAAGCTTTCGCATGGTAACCCTCCGTTTGCCAATATTTCAAACAGTTTTCGAGATATTAGGGAAGGTATACGAAGTTCCCAAAACTATTCATGTCTGTTAATAAAATATTTTATTTTAATCCTTCCTTAACTCCAAACGTAACCAAAATTTCAACATATTAGTTTTAATGAAAGTAGAACATGTAGAAAATGTTTCAACTGAATCCTATGATTCTAAGTACCCAAACCAAAAACGGTATTCGAAAACTATTTTTCTAATTTTCTCGAAAACGGTTAAAGCTATCGCCTTGGAAATGGTTTCATTCGTTTTCCTAGCCCAAGAAGCCTATAAAACGAGTACTTACAAGCTTATGAAGTCAAAAACGTAAGCGTTACGATTTTTTTTGCGCGAATTTCGCCCCAAACGCCATCTTCGAGTGGGCGGATTCTGCTGGTTAACGAACTTGACCTTTCAAATTGGTCGACGGATTTTTGTACCAAATTTCATCACAATCGGACCATTAGGGAAGCCAGAAATGAGCGAACAGACGAATATATATATATAGATATATATATATATATAAATAAATGTATATATATATATATATATATATATATATATATATATATATATGTATATATATATATATATATATACAAATTTGAACCACCGTTATTTTCGGTTTCTAGGGGTTCTGAAACGCGAAATTTTCTAGTCGGCACTTTCGGATTGTTTCATTGTATCAACCTTGTAAGCGGGGTTCCTCCCTATGGGGGAGGGAGGAACCGCGCTAAAAAGTGCAGGTCTAAAATCGGCCTTGCCAGTGTGACTAATGACGCGCGAAAATTTGAATCTGAGTATGATTGTAAACAAAATCATATGCGTGTCGATTTATATTTATACATATAAATTAATACGAAAACGATATATATATATATATATATATATATATATATATATATATATATATATATATATATATATACGTTTAATTTCACTTTTTGCTTACAATCATATTCAAAAATTCACCTTTTCGCGCGCCACTGGTCGCACTAAAATGGCCGATTTTAGTCTTCAACTTATTTCGTTTAAACTCCCTCCACTCCCTACTAACTCAATGGTCCCGCACTCATTGGGGAAGTTGTAAAACCGCGCACATCAGGCGCATAATATTATTAAATTATATTTTTTAGTTAAGGTAATTATAGTAGGTTAAGGATAATAAGGGCTATTTACTGTGTGTTTAAGTTATGAGATATATTCATTGATATTAATATTTTTCTCCTTAGTTGTTGCCGTAGCTACACTAGCTGCACCAAGCTTCTGCGATTTGTCAAGAGGTCTCTTTTCAACAGCGATTGAAAAAATTCAGAATTCTGCAAAAGAAATTGGTAATTAATTAGATTGTGCGTTGTTTGTATAAATATAACAAAGCAGAATAATCAAAATATTTGTCTTTTAGTTGAAAACGCTAAAGAACAAGTTGCTACCTTATTAAATGAAGGCAACAAGAAGAAATTGGAACACCTTATTAGATTCACAGTTCTTAGAGCTCAAAAAGTATTGGGTGAGATAAAACGAATTTTCTTATCATTATTTATAACAAAATTCATTCAATTATCTTGCTAATATTTCGTGTTTAATATCTAAATATATTTTGATAGAAACCATGCAAGGGTTGACTGACAAATTCCCAAATATCAGCGGAAAGGTCAAGGAGGTCGTCGACAATGCATGTGCTGCGTTAGATGAACTCAAAGCAAAAGCAAAGGTGAGAAAAATATAAACGTCAATAAATATTATATATAAAAGATAGCTGATGTGGATGTCTGGGAAAACGTTATGGATTCATTGTCATATTAGTTATTAAGGAAGAGTAAAAATGGCGATTGATAAGAAAAGAAAACATTTTTCATATTACGTTAAAATTTATATTAGGAAGCATTTAGACTAGTAAATCGAGTGCAAGCAAATGCTGTGATCCACGTCATGCCAAAGCTAGGGAGAATATACAACCTAAAGTGAGACCACTTTTTTTTTTTTTTGGTTTCTTCATCACTCGAATCTTCCATAATTTCACGTATGGCATGCTTGATAACACTGAACATGAGAGATTTTGGTTTGTAATGAGTAGCCTCTTGTGTGGAGCCAATGAAGGATTTTAATATATTCATTTGTCCATACAGGAAGCATTTAGCCTAGAAAATCGAGAGCAGGTGAAGGCTGCAATCCACGCCGCGCTGGCCAAAGCTCTGGAGGAAATGCAAGCTGCAGTGAGACCACTTTTTCCACTGAGAAAATCTTGAAAATAACAAGATTGTATAAAACTAGGATAAAACACAAATTTCAAAACATTTTAAATCCAAAATAAAAATATTGGAACATATTGCTTGATTTAATTTGTCAATTATAACTTAATCAACTATTATAATTGCTAAGGACGATTGTGAGAGGTTTGTAAAAGTTTATGATTTATGTTTGGGAAAAGGATATTGGCACAGTTTTTGCAAAATGAAAATGAAGGAAAACTTTTTTACCTCTTTATCCCCTTCGTTAAAGATGTTATATTATCCAGATTCCAACGTTTCCAGGCCAAACAACCCACTCATCAAAATCCTGAAGACCTTTCCCTATTCAGAATCATTCATCCTCTCTCTCCAACAAGGCGACTCACAATGGCTTTCTCTTTCCTCATGTGCAACGAAATCTGTGGTACACTGATCTCTCTTCTATTCCATCTATCGGCTGATGCAGAAGGGAGCTTGGATTGGCCCCTTTCAAAGTAGTGTGAACGTCCTTCTGATGTTAATCGAGGGTCAAGTTGGGAGGCCGGAGTTCCGACCGTTCATAATCCACTTTATAAAAAAAGTCCGTCTCGCAGGAGCTGCATCATCTTAGCGCGGTTCCGTTCATATCCCTAGTCTAATTTGGAAAGATTAAAATAGAAGCAGTTATTATTTTGGTTCCACCAGTCTTTTTTTTTTTAATTAATTATTATAATGGCTTGCCAACCATTAAGGTCACTAACGCCATTCCTGTGTGTAGTAAAGTCTTGAAAGGTCATGATTTACGATCTTACCTGGAAGGGTCGGCTAACACTAGGTCCCGCTAGTTACAAGGTCTTGGAATCTTGGAAATCTATATTTCTAACAATAAATTGTTTTTGTTATTTTACTTAACCAGTTTTATTGTCAAATACATTATCCAACTATAAGCAATTAAAAAATAACAAGGAGTAAAACAGACAAAAAGAACCGTTCGAATAAACGAAATCAATTAATTTAAAGTTTTAAGCACTTATTTCTCCGATTGGCATCGCCTAATTAAAACTTTCTTCAGAACCTTTTTTGTAGAGCATTTAGTAAGCTTTCGAATAGTAATCATCAGCTTCACAAGATTGTCAACGGTTTTCGAGATACTAACGAAAGTATACAAAGTTACCAAAACTTTTTTTGTCTGTTAATAAAATATTTTATTCTAACCCTTCCTTTACTCTAAACGTAACAAAATTTTCAACATATTAGTGTTGATGAAATTCGAACATGCAGAAAATGTTTCAACTGTATCCCATAATTCTAAGTACCAAAATCAAAGACAAGCAAACCTCCCTAGGAAGGACGCTAGGCAGTTGAAAAGCTATATCTTGGAAATCTATATCTCTAACATTAAATTGTTTTTCTTATTTTTCTTAACATATTTTATTTTCAAATACATTATCCAACTATAAGCAATTAAAACATAACAAGGAATAAAAAACAAAAAGAACAGTTCGAATAAGCGAAATCAATTACTTTAAAGTTTTAAGCTCTTATTTCTCCGATTGACATCGCCTAATCAAAACTTTCATTAGAACCTTTTTTTTAGAGCATTTAATAAGCTTTCTAATGGTATTCTTCCGTTTACCAAGATTCTTAACCTTTTTCGAGATATTAAGGAAAGTAAACCAAGTTACTAAAACTTTTTATGTCTGTTAATAAATTATTTTATTCTAACCCTTCCTTAACTCAAACGTAACCAAAATTTCAACATATTAGTTTTGATGAATGTAGAACATGCAGAAAATGTTTCAACTGAATCCCATGATTCTACGTACCCAATCCAAAAACGGTATTCAAAAACTATTTTTCCAATTTTCTCGAAAACGGTTTAAGCTATCGCCTTGAAAATGGTTTCATTCGTTTTCCTAGCCCAGGAAGCATATAAAACGAGTACTTACAAGCTTATGAACTCAAAAACGTAAGCGTTACGATTTTTTTTGCGCGAATTTCGCCCCAAACGCCATCTTCCAGTAGGCAGATTTTGCTGGTTAACGAACTTGACCTTTCAAATTAGACGAAAGATTTTTGTACTAAGTTTCATCAAAATCGGACCATTCGTCTGGGAGCTACAGAGCGAACAGACAAATATATATATATATATATATATATATATATATATATATATATATACAAATTTGAAACACCGTTATTTTCGGTCTCTAGGGGTTCTGAAACGCGAAATTTTCTAGTCGGCACTTCCGGATTGTTTCATTGTATCAACCTTATAAGCGGGGTTCCTCCCTATGGGGAGGGAGGAACCGCGCTAAAATGTATTTACATAAAGCATTTAATAATAAATATAGACAATTTTTAAAACAAACATTCCTGCTAGGAAGGCGTTAAGTGGTGTACGTTCTGAGTTCAGCTCAGGAAGTGTTGCGGATAAAGAAGGGTTTAGTCCGAGAGCGAGGAGGAAAAAGAGGTCATGATCGACCCTGGCTGATTCAAGATATTTTAGGGGACTTTATTTTCTATTAACAAAAATCGCATCTCTTGCTAGTGAGCCTGGAAAGTTCGGAAGTGGCAGCCGAAAAGCCTCGATTACTTTCAAATACCGGGAAATGACTTAACACCTGTTTTAATGTTTGTATATAACTTTTATGTAAGGATAACGGAAAACATACAAGAGATTGTTTACGGGCGAAGTCGAGCAAGACCGTTCAGAAAGTAGGTCGTAAAATTGATGCAACAAAAAAAAAATGCATGATCAAACACCCGCGTGGTTATTTGCATAAGCAATTTTTACCTATTAAAAAAAGTGAATTCCGAAATCCAGATGTTTTGACATGATCTAAGGCATGCAAGATTATTGCAAAGATCAAGACTCTCGGCTAGACAATTCCGTAATGGCGCTCCATTTCTCCAAGCAACTACCATTCACAAAACTGTCTAGCCGAGTCGACACAATCTTTTGGATTTTACTTTATTAATAGGTAAAGATTGTTAACGCAAAGATTCACATGGGTGTTCGATCAAGTCCCCAAATATGAATTTTCCGACCTACTTATTCAACGCTCTTGCTCGGCCTTGTCCTGTGAAAAGTTTCTTGGAATACTTCTTCCGTCAAATTCAGACCAATATTAACTTGAGGCAAAATAAATGTAAGAATTTACTAAGCTGCCCGACTCCGTAAAATCCGATCCATGCCGTAATGATTTTGAATATTCTTAACATTAGCCATATCCCTATCACTTATTCAATACTAAATTACACTGGAAGAAAATTCTTTAATATACTCTTTTTCCTCATATCACAGCCCACAAAACCCCATTCTCTGACAGAAACATAATTAGACTACAGACTTAACTCCTGAAATTGTCCTTCTTTCAACTCCATTAGTTGTCCTTCCAACTATATTACTTGCACTGCCTTGTGGATATTGCAATTGATTTTCCAATCTAATTAAGAATCAAGACAAATGAGACACTTGACATTTCATCGAAAATGTAAGTAATACAAAGTCTTAAAATCGAAATAAATTATGAATTTAAGAAAACAGGTAATGTAATGGCTAGTCAGAATGTATTGGAGTTCCAAAGTAGGGATGAGCGATAGTCGATAGTTACTATCGATATATCGATAGTTCATGACTATCGTAGTAGCTATCGATAGTCATGGACTATCGATAGATTTTTTACTTTTTTTAGAATTGAAGTTCTCATCATCTGGAGGGCTTTGGTATTAAATAATTACACGTCTGGTGAATTAAATACTGAAAAAGAAACGTCTGGTGAATACAACCAACTACAGAATGTAGCCAGGAAATACCTTTGTGTTCCAGGCTCGTCTGTAGCATCATTTCTGAGCAGCGGAACAGACTGAGCCAAAGAAAAGCGGAAAAGCTGATTTTCCTTTGTAGTAACATTCGGCACAAGGAGCACAACTAAAATAGTTTGAAATAATACAACTTTTCTTGTGACACTTGATATTATATTCTTCGGAAAAGCTTTTTATAAATTTAAATAAATTCGTTTTAAACCTTTGTGTAATCTTATAAATATACCTAATCCTGCAAGTAATAGATAATTCAATTCAATAACATTAAATTCTTTATAGCACAGGTATGTAAGGAATAGGGAAAGCCACTATCGATATAGTTTAACCGATAGTACCGGCCTATCGATAGTGCTGAACTATCGACTATCGCCCATCCCTATTCCAAAGTAATTCTGTATAGAGCAACATAATATTTGACTTTTTGTAGCGGGTTTCCTCCCTCCCTCCATACGGAGAAACCCCGCTTAGGAGGTTTATGTATATGCACATATATATATATATATATATATATATATATATATATATATATATTGTAGAGGTGACGCGCTCGCGGACTATTGCTTCAAGTCAGCGGAGTTGACATTGAGCTCATTGGGCATACGTCGCGAGCGAGTCATTCGTTAGTTACAAACCCATCTGGGAATTCAACTGAGGTTATCCAGATGGTTACGAGTTGGTTATGAGTGGTTGCTAAGAGTTCCTGCCATTTTGTCATCAAAAATTTGTGATTTTGTGAAAGACGTAATACAAGAATACTAAACGTAAATTTGTGTATTTATTGAACTTTGTGTGCGTAAATACTCAAAAGTGGTGACCTCGACGTGATTGTCTTTCACGTGAGTAAAAAATCACGTATTTTAATATGGACTTGAATGTAGCTTATGATTTGATCACTATGGACGATGAAAATCCAGAGGATCTACCTCAAGAGCCATCTCTAGTCCCTCAGACGATTGAATCGGCTTCCATGCTTACTGTGAGAGCTCAACTTCCCGCCTTTTCCAGATCTGATCCAGAAATTTTTTTCTTACAAGCTGAAGCGATTTTTAACCTTCATAAAATCACCGATTCGCTACGTAAATTTTTGTTATCGGTAGCTCAGCTTGATAGAGCAGCTATAAGGGACGCTATCGATTTAATTAGAACTCCACCGGCAGATAACCCTTATGAGTGTCTTAAGGCCCGTATTATTAAATGTTATGGACAATCGGATAGATTACGCGTCCGGAAGCTTTTAGAAGACCAGAAACTAGGCGATAGGCGTCCTTCCCTGTTTCTTCTTTCTAGAGCGGAAAGACTACAGTCAGCGGAGTGGCAGTCGAAGCAGGAGTAAAAATCGCCGATTTTGTTTCTATCATGACCGGTTTGGTCAGAAGGCCACTAAATGCAGATCACCCTGTGATTGGAAATCTGCTAGCCCGCCTAAGCCTCAGGAAAACTAGGAGTAGCGACGGCAGAGGCGAAACCCGTCGCTAATAATCCCCAGCGCCGCCTATATCTTACAGATCGGAAGTCCCAGCTGCGATATCTAGTCGACACCGGTGCAGCTGTGTCTGTCCTCCCCGTGAAGAACACAAAGCGAGCTGTGGCTAGTGAATTCGTCTTAATTGCTGCTAACGGAACACCCATCCCCACCTATGGAGATCAGCTGGTTGAGTTAGACCTTGGCCTTCGAAGGAAATTCAACTGGCGATTCATCATAGCATACGTAGGACTGCCGATTATCGAAGCAGATCTTCTTTACCATTACAAGATCATGGTGGATCTGGCCGGATGCCAATTAGTGGATCGGATTACAGGTTTGACAACCCCCGGGAGACCAGCTGATGTCCCTGTACCAACCATCTACTCAGTTCCCCGAGGCGAATGGTACATGGATGTTCTTCAAAAGTACGTAAGCATCACCCGGCCAACAGTCTACACCAAGAACCCCATCCATTCCGTTGTTCACCATATTGAGACCCGCGGACCACCAGTGACGGCGAAGGCTCGCACCTGAGCGTTATGCGGCTGCCAAGAAGGAGTTTGAGCAGATGATGGAAGAAGGAATCTGCCGCCCTTCGAAGAGCTCATGGGCGAGCCCGTTACATGTGGTGCCAAAGAAGGATGGTGGAATCAGGCCCTGTGGAGATTATCGGAGACTAAATGAGATGACCATTCCAGACCGGTACGCAGGTCCAAATATAGCGGGCTTTAACATCAATCTCCCCGGAAAGAAGATCTTCACCAAGCTCGACCTCACTAGGGCGTACTATCAAATCCCCATCGCCGAAGTGGAAATTCCAAAGACAGCGGTTATAACTCCCTTCGGCCTTTTTGAATTCGCTCGCATGTGTTTCGGGCTACGTAATGCAGCACAGACATTCCAGCGGTTTCTAGACGACGTATTGCGAGGACTGGACTTTGTCTTCCCCTTCATCGACGACATATGCATCGGATCTAAGGACGAAGAAGAACACAAAATCCACCTTGAAGAAGTCTTCCGCCGCCTGCAGGAACATGGCCTTACCATCAACCTGGCCAAATGTGTGCTCGCCAAGGAAGAAGTTGAATTTCTAAGGCACAAGGTCAACGAGCATGGAATCACCGCTCTTCCTGCGAAGGTCAAAGCTATTTCTACCTATCCTCGCCCGGCAACCGTAAGTGACCTCCGAAGATGTCTAGGCATGGTGAACTTCTACAGGCGCTGTATTCCCCATGCATCATCCCTTCAAGCAGCCCTCAACGTCCATCTTTCCGGAGCGAAGAAGAAAGATAAGACTCCGATCGCATGGAATAAGGAAAGCGTCAAGGCTTTCAAAGCATGCAAGGACGCTATCAGGAAAGCTGCCATCCTTGCCCACCTTATCCTTAATGCGGAGTTGGTACTGGCCTGCGACGCGTCGAACACCGCAATAGGCGCAGCGCTTCAGCAGAAAGATGCGGATTATTGGAAGCCCTTAGGATTTTTTCTCGGAATCTCAACAAAGCGCAACGTGCATATTCCACGTACGACCGAGAGCTCCTCGCTATCCACCGGGCAATAAAACATTTTCGTCCCTACGTCGAAGGCCGGAATTTCTGCATACGGACGGACCATAAACCCCTCACTTTCGCATTCCAGCAGAAGCCCGAATCCTCCACACCCATGCGAATTCGGTTGGTAAACTATATCAGCCAGTTCACCACCGACATCGGCCATGTAGCTGGTTCGGAGAACGAAGTAGCCGACGCTTTTTCGAGAGTTGAGGAGATCACCGGACCCGATGACATGGAAGCGATAGCGGAAGCACAGGCCAAGGATACTACGGTTCCTGAACTATTCAAGAACCAACGGTAGCAGTTGAAGTGGATCGAACTTCCTCACGTCAACAAGCCTATCTTGTGCAAGACTTCAACTCAGAAGGCCCGACCGTATGTTCCAGTAAGCGCGCGTCACGGTGTGTTCGCGAGCCTCCATGGGCTGAGTCACCGAGGTGTTCGCGGATCACGACGGCTTATCGGACAACGATTTTTCTGGCCGAACCAAAACGTCGACATAGGAAAGTGGGCTCGATCTTGCCTTGCGTGCCAGCGTTCAAAAATCCAGCGGCTCAGAGTCTCGCCTCCCGGGACTTTTCCATTTGCATCCTGATTTGAGCATGTCCACATCGACATTATTGGCCCTCTGCCTTCTTCGTGAGGTAATCGTACTGCCTGATCATGATTGACAGATTTACTAGATGGCCAGAAGCTCAGCCGATTAAGGATATATCTGCGTCTACTTGTACTGAGGCCCTCATGTCAAGATGGATCCCGCGCTTTGGAGTTCCGGTTCGAATAACGACCGATCAAGGAAGGCAATTCGAATCCGATCTCTTCTTGCAGCTTTCAAGAACCCTTGGATTCCAGCGCGTCAGAACTAGCGCATATCACCCGCAAGCCAACGGATGCGTCGAACGGTGGCACCGCACCTTGAAGACGGCTTTGATCACCCAACTCGATAGTGACAACTGGTCTCTCAGGCTGCCATTGGTGTTGCTTGGATTCCGTTCCGCTATCCGCGATGACAATGTCACCAGAACAGCCTGAATGACTTATGGACAGCCACTTCGCCTACCTGGTGAACTTCTGGAAAAGTCCAGGCAGCCCCAGACTACAGAGGTTTTAGTCAACCAACTTAGAGAGCATATGGAGCAACTACGTCCAGCAGCTCACAGACAGTCTATAAAGAAGACCTTTGTGCATCGTGACCTGCAGAACTGCTCCCATGTCTTCCTGAGAGACGTTACCGTCCACCGCCCATTGACCCCGCCTTACACTGGTCCTCATGCAGTCATCAGCCGAACCGACAAGACCTTCACCATCCAGCTGCCTGGAGGACCTCGGACGGTGACAATTGGCCGACTGAAACCGGCGTACATTCAGCTGGGCGACGAGGACAACAGTTTCAGCCTGCCAGTCGCAACACTATCTACTGTAACGACTGCACCAAATCCTAATGACTCTGCCGCGGAAGAGCACCATACCATGGTGGAGCGTCGAACTCATCTGGGTCGCTTGATTCGTCTTCCTGTCCGCTTCCGCGACTGAGTCATTGGGGGGAGGTGATGTAGCGGTGACGGGCTCGCGGACTATTGCTTCAAGTCAGCGGAAGTTGACATTGAACTGATTGGGCATACGTCGCGAGCGAGTCATTCGTTAGTTACAAACCCATCTGGGAATTCAACTGAGGTTATCCAGATGGTTACGAGTTGGTTATGAGTGGTTGCTAAGAGTTCCTGCCATTTTGTTATAAAAAATTTGTGATTTTGTGAAAGACGTAATACAAGAATACTAAACGTAAATTTGTGTTTTTATTGATTATTATGTGCGTAAATACGCAAATATATATATATATATATATATATATATATATATATACCCACACCCACAAAAAAACTAACTTTATAAACACTCTGATGACTAAGAATGATCGGGCTTGTATGAACTCTATATAGTCTAAAACAGCCACCTTTTAAAGAAAACAGACAAGTTGGAAATTCACAAATAATTGAGAGAGTACTATTAGATTCTTGACAAGCTATTAAGCACCTAAAACTTAGCCCAATACTATGATATCATAACTTTTATAGGTAAACTGTTTTTGGAAAGGGGTCTGGCACTTGGCCTTTTTTTTTCAACGTTAGTTTTTTTGTGGGGTTATTAATACTTTTTGTAAGCGAATTTAGAGTTGTCAAATTTTGGCGTGAGGAGGATGACGCGGGGACATGACCTTTCGCGGGAATGATTCTTGGTGTCTGGATCGGGAAGTAACTTATAATTTTTAAGTCTAATGAGCTGTTGTTAAATTAAGAGGGTTTTTTAACATTCTCTAGTTTCAATATGGTTTGGCATAAAAATATGAAACTTGCAAGGGTACCTAAAAATAGTGTCTGGCTACAATTTCATTTCGTAGTAATAATTGTACAATGTAAAGATACATTGTAGTTCTTGTTTTGAGATATATACAACTGATGATCGCTAAGAAACGTGAAATATCCATTAAACACGTAAAAAAATGTTTTCTTTTCCAACCCCTAAAATCTTGTCTATTGCTTGGGATAGTAGAGCTTGTAAAAACCCCAAAACTTCCTAAATAATTGAAACTGCCGTAAAAAAGTAGGGTAGAGTTAAGGTCTGCACAAGGCCGAGCGGGGGCTGGGAGAGTTGTAGCCCCCTCTACGCTTTACCCAAATGCCAAATTGTATCTCTCACACTATAATACCACGCTTACACAAAAGTCTGGAAGAAAATTAATAATTGAAACAGCTGATCATTACATACGTAAAAGAACAAAACTATCCAAGTTTTTGTATTATTTAAATAGAAATAATAATTGGTAGAGTATTTCAACCAAATTATTCAGGAATGGAGCCTACACTATCCAAATTCTGAGGAATGTGCTTAGTTATGCAGCTCCTGTGTGGTTCTTATAGGTTGACGAACATTCATTTAGAATTCTCTAAGGGCTTTTTGTCTTTTTTCCAACCTTTCGGACTACTTGTCCATCTTCAGGAATGCTAATTTCCAAACTAAGCGTGTATATGGACTTGGGTCCTTACAGGAATAATTTTATTTTGACGATGATATGTTAAATTGACTGTATTTATTGATGGGACACATTTAGGGGGGAAAATAGCATTCCTGAAGATGGGCAAGTAGTCCGAAACGTTGGAATAAAGACAAAAAGCTCTTAGAGAATTCTGAAGGAATGTTCGTCAACCTATAAAAACCACGCAGGAGCTGCATAAGGGGGGGGGGATTAGTCTGAAACGTCAGAGTAAAGAAATAAAATTCTTAGAGAATTCTGAAGGGATTTTCCTCAACTGAACACACACACACTTATTGACATTAATTCTCATGTTTTGAAGAAATCATGAATGTTTATTTAAATTTATAGAGACCATTATAATATGAATTAATTTAAACAAACAAGTATGGTGCTATTGACATTTATAGTCAATATATCAAATAATAAATAAAAAATAAATGTATTTGATGAAACTATTTGGATTAGTTTCCACAAGTCCTGCTAATGTACGAGCATCAGGCAATCTTAGTTATAACGTTTGAGGGAAATTTGGGCTATGCTTGAATTTTTTATACTTTTCTAAGAGGATTCTATACAATTAGTACATTATTTCGCATGCTGTTATGTTTCCAAATATAATGGAGGGTAAATTCTTAACAACTGTGTAAATATCTTAAATAGTAAACATGTATAGGCATCTTGCATCAATTTTCAATTTTCGCTGGATCGTTGCAAAAAGTACAATTTGATTAATTTTGTCACTCACATAACTGAGTAATATGCGAGTTTCTAGTCTAGTAAGAATAAATTCTTCTTGCCTCATATTCCTAATACTGCCACTCATATTCCTAATACTGCCAGTCTTCTACAGTCCTCTTAATCTTTCGATGCTTTTAGCGCGGTTCCTCCCTCCCCCATAGGGAGGAACCCCGCTTATAAGGTTGTTTGTGTGTATGTCCAGTCAGCTAGTCACTTGCTGATTGTGTCCCTTTTTGTATATGACTCGTCCAGTCAACTCATAATTTTTTTCATTTGTTCATTTTGCTCTTATTGTTGCTAATTTTGTTTCATTGTAGATTAGATTAGATTAAACCTGACTCCTATACCCCCGCCTTTGTGGGGACCACATCAGCTGTTGTCCTATTGTGCTTCATTGTATGTAGCAGAAAATTCTTGATTTGGTGTCACATCCAAGTATCGATACAAAAGTATCTTAAGTGCCAGTGGCCCGTAGAATATATAGTTGTGCTCAAGTTGGTATTTATGAGGTAACCCATTTAATGAACTCATGCTAGCTCCATGTGTTCTCCTCCAATAATTAATTTGTGCTACCACGCTAATAATAATGTTCATGGAAAACTAATAAAAATAAAAACTGATAAAGATAAATGAATTGAGAATGATATCTTAAAATAATAGAAATATGAAGAAAAATATCATGTCTTCCTGAAAAAATAACCATCTTCATGGTCAAATTGAAAGATTGTAATTGTTATTTCAAAGAAACATATTGAAAAGTGTAAATACATTAATATTATTTGAATATAAGTTACCAGAAAAGACAAATTCAGGTTTTGTGAAAATCCAGAAATTATTATTTGAATGTAGGAATATAATAAGCAATTTTACACTTTTAATGATTTTAATTACTATTTTCATTATGATGTTATTTTTTATTGTTTCCGTAGTGATGTTTCAAATAAACTAAATTAATTTATTTGATTATACAGAAAGCATTGATCAAGGAAAATGGAGAGAAGTTGAAGGATTCACTTCACAAAGCCCTGGCTACTGCTCGTGACAGAATTGAATCCGCTCTCAAGCCACTTTTTCCATAACAAGCTTAAAATGCAATAGTTAATAAAATTGAACAGAAAGCGCAAACCTCTATAATTTTTTTATGTAAATAAAATTAATTGCCAATAACGTTTAATCTATGTTTTCCTTCCAAAGGGTTTCCTTCCTTGGAATGGGTGGTCTTTGTTTCGAGATTTTTTTTTCTAGAGAGTTTCAAGTGATATTGCCTAAAGGAGTTTCTCGATCTTGCATTACTATATGTGTATGTATATATATATATATATATATATATATATAGTAATGATATTTTACATTACATATTTAAAAGTTTTAAATTCGAATAACCGTTAAAGGTAAAAAAGGCGGTTAAAGACGAATACAAGGTTTGCGGAAAATAAAAAAACAAATAAATTTTTCTTATATTAACTTTCATCGAAGATTAAAAGTTCTAAATCAAAAAACTAACACAGAAAATTCGGAAAATCCAAAAATGTTCATTGATATGTTGGATTCGTTGCTGGGATAAGCAAATATTATTTGTTATATTTGTCTAGCAGTCGATACAGGTAGCATTGGAGACCGGTATGACGCTCCCGCCAAGAAACAACGCCATTCCTAAGGCAGCTCTAGTTCAGTGTACAGCTGGTCTCATATATACAGTCTCATAAGAGCAGTTCAGTGAAAAGAAGATACAGTTTTAAAGAAGATCCTCCATATGCAGTTAATACCGAGCTGGCTTTATATCAGGTAATGTTTGTTTGTCCTATTTCTGAGTGTAACTTATCTATGAGTTTTTTCTTCTTTTGTTTTGGTTTTTTATTATTTAAAATTATCTTTGTTTTACTTTACTGAACTCGAACCCGACCCCTGAGATAAAGAGTTTTTAAAATTAAATATTATAAAATTTTTATTATATTGGCTCCTAATATAGAGGCGTACGTAAATAAACTTATTAAAAATATTTCTTTTTATTTAATATTATAACATTTTGGCGTCCAACTTGTTGGCTAAGTAAAGTAATAATAAATAAATTAAAATGTCGGAAAGTAGTATTTTAAATATTTCGAATGGAAGCCAGAACGCGTCTGGTGATGACGTCATCCAATGCGAGGAAGTCGAATTCTCGGAAACGGCCGATGTTGCTAGTAGCAAGTTCCTACAACCAATGGCTAATACTATGGGCGAGGTCCTGCAAATGTTACTAAGCCAAAATAGCCAATTAAAAACAGAGCTATGCAGCCAAATTAACGATTTAAAAACAGGACAAGCCAGCCTAATTAACCAAAATAACGAATTAACCAGCCAAAATAACGAATTAAAAACAGAACTACGCAACCAAATTAGAACATCATTCGATAACTTTGAAAAGAAAATATCTAAAGATATAGACATTAAAATCGAGTTGCTAAAACAAGATATAAATGGGCAAGTTAAACAATTAGAAAATTCCATTGATGATTTAGATCAAAAACAAAAAATAAACACAAAAAATATTGCTCATATAAAAAATGAAGGTTTTAAACAAGAAGAAAAAATTTCCAAAATAGAACAGATATGTAATGCAAAGTATGATAACATTAAGGAGTCGGTTCAATTTATAACTGATATAATGGATGGACAAAACAACAAAATAGAACAAATCAACATGAAAATCGAGTCAGTGAATGCAAATTTAACCAAAGAAATTCATGAAAAAATCAATAATGTACAAATTCAAGGACAAAGAAATGGTACTAAATTTAAAGACGTTGAGATCAAAATTATATTTAATAATTTCTATGAACAAGACCCAAATGAATTTATTGAAAAACTGGAACAAAATTATAAATTGTACAATGAAGACTGGAAATTATTTTCGGATAAAATAGCAAATTATTTGTCAGGGCCAGCTGAGTCATGGTATACTATAAATAAAAAATCTTTTAGCGCGGTTCCTCCCTCCCCCATAGGGAGGAACCCCGCTTATAGGGTTGATACAATGAAACAATCCGGAAGTGCCGACTAGAAAATTTCGCGTTTCAGAACCCCTAGAGACCGAAAATAACGGTGGTTCAAATTTGTGTATATATATATATATATATATATATATATATATATATATATATATATATATATGTATATATTTATTTATATATATATATATATATATATATATATATATATATATATGTATATATTTATTTATATATATATATATATATATATATATATATATATATATGTATATATTTATTTATATATATATATATATATATATATATATATATATATATATATTTGTCTGTTCGCTTATTTCTGGCTTCCCTGATGGTCCGATTTTGATGAAATTTGGTACAAAAATCCGTCGTCCAATTTGAAAGGTCAAGTTCGTTAACCAGCAAAATCCGCCCACTGGAAGATGGCGTTTGGGGCGAAATTCGCGCAGAAAAAATCGTAACGCTTACGTTTTTGAGTTCATAAGCTTGTAAGTACTTGTTTTATAGGCTTCTTGGGCTAGGAAAACGAATGAAACCATTTTCAAGGCGATAGCTTTAACCGTTGTCGAGAAAATTGGAAAAATAGTTTTTGAATTCCGTTTTTGGTTTGGGTACTTAGAATCACGGGATTCAGTTGAAACATTATCTGCATGTTCTAATTTCATTAAAACTAATATGTTGAAAGTTATGTTACGTTTGGAGTTAAGGAAGGGTTAGAATAAAATATTTTATGAACAGACATGAAAAGTTTTGGTAACTTTGTATACTTTCCTTAATATCTCGAAAAAGGTTGAGAATCTTGGGAAACGGAAGATGACCATTAGAAAGCTCACTAAATGCTCTACAAAAATGGTTCTGATGAAAGTTTTAATTAGGCGATGTCAATCGGAGAAATAAGTGCTTAAAACTTTAAAGTAATTGATTTCGCTTATTCGAACTGTTCTTTTTGTATGTTTTATTCCTTGTTATTTTTAAATTGCTTATAGTCAGATATTGTATTTGACAATAAAACAGATTAAGTAAAATAAGAAGATCAATTTATTGTTAAAAATGTAGCGTTCAAAGAGAGAGATCCCAAGGCTTTCCAAATGCCTCTGAGCGGAGGCCTTTCTGCCCGACTTATGGTATAGCTGACCCATACAGGTAAGATTGTAAATCAAGACCTTTCAAGACTGGTTTGTTTGAGATTTCATTTGGATAGGTGTTTCGCTATTGATCTAAAAAAAGTAATAACTGTTTCTATTCTATGCCTTCATAAACACTAGAGATAAGAACGGAACCGCGCTAAGATGACGCAGTTCCTGCGAATCGGACTTTTTTGTACGTGGAACGATTTTAAAATTTTTTTCAAAAACCGATTTTGTGGAGACAGATATTTAGAACATTTAAGTGATTTACTACAAAATAATTATTTGAAATACACAGATATTACTCCAGAGGAATATTTATCAAAGATTGCAACAAAAATAGTGACTGCGGGGCTTTTTGAAGAAAAAGCTGCCACTAGTATTTTTATACGCCATTTTGGTAAAACAGTAAGAGATGTTTGTTTTAATAGAATTGTAAATAATTTAAATGACTTATTAGAGGTTATACAGTATGTAGGCCGAGAATCCTTATTAAAAATATTTCTTTTTATTTTATATTATAACAATATATATATATATATATAAATTTGAACGGGGGTCATTTTCGGTGTCTACTAGGTAGGATCGATAAAGATTCGAAGAAAGTTTTCCAAAATTCCGTCATGAGTGCAACCTCAATAGCTACTTTCTTTCGAAGGAAAGTGCTAAAATTATGGCTGGTATTGACAAATAACTACTTTGTCTCCGGAGTAAACCCCCCCCCCCCCTCTGGATGGACTGATTTTGTTGGTTAACAAGTTTCGTGGCGAAAAAACAAAAACTCTGGCCTGTATCGTGCTAACGGACACATATATAACTGTATATATATATATATATATATAATACATTTTAACTGGGGTCTTTTTCGGTGTCTACTAGGTAGGATCGATAAAGATTCGGAGAAATTTTTCAAAAATTCCGTCATGAGTGCAACCTCAATACCTACTTACCTTTGGAGGAAAGTGCTAAAATGAAATCTGAAGAGAAGCGAGATTGCAGGCGACAACACAGGAAACTGACAGCATTCTCAACTGATATTACTTCCTCCACCCTTCACAATTTCGCTCCAGGAAAACACAATTACAAATATGTTACTTGTTTTCCTAAGATTTTACTGTTGAATGAAATTAAAAAAAACACAACCAATTAAAAATTGAGGCAGGGAAAAAAAGTAGCAGTGGAAAATATTCACTCGGCATCTACAAATTCCGCTCGGGAAGCTATATTATAAAGAGTAAAAAATTGTTTATCACTTTACGAATGCATGTTTACTGCAAAAACTTATTATACTGCTAGAAGCAATACCATCAATAACATGGAATAAAAAACCAGAAGAAATATATAAAAAGAACCGTTCAAATGAACAAAACCAATGATTTGGATCTTTTAAGCATGTTTTTTTTCCGAATAAGATCGTCCCATCGAAAATTACATTAGAAACGTTGTTTTTGTAGGAAATTTAGTAAGCTTTCGAATCGTTAGCGTCCAAGTTATCCGTTTTTTAAGTACCCAAACTGAAAATTAGACAATGCTCTTAAAATGGTTTCATTAGTTTTCCTAAGTTAGAAAACCTATAAAATGAGTACCTGGAAACCAATAAAGGAAAAGCCGTTAACGATGCGATTTTCTTCGCGCAAATTTTACCGACTTACGGATTCTTATGGTTTACGAATTTGACTTTTTGTATAATATATATATATATATATATATATATATATATATATATATATATACAGGGTGATTCAGGTCTAAGTAGCCAAACTTCAGGAGGTGATTTTAGACATCATTTCCAACAAAAAGGTTTATTTAAAGTTTGGTCCGTTTCCGAAGGAAAAAGGAGCTATGTTCAATTTTCTGATTGTTAATTGAAACGGAAAGAATTGTTCAAAATCCGTTTAAGATAATTAAATTCTAATTATGCCACCATAAAACAGACAAAATTTTCTTTAAGAAAAATGTAATTTTGATTTATTGAACCCATTGATAAAAGATACTTTATGGACGTCTAATAACGTACTTCGGTTTCCCTCAATGAATCAGTTTTCGCAAATTATTTTCTCAGCCCCCTAACGCACTACAGATTCACTACTTACAGAAAAACTTCTGCATTTAGTTAGCATTAAATCTATGTAAATTATGTGGAGGTTTATTGAGGGATAGGTTGAAATATTGGCTCCTTTTTGTCAAAAAATGTAGAATGTAGTTTTGATTCTGTCTAATACCTTGTGTGAATAAATTATAAATTATTTAGTGGCCAAACTGTGGGAACCTATTGTCCAGTACGTAAGCAATAAAAAGTAACTGAAAAAAAAATATTCGATAAGTTTTTTATTTGAGAGATATGTCACAATTTGTGTTTTTTTAGGAGATATCAGGGCATCGGACTAGTCAGGTGCGTGTGGGAAGCTCCATGATGTATGCACCTAGGAGATATTGGGGCCTCAGACTAGTCAGGTGCGGGTGGGAAGCTCCATGATGTATGCCCCTAGGAGATATCGGGGCCTCGGACTAGTCAGGTGCGTGTAGAAAGCTCCATGATGTATGAAGAATGGGAATCCTGCAAATGGCAAGGTGTTGGAGTCCGGCATTTTAAAGACACTCCAAAAGCTAACAAATTCATGACTGAAAAACAAGTTCCCCCCTTTCCCAAAGGAGAAGTTCCTAGAAACTTACGGAGAAAGGGATTTCGAGGTAAGAGGGCTTTGGTTCGGGGCAAGGGGTGCCATTCCTAGGACTACAGCAGAATTCTTCCAGGAGTGCGACATCCAATTAAAAAATTGCCCTAACTGGCTGAGTCCATCATTGTAGACTGCTAGGAATCCTTCACCACCACCTACACAGTTAATCTAATGGAGGATAAATATGAAGGACCGTCAGAGGAGGAGATACTCTCGGAGTTACCGATGTGTGTTTTTTTCTGTTTTTTATTGTTTTTTTTTTTAATTCCCCTTTTTGGGACTCTGTGCAAGACCGATGAATCTCCTACTAGGAGTAATGAGTAAGCTGTGTGGTAGCAACCCATTGAAAATGGGCAGAATATCATGAATAAAATAATTTCTCTCTACTGATACGTGAAAGTTGCTAGTCGGCACGTCCAGATTGCTTCATCGGATCAGCTGGTTAAACGCACTCAAATACAATTGGCATTGCATAGCAATGATGAATTGTCAGGTGATGTTTTAGCACTTTCCTCCGAAGGAAAGTAGCTATTGAGGTTGGACTCATGACGGAATTTTTTAAAAATTTCTTCAAATCTTTATCGATCCTACCTAGTAGACACCGAAAATGACCCACGTTAAAATTTATATATATATCTATCTATAAATATATATATATATATATATATATATATATATATATATATATATATATATTGTAATGATATATATTTTTTAAAAATAAATATTTTTAAATTCAAATAACCATCGATAGTTTGAAAAGCCCGCGCAAATCACAAACCATATGTACAAATAACATCGTATTATTACGCTTTAAATCAATAATATTTTTAGACAATACTGATGTACAATGTATACATTTTAAATGTACATTCAGGTGACAATAGATAAATTATTTGGTATTACAAAAATATAATTATTATTTCATATATAAACTGACAAAAATGCGGAAGTTAGAAGAAAAGGACGCAAAGTTTTCCCTCTAGCAAGGCGTCAGTCTATTGGCAGCAGTCATGGAGTGAAGAGCTATAGCTATCCTCCAAGGAGTACGGAGTCAAGAGTCCACAGCTATCCTCCGAGGAGTACGGAGTCAAGTCTGTCCTCTGTAAATTAAAGTAGTCAGTCTATTCCCAGCAGTTGTCGAGTGCGGAGCTAGAGTCTATCGCTAGCCACAGAGAATACAGAGTGCAGTCCATTGTTATTTATCATAGAAGACGGAGTGAGAAGAGAAGAGAATCCAGAATTTCAAGATATCCATTCTATGCACGAGACCTGGCAAGAAAGCGTATCACCTTGAAGAAGGAATTACTGAAGCGCAGTATATTGAAGCTTTATTGGAAGTAAATTAATTTAGAGGTAAAATTATTTTTTTGTAATTGTTAATCCTTTTATTGTCATTTGTTTTTATTTTAATATTGGTGTTTGTATCTCAAGATTGTCTAAAAATAAATATTATATTCTTCATTCACTCGGAACTTTTATCCCTGAGATTAAATCAATTTAATATAATAAAACTTAATAAAGTAATTAAAATCTTTTTATTTTTTATAATAATTAATCTTTACATTTAATGACGCCCAACGTGGCGAATCATTTTATAAAAAATATAATCTTAACAATATATATATATATATATATATATATATATATATATATATATAATGTATGTCTGTTAACACGATAGCGGCCAGAGTTTTTGTTTTTCGTCACGAAACTTGGTATATAGCATTCAATTAGCAAACGATTGAACGAGTTCGTTAACCACCAAAATCGGTCCACCGGAAGGGGGGGTTTACCCCGAACCCAAAACACTAATTTGACCATTTCAGCCGTAATATTTGTTATATTTCAACGAAACTTGGTATTCGTAGTGGTAATATAGAGAGAAAATTGAGATATAAAAATGAACTAAATCGGTTCATAAGGAGGGGGGGGGGGTTTACTCCGGACCGACAATACCAATTCGCCACTACCAACCGTGAGTTTTGGTATATTTCGACGAAACTCGGTATTCATAGAGGTAATCTACAGGTAAATATGTGTTGTAAAAATAAACCAAATCGGTTCATTAGGAGGGGAGGTTTACTCCAGACCCACAATACCAATTCGCCACTACCAACCGTGATTTTTGGTATATTTCGACGAAACTCGGTATTCTTAGTGGTAATCTACAGGTAAATATGTGTTGTAAAAATAAACTAAATCGGTTCATTAGGAGGGGGGGGGGGGGTTACCCCAGACCCAAATTACTAATATACTCATGCTGGTCGTATTTTCTGCTGTATTGTAACGAAACGCGGTATACGTCGTGGGTAACTCATGAGAAAGAAGTGTTGTAAAAAGGAGCTGAATCGGTCAAGCGGAAAGGGGGGTTTACTTTGTAATATATTTCAATAGAAAAGCCAGCCAGACGTAGGTTCACAAAGCCGCCGCAAGGAGCGCTTTCTACCACTAGAGGGACTGTATCCTGTTCCTGCGTTGGATCAAAATGCGATAATATGAGGTTTTTTATATTTATTACGTAGTGTAGTAGGTACCATGTGTAAACATAACTCTGGAAGCAAATTAATAATTTATCAGTTACTCATTACAAAATTAAAAGACAACTATTCATGTTTTTATTTTATTTATGTAGGATATTTTAAGCAAATTGTTCTGGAAAGCAGTCTACACTACCCAAATTCTGAGGAAAGTGCTTAGTTATGCAGCTCCTGTGTGACGGACTTTTTATATTTAAAATTGACAGAATTAAATAAACACTTCCTTCACGGACGCAAGGTTCATGCAAGATTGGTAGATGGAAATTCGAATCCGTCATGTGTGACGCATTATTGAATAAATAATTCAATTACGTATATAATTATAATTTATTATAATTAAAAAAAAATCATTACGTCCGTTATAACAGTAGACCAGAAAGTAAATTGTTATTTTATATCTTGTTAGTCCACGCGAACAACTGTGTAAATGCATTAATAATTACTTGCTTTGCTCGTGCGGCCCTGTTTTTTTCTTATTAATTGGAAGTCTGATATTATTCTCTATAAATAGGCAGTGTAGATATCAACAGCACAATATTCTATTGGAGCAGCGGACATGAAAGTCAGCCTTGTACGTAAGTAAAATATTTAAAAACATCCATTATTATTTAATGATCCCTGAAAATTCTTAGTGAAATACGCTTGGATTCGTGGATATAGTTGCAGAAAATAAATAAATACGTTAAAAACAAAACAAAAAAAATCATGCAAACGTTAACATTTAAAAAAAATGTACATATATACAAAAAATATATAGTAAGAGAAAATAAAAGAAATAAAGAAAAAATAGTATAAGAAGAAATACGTATGAAAAGAAAAACAAAATCGTTTACAAAGTATACTGTAGTACTTCACTCGGTCCATCAGGTATTCGCCGAATACCGAACTTTGAACAAAATTGTCGACAACCAATTACGTAAGGTTCATTACTCTTAAAACATGTCTCCACAGCGAACGCGC
>OX328124.1:93672534-93745034 GCA_946811695.1 Gonocerus acuteangulatus | reverse complement strand
CTGTGACGTTGCTGTTCCGTGATTGGTCCTTTCAAGTCCTCTACTATCCCATTCCACCCTCTGCTGAACGTGTGGTCGTTGGTGTAGTATTTTCAATCTAGAAAATTTGAGATTAGTGTTTTGGGATTGTGAATAATTATTAACGATAGTGAAATGAAAGAAGATTTAATTATCACGGTGCATTAATTATCCACTATTTACTCGCTGTTGACATTTTATCACTATCTTCACTACTGTCACTTAATATTGTAAAAAAATAAACTATCCTAACAACCTCTCTTCTTGCAACACAGTTGAAGACTCACCCTCAAATCATGTGAAACTGGAAAAGCAGCGCGGTATCCCTCTTCACTATGCGACCCTCTCTCTATCTAGGCCTCTACCCTAAGGGTAGTCGCATGGTGAAGAGGTAGAGGTAGAGGTAGAGGTTTTGATAGAGGTAGAGACATAGATAGAGGGAGGGTCGCATAGTGAAGAGGGATATCGCGCAGCTTTCCCAGTTACACATGATTTGAGGGCGAGTCTTCAACTGTGTTGCAAGGAGAGAAGTTGTTAGGATAGTTTATTTTTTTACAATGTTAAGTGACAGTAGTAAAGATAGTAATGACATCGTCGATACAAATGCAAAGTGTGGAATGTGAAAAAATGCATCTTTCATTTTCAATGTTTACTAATTTCTGCTGGGCTTATATACGGCAAATTCTTGAATCTTACTTCACTCTATTAAAGGGAAAGTATTCCCCTATCAAAAGGTCAAATCTGCCGAATATTTGACTGTCCAAAAAAAAAAAGGTATGAATAAATGCTTTTCCACTCTGAAAAGTGGTGATTTTCACATTCGATACTTTGCATTTCTAACGAAGACATGTCAACAGCGTGTAAATGGTGGATAATTGGCACTTTAAGTAATCGTGAGTTAAGTGCTCATCCCATAAATCAAGTGCGACAAGATTTGGGAGAACATCACTATCTTTTTTTGCAACTTAAAGAATACCCAGACTTTCAGGAATACATGACGATGACTCGTGAAACATTTTATACATTTGCGACAACATGTCACCATAAGCTTACCAGTACTATGCAGTTCAGTTGCTACAGCCTTCGCGTCTTTCTTATACAAATGACGGTTGTGGTGGTTGTTATGCCGACTGTGCTGGACGAATCTGCACTGCGATAATTAAATCTTCTTTCATTTCACTACCGTTAATAGTTATTCACAATCCCAAAACACTAATCTCAAATTTTCTAGAGTGAAAATACTACACAAACGACCACACGTGCAGCAGAGGGTGGAATGGGATAGTAGAGGACTTGAAAGGACCAATCACAGAGAAGTCACGTCATAGACCGCGCTTTAGACCGCTCGAAAAGACAAACAATTTTGTCTTTAAAAGAGGGGGGGCGGGACCTCTAGGAGGCCCGCGCGGTTCACCTCTACCTCTACCTTTTCACTATGCGAGCCCCCATTACAAACCATGTGTTTGTGTTACATAGAGGTACCTCTACCTCGACCTCTTCCCTCTACCTCTACCTCTTCACTATGCGAGTACCCTAACGCACGCTCGAGGGGTTGGTGGTCGACCCACTCACCACCAATACACGATACTTGAGCCGCAATCTCTGGGTTTGTCCGACTGAAACAGCTGTTTATATAACTGAAGTTACCCAACATTAGGGGTGGTCAGCTCATAAATGGATGACCGCTCGGAAAAACCACGTGCCGTTGTCATTACTAAAAGGTGGCATGGATAGGCCAGACGTTATTACCCCCCATCCCCCCCAATAAAAAGAATAACCTAACAGAGTTTGTAGTAACATTCTTAGTGTGGGTTCTTAGTCGCCTGATGATATCAAACTCAAGGAAAACCCCAACTGACAGTCTCGAAAATGTGAATTGCCCTATACGGGCTAGACCGATTCCGAAGCCACAACTTACGCAGGGAATAAGCATTTGCGCGTCACATGTTTGATCAATTGAATACATTTCTGACAAATAAATAGCATTTAATAAGTAAGGAATATTCCTATTAAATATTTAATGAATGTAATCAGTTGTGCAAATGGTTCAACTTTTCTAAATCAATTAGAGCACCCAAAACACGAGTTAAATAAATGGAACGAGTGTGAATTACATCATTTCCGTAACAAGGAAGAACCCCTATTTCTGACGTAAACCACATCTACTATTGCCATAATTGTTGCCGATGTAGTGTGAACCGGGTATATCAACAATAAGACAACAAAACGACAAGAAAATTAATTCAAATAAATGATCTTAAATACATCCTACCAAGATTGATTCTCACGTATAAAGAATGAAGCAGTAATGCCGACGTTTAGAATAATAACCCTAAAATTCGTACTACACGCAACTGACACTGTATTTGTTTAACCATAATTATATACACTCAGAGTGTATTTTTCGAGTGTTAGCATTAACATATACTAATACTGCATCAAATATGAGTATTTAAAAGTTTTAAAATAAACCTTGGCACGTTCCAAGTCTAGGAATATTTTTTTTTACTGTTGCTGCCCTTCTAAAACTCCATGGAGTATGAAAGAAAAACTCACATTAGTAATGAACAATATCAACGGCCACAGCTACGTCGAATGCACCGGTTCCGGTTGATCACCGAAGTTAATCAACTTCAGGCATGGCCAGAATCTGAATGGGGACTGACCACGTGCTGTTGGTATTATAAAAGGGTGGCAACCTGTAGACAGCCCAGCGTTAATAGCCCAATCGTTGATACTCAGTTGGACCTAGAATATACCAAGTTTCATTGCAAAGGAATAAACATAATTAGACGGGAAAATAAATATTTTGGCTACTCGTAAATGATCGATTTAATTTATGTTCATCACACATCCTTTCATTAGATGGACAGAATGTAAGCTGAGTTTTCCTCAGCTTTCCTTTCGGAGGAAGGTCCGAGTGAACCTCGCCCAACCATAGGAGGACACTGAGGATGAGGTGCTGACCTCGAAAACGTTTTGTTAAATTAAAGGAATTAAACAGTGGAGGTGTGTTGACTTGTTTTTGCATCCTGTTTACTGAGTATAATAGTCATTTTTGGCCGGAGTAAACAACCCCTTCAGTGAGTTCGATTTTCCTGATTAACGAAATCCCACAATCGTTTGTAATAAGCTTAGAATTGCCTGCTGGGAGTGCACGGTGACGAGAGGACTTCTTGAAAATAATAAATAGAGTAGTTGAAAACGAAGGATAACTGCTTTCCCGATACCAAGCCAACAGCTGATAATGTGCAGTTTGGAGTAGGTAGATCGCTCTTTGCGGACGACTTGGCATTATTCACAACCCATTCACCTGAAGATGAAGAAGCCCGGAGACTGCAGGGGGCAATGGACACAGTTTGTACAGAAGCTAAAAAAAGAGGTTTCATATTCTCTCCTGAAAAAACTGTGGCCATTCACTTCTGCAGGCTCCGGCGGCCACATAATCATCCTGCACTAGAGTTGGATGGTTTTGAGGTTACTTTTAGGGATAAATATAAATTCCTTGGGTTAGTAATGGATGCGCAATTGAGGTGGAGGCACCACATTAGCTACACCATCCAGAGATGTGAGGCATCCCTCAAAGTACTAAAAACACTGTCTAGATTCAAATGGGGTGCCGAGAAACAAATCCTTCTAAAAATATTTGACGCTCTGATAAGGTCCAGAGTTGATTATGGATGTGCAATCTATGGGTCATCTCGCAAGTCGTGGCTCCGCCAGCTAGACAGGCTCTACAATGCGGGGCTGCGGGTTGCGATTGGTGCATTCCGTACCAGCCCATTGGATTCCATCTACATGGAATCGGGACATCTTCCCCCAGAACACAGACGAGCCTTTATGACTCTATCATATATGAACTCTTTAAGAGCAAATCGGCGTCATTTTCTTAATGAAGTCATATTGGACAACGGAGAATTAGACATATTTTGCAACAGACGTACAATAACCAGACCGTTAGTCGTAAGGGCAAACGAATTAATTCGATCATATGGTGGATCCTGGGACAATCTCATGGAGATCCGACCCACAGTCATATCTCCATGGGTTCTCCCAGATCTGACCATCGACCTTACGCTAACAAGATTTAGTTTAAACGAAACGCCCTCCTCAATATACAAGACAATGTTTAACGAAAGGGTAGGCAAATTCTCAGAAAACCTAGTAATATTCACAGATGGCTCAAAAACAAACACTGGAACTGGATGCGGCGTGTTCATCGATAACGAGAGGAATCTCGCCGTTTCTTTGAGCCCACATGCCAGCGTTTTCAGTGCCGAATTACAGGCTATACAAATAGCTCTTGAGCGCTACGGAGCTCCCGACATTAGAATAACATTGTGCACTGACTCACTAAGCTCACTTATTGCACTCCAAAACAAGTTTACAAAGGACTCACATGTGCACGAAGTCCTCAACGTAATAGCTATCCTGTACTCCAGGGGAACGACTGTGTCGTTTCTTTGGGTACCAGGACATAAGGGAATTGAAGGAAATGAGAAAGCAGATGAATTGGCGAGACAGGCAGCTGCAGAGGCGGTTGAGCCTGCCCCACCAATTCACATCAAGGACGCTAAAAGGCACATGAAAGAGTTAGTCAAAAACAAATGGCAAGAGGAGTTTGACAATAAGGATCTTTTTATTAAAAGTGTCGAGAGCTCGGTAGTGGTCAATTGCCAAATCAGCAATATGATAAGACGAGATGATGTGGTGGTAACCCGTCTAAGAATAGGACACACACGTCTAACTCACGGGTACCATCTCGTTGGTCGACGCCGACCCAATTGTGAGCGGTGTGGTGCCCTCCTTGATGTAAAGCACATC
Source organism: Gonocerus acuteangulatus (assembly GCA_946811695.1). Classification (NCBI taxonomy): domain Eukaryota; kingdom Metazoa; phylum Arthropoda; class Insecta; order Hemiptera; family Coreidae; genus Gonocerus; species Gonocerus acuteangulatus. The sequence goes on along the minus strand of OX328124.1, from coordinate 93,740,192 downwards.
CTGGAGGAATGCCCGGAGCTCCAGGAGGCTAGGCGGCGGCACGAAATACCAAACACGCTGAGAGTTCTGTTGAGTAGGACTGAGCCATCTGTGAAAAGATTGATCGAGTATTTAAAAGATATCGAGGTTTATCTCCATATATAGAGAAAAGAGATATCCTAAGTATTTTGTACATATATTAGTGAAAAGCAAGAGCTAGATTAGTGTAACTATTTATTCTGTGTGTTTGATTATTTATTGTATGAATGATTATACTATAATAGAACTTAAAATTGTAAATATGTAAATATATCCTTCCTAGGTTTAAGTATAGCTTTAGAGGTTGATCTGGTATATTTTAAAAAGGATACAACCAACTTAAATGGCATGTGTGTATGTGTGTGTGTGTGTGTGTGTGTGTGTGTGTGTGTGTGTGTGTGTGTGTGTGTGATAGCAGCATGTATGAATAATTACCCTAGAGTGAGTTCGCCTTGTATGAATGAGTAAATGTAAATATGTAAATAAAGTTGTTTAGGTTTAATTCACAGGGAAAGGCTACTGTTTACAAACAAGCTGCTGTTACCTGAAAGGAAGCAGCAGTTTTGCAGTGCATTTTATATTCAACATTAGGGAAACATATAACAGAAGGGTGCTAATGACCTTAGTAGTAGATGCACCCAAACAAAACAAAACAAACAAACAACCAAGCCAACAGAGAATTCAAAACAGTAGCTACGGATAAGACTTTAGTAGGTGTTTTTGTGGCGAAAGATGTCCCCGGAGACATGCAAGCAAGCAGCGGACTCGCTTTCGGGGCGATAGATGTCCCCGGAAACATGTATTTTGAAAAACGTTCTTTCATTACTATATAATCCACTCCTCTCCAGTGAATGCTCTTACATCTTTCACTTTTTCAGGATCATTTGTTGAGTGATTGGTGAATTTTTCACCAAAGCAGGGGGCGGATCTAATGTTTCTTTAAAAGAATTGACACTTGAAAAAAAAAAAACATAATCACATTTTTAAAAAACATTCATGACTTATCTACAACACTAAGAAAGCATTAAGTAAAAATTAAGTTGATTTAATAATAATATTTCTCCTCAACAGAAAGACAAATATTTATGGTAAAATTTTAAAGTGTATAGAAAACTATGGTGGAAAAAATTAAGTACAAATGAAATTACGAGTACTATGAATATTTTTTTTTCAAAATCATTAAAAAAAATGGAACAACCTAATTAGAATTTAATCATGCATTCTATTAAAACAATCTAAGCAATACCCCGAATTATTTGGGCATCCGCTGAAGAATGTGACGACATGCCTTTTTGTTTTTTCTTATTTTTTTCCACCCTACCATAAACTATTGCTTCCTTCTGGGAGCAGTAGGTTCCGTCAGTCTATGCAGTCATTCCGTTAGCACTCAGTAAAGTAACTGGGAGAGGAAAAAGTTCTCTGATAAAACCAGGAAGGATCATGGATCTGTTCAAGTCCACGATTTATTGGTAAATTGTTGGTTGTATATGAGTTAATTATTAACTAAAATACAATCTTAAAGTTAATTAACATGTAGCTGCACACAACCACACACATGTAGCTGCACTAAGGCAGGTGAGTACTAACAAAAGGTGTCGCTAGTAGCTGTATCTACTCACTCTCTAAGAACAGAAGAGTTAGCAGTATCTGCAGTAACTGTAGTTTTCATAACTGCGTAAATGTCCTCATAAAAAGGTGCGTTTTTAAATGCATACGTAGGAAAGCAATATAAACCCTTGAATTTTAGGAAAACGAGTACAAACACTCATGGGCTTGTCAACTGAGGGACGAAATATAGGAAATAACTCCCAATCGAAATGGGCATCCTTTCGTTTCACCAAAATAACTGGGGGGAAATTTACCTTGGTACAAGCAAGAGCGAAATTATACGAGGACTGGGTAGAAGAATATTTATCAGTCGTAGAGAAAAATATCATATCGCATATTAACAAACACTTTCATCCGGCCATTATTGACTCCGTACAATTCAACGGAATAATGTCATTAGCCAACTTACGGAAAGCATTGCAGAATGGTATATATATGTAAATAGCAATTACAAAATTCAAACATCACAATAACCATAATTTATTAACACGAAAGATAATTTTTAATAGTCAAACCAGTAATTAAGGATGCACCATACATACTGACCTCAATTGAAATAACTATCTTGGAAAATCTTAGAAATATTGCTACATTGGAAAGGATGAAAGTTGCAGCTTTTACAGAGTTATTCCAGCTGTGTCATTTTTTTTAATAGCCATTTTCTAATATATAAAATTCTCGTGTCACAGTTTTCGTTGCCATACTCCTCCGAAACGGCTTGACCGATTTTGATGAAATTTTTTGTGCTTATCCGGTATCTATGAGAATCGGCCAACATCTATTTTTCATCCCCCTAAATGTTAGGGGTAGTCCACCCCTAAATTTTTTTTTTTATTTTTTAGACAAAATTTTTAATTTCTATTTTTTTATGATACAACATACAAAAATACATACATTCCTCAATTTTCACCCTCCTACGATCAACCCTTATTTTTTAATAGCCATTTTAGTAATTTAATCATTTTTCCTCTCCGGTCGAAAACTGATCAATCGTCATTTAATTAGTTATCCCCGCCAGATGTCTACAGGTGTCACTTCTGACCCAGTAAACAGCACGGAGTAGGGATGAGAACGAGAAAGTTCTCAGGATTTTAAATGGCAAGTTGAGAGGTGAAAATATACTCATACCACGGATTCCTATTATACCTACAGATGTGCCAATTCAATTCAAACGTATTCAGTTTCCCATTAGATTGTCATTTGCAATGACTATCAACAAATCCCAAGGTCAAACGATGTCTGTTTGTGGATAAGAATGTAATTATTAGGGTAAAGCAATCTCCTAAACTTAGATGGTGGTTTAATTCATTTCGAAAAACTATTCAAATAATAAATGGTGCCATTCGTTTTCCTCGGTTAAGGAACCTATAAACGAGCACCTGCAAGCAGATCAACTCCAAAGTGTAAGCGATACGATTTTTTCGCCCGAATCTCGCCGAAAACCATGTTCCGATTCTGCTGGTTAACGAATTGATCTCTTAAATTAGACGAAAGAATGAAAGATTTTTGTACCAACGGTCATTAAAATCGGACCATTTTTGAGCCGGTTGGAGAGTGAACAGACAAATATATATATATATATATATATATATATATATATATATATATATATATATATATATATATGTATATATTCTTTTTTATCCTAGGAGGCATGGGGTCATTAAGCAGTCTTCCTTTATTATACTACTTTATTTATTGGGCCCGACATGTTTCGTGCATCTTTTCTTCGCACCTCTTCAGGGGCACTTCTTGCAAGGAAGTCCTCCCGTTACCAAGTACTCCCTCTGGAGTCCGGCTTAATACTACCATGCCTCCTAGGATAAAAAAGAATTTTGATATTTTGGGTCATCTATAAGAATAAATAATATATATATATATATATATATATATATATATATATATATATATATATATATATATATTGTCTTTTTGCTCTCTGACATGCTCAAAAATGGCCCCGATCTTTAAGAATTTTGGCACAAAAATCATTCGTCTATTTTGAAGGTCAAGTTCGTTAACTAGTTTTCCGAACTATTTTTCGGTCCAGGTTACTTGAGGGAAACAATGGATTCATTTAAAACTTTTTCTAGATATTTGACATTCATCCAAACCAATATATTTAAATTTTGGTTACGTTCAGAGTCAAGGAAGTATACTAAAAAAAAAAAAATTATTAACAGGCGAGAAAGGAAGGATCTTCGATATCTCAAAAACGGTTGGCAAATCGTTACAACTGGACCGTTAACACGCTCTTTTTAAACAACAGTTCAGTTTTTAATTGGGTGATTTGGTTTGGAAATTTTAATTTAACAGAAATATATATGAGAAATATGTATGAAAATGTAAAACGTATTTGTAATAGTGTTTTCCCATAGCGAAACAGAATCGAATTTTATTTTTGGACTACACCGTTTTTCAATTAGTTGATTTTAGTTACGACCTGGACGAAAACTGGCCAGGTTCTTGGAGAGATATTAAGGGCCTAAAGATAGCCCCAATACTATGATATCATAACTTCTTTTGGGAGGATTTGTATATTCTACTAAGCTTAAACTGTAATTACTGGGATGCAGCCAACTATCTGAAGATGTTATGAAAATCGAACATAAGAACTTCAAACAGTTCAGAGAGAGACATTGCAAGAAAAATGTCAATAATTGTAACAAACATAGGTATTATGATCGAGTAATTTTATATTTTCAATATCCTTTTTAATTAGTTACTTAAGTAATTAGATGATTTATAAAAATAATGAAAAATATAGTGAAAGATTCTACTTAAATTTGATTATACTTTTATAACGAATTCATGTTCATTGTAATGTTCCTCATCCAATAGCAATAACTTTTTTTCGTTGGACCTAGATTCATTCTGACTTCACTTTCGTGTTCTGCATGAATTATTCTATAATAAAACATATATTGGAAGGACAAATAGCACGCAATATAAGCAGGAAAGATGTTGTCCAGCTGGATTATGATTTTGGACCACTGTTCGGTGGCGAGGGTTACTGGGAATGGAGGAGCAGGATAACTTATTGATTATGGGGTTGTCGTGACCAGGTAAACGGGAGTGTAAGTTAAGGTATCGGGTTTTGGATAGGGTGTGGACAAAGGGGATTTCTAGGTCATTATGGGTAGTTTGAAACATACAATGGGGCATTGACTATTTTACGGAGTATTTTGGATTGGAGAGATTAGATTCTGAGGATATTGGATCGCTTGGCACACCCCTAAACTTCCAAGCCATACGTCCAGGTGAGTTGAAGTATTGTAGTGTATATCCGGCTCTTGTTTTGTAAAGATAATTTGGAGCAAGAATCTAGTAGTCTGTGTAGTAGTCTAAAACGTACGTTTGTTTCGTGTTTTTTCTCTTGTATCTTTTGCTCCAAGTAAGTCGTCTGTAATGGGCGAGTCCTTAACTTAGTATTACTTGGGTAACGTGGGTTGATAACTTGATGTATTTTTTTCTGACGAAATACTTAGTTTTTTCCACAATAGCGATAGCGAATATTGCCATTTACAGACAAAAATAACCTGTTTAAAGAAAATCAAAAAAACACAGTGCTTAAGTTTAACTATAAGAGTAAACGACCAAGCATCTGTGTAAATGTCGTCAATTGATGTTTATGCTCTGATAATAATCGTATGCGAGCATTGCCTTGATTTAATTAAAAATATTTACTTACATCCACCAGAGTACATATAATAGCATGTGTGTTAATAATATAGTATAAATTCACTGCTCCTAAGCGGGGGAGCCCTCTGCAGCTACAGGAACAGTATGAAGAATTACCTTTTATGTAAGTACATGTGTGTATGTGTATCTGCTTATGTGTTTCGGGGGAGGGGGTGTGACCAAGAACATAAGGAATGTAAAGGTGATCCCTGACAGTGTGAAACCCTCAACCGGTTGCACATAAAAATATAATATGAAATCCATTTAAAATAAATTTAAAATTCTTCGACTTGAATCTTGATGATAGTTTTGGACTGTCACAATATTCGTCGTCAATTGGCTACTTGGAACATCGTGCAGATCAAGTGAGTCCAAGAAATAAAGGAACCGAAAAGGCTGACTAACCAACAAGAAAAGAATTGGAAACATCTTTTCCAGGACCAAATAATTTTGCGTACACGTTGTCAGTGAGGAGACCAAGTCCTGTGACAGATAAAACTACGTATTAAACTAGAAGAATAAAATGAGGTACTACTCTAAATTAGGTAAAAAAAAATAAAATGTAAAATCAGAGAGTATGACTTCCCACAATACAAGGCATCATACATATAACAAAATATCCACAAGACAGAATATCATTCATATACGTTACTGTTAATGAACCCCCTACCCAACATTAGAAGTAGAAGGTTCATTTATGTTAGAGTGACATTTATAACGCCTACAAATGTTTTTAAAACAAGAATTAAAGATTTGATGGAGTATAAGGTTGGTGCAGTGCCTAGAGGATGAACTCGTCATCAACTTAATAACAACAGCAGAAGGAATACATCGAAGACCTCGAGTCTTTCTGATTGTAAATGTACTACTATAGTGTAGATACATTGGAGACAGGACAAACACTGAAAAAAAAAAAAAAAAAAAAAAAAAAAAAAAAAAAAAAAAAAAAAAAAAAAAAAAAAAAAAAAAAAGGGGGGGGGGGGGGATAAAGATACCGCCAAGACTCAGAAGAAGAGAAGTTTAAGTAGTCGTGTTAAGGCCATCGTGGTCTTGTTGATGGAATGTCTGAACTTGAAAAGCGTTCTTAACAGAATAAAATACGTAGGTTATTAGGTCTTCCAAACAATTCGGCATTGTTTAGATCCCCAGAGAGGAACTGATTATGAAAAAAATAATTGTAGATCTCGAGGAGATTTTGGGCATGCAAAGGCATAGTAGCAGATATAATAAAAGATGAAGACAATAAAATATCTCGATATACAAATGAGATATACAATTGAACATAAGGAAACTTCGGAGATTTTGAACATAAACATGTTCCACAGTACCTGAGTGATCGAAAAGACTCCGAGCACGAATATTCTCGTACGTATTTGCAAGTATGTATATACTATATATATATATATATATATATATATATATATATATATAGAGAGAGAGAGAGAGAGAGAGAGAGAGAGAGAGAGAGAGACAGAGAAAATAAAGAGATATGAATATGTACAAGGTCAAGTCTCAAAAAATAGTCAATTTTGGTGCCGTGGATATAAACCCATCGAAAAAGATAAGATGTTCAACGTTTCCTATGAAAATGACAGTCATACTTTTGGATTATTTTATTTGCATAGAAAAATAAACTCTATTCTAAATAAAGATTTTATTAGTACAGTGACTCTCTCTTAGTGTATATTTTACACAAATGGCTGTTTAAAAGGTTAGTAAAAAAAAAAAAGAAAAAAAAAAAGGAATATGTGCAATCAAGTTTTTGAAACTACGATAGTTTAGAAAAAAATTCAAAAAAAGAACTGTTAAATTATTGGATTAAAAACTAATTACATGTAACTACCGCGGGAGTTGCAAGTGTCCTGAGAGAGAAATTAGGTTTAGTAGGGAAATATCGGTTTGTAATTTATTTTTGAGATATATGCAGTTTGGGAACCAAGATGACACTCTGTCGCAATCCACTAAGTCCAAAAGACTGGATAAATAGTGTCTCATAAATAAATGTAACAATCTCGGCGTGAATATTGGGAGATTTTGTAAGGCCATATCCAGTTCTTAAGTATTGTAAAGATAAAAGAAAAATTGAGAACGAAATCAATGAAGCTTCAATCAACGAGTGTTTCAGTCTCGTATAAAACACTATCAAAGCATTTCAAAAGAAACTGATATGAGTATAGTAAGTAATGAGATAATTTCTCTTTTCATTCTATATTTCTTCCTTGTGAAATAAAATATCAACAAGTTTACTATTTAAAAATGTACTAAGCTCTTTTAATTATTGCAAGAAAATAAATAACTCGTGTTTGAATATGAAACTGTCCCGTCCAAAATCTTTAGCTTGGTTTTGTTGATGGCAGTAGCTTATATTTCATTCATAGAAGTCAGAGTGACTAAATTATATATATAACAATTATAATTCATGTCTACCGCGCTCCTGGTATATTTTCTACATCTCCTCCCAAAGAAAATACATATTTCATGCAATTTGGGAATACTGTTTCCACAGTTTATAAAAAACAAATGGAACTGAGGTGTCTCGATAATTTAAAAAATTGCTTGCTAACAGTTGTTTGTTTCCAGTTAACTAAAATCAATTCATGATGATTATTACAGTATTTTTTGCTTCGAGGCAAATTATTGGAAGATTAGTCTTCTGAAATCGCAGGAAATGTAGACCAAAACCAAGTATATATTTTTCTTTACAGTGGCTCTTGTTTTAACGGCTGCACCATGCTTCTCCGCTCCTTGGTGGAATATCTCAAAACAGGCAAAAGAATTAAGCGACGCCATTATGCCTTTAAGTGAGTAATAGGCAATTATGATTCATAAAAGAAATCAGAACTTATAACAATCCCTTCAACTTATTCTAACTATTTTGTTTCAGTTAAAAATTCCCAACCAGCCGTGGCGAAACTGGTTATAAAGGGCGATCGAGTGTCGGCTTTAAAAAACATAGACAACGCCATAGATGAGATAAAGGAAATTCTAGGTAAGTTTAAAACTGTAAAACAAACGTTGTACACAATTATTCTCTTTTCATTTATATGCAAATACAATAAGTGATCGACTGTTTTGTAAACTTCTCACAGAATCTGCAGTTATATGGACTGAAAGAGTTCCAAAAGTAAATGGAAAAGTCAAAGCAGCTGTTGAAATGGCACATGCTGTTTTACAGGAGTTCAGGGATAAATCACAAGTAAGTTAAATTCAGTAAATGTAAACATTTGGTTGTCAGAAAATAATTTTACTTGTTTTTAAGTACCAACCATTTATTTTTTCTAACGCTCAATAAATGTTTAAGCCATTTAGGGATATGCCTAATTTAGTAACATATGGTTGTCAAACGTGTGAAAATTTCAACTTAATCCGTCATTTAGAGAAAAGAATTTATAAATTCTGTTTTTTCTTTAAAGATATCACCTTTCAGATTGTCGAGTACCTAAAACCCTATTACCTTAACAACGAAAGTCCTATTTTATTTAGTAGAGGGTTCCGAAAACGCACTCGTCAATCGCGTGGATGCACGTTGGGGCAACATTAACCTCAATTTGCCAGGCGCATCGTCAGAAAGCTGGATGATCTCAGTAATATTTATTTCTATATATAAACGTCAGTAGGAAAAAAAGGAAGCAGAATGGAAAAAAAGGTGTAGCTAGATTTTATCCAAAAGTTTTGTGTTTGAAAGGAATTTAAAGATGTCTGTAATATATTTGCTGTCATCCGAAAGTAATTCACTCATGTTTTGTGGTAAGTTAGTGTTTTGCATAAGTCTACAGTCTGTCAGTAAGTGTTTAACAGTAAGTGCTGTATTGCAGTACTGGCATATTGGTCTGTCTTGTCATGTCATAAGGTATGAGTGCGTCAGTAGGGAATGGCCTATCCTTAGGCGGCAGAGGACGACAAATTTATTTGTTGATGTTCTTGATAATTAGAATAGCTCGAACTCATTGATGACTTTACATCATTATATAATCATGTAATGCAGTTTATTTAAATTTTATATTAACAGTCACGGTCTAACTAAGGAGCGCTGGCCTTTCTTCGATAAGAGCTATCTACTCGCAAGTTTCTGCTGGCCTCTGTCGGCTGTAATATGAAGTGCTGAGGTGCTGGCCTCTGCCGGTTGCATTATGAGCTACTAGACATATATAAACAAATTCACTCCGTTTGACCGGTTTTGACGTAACTGGGTATAGACAAGTAGATCTTGATACCGAGAGAGTCATAGACAGAAAGTAGGTGTAGCATGGCACACTGGGTAACAGCTAGTATATTATATATTATACGGTCCTGACGGTTCAAAAATGGTCCGATTTTGATGAAATTCGGTAAAAAAATCGTTCACCTAATTTGAAAGGTCAAGTTCGTTAACCAGCAGAATCCGTCTACCGGAAGATGGTTTTTGGAGCGAAATATGCGCGAAAAAATTGTAATTGTTGCGAGTTCATATGCTTGCAGGTCGTTTCATGGGCGTATATAGAAAATAATTTCGGAGGGGGCTGGGAAAATTTCGGGGGGGGGGGGCTGAGACCATTTCCGGTGTATGAAATACTAACAATTTAGATCTTGGAAGAGTTTTAGCCAACTTAAACGCTATTACACCCAAAATAGAACATGCTTTATGAACTAAATGATCTTATTTAATTTATTTTTAAGGGTTTTATGAAATTTTTACCGATCAAATCAAAATTTCGGGAGGGGCCGCAGCCCCCTCCCCTTATATACGCCCATGTCTCGTTTTATAGGTTTCTTAACGTAGAAAAACGAATGGACCCATTTTTAAAGCGATATCTGTAACCGTTTTCAAGAAACATTGAAAAACCTACTTTTCCAAACTAATTTTCAGTTTGGGTATTCTGAAACGATTAATTGAGATGAAACTTGTTTCAGACCTTTGATATTCAGCTAGTCTATGATAGATAAATTTTTGACCCGCTTGGAGTTAAGGAAGTACTAGAAATAAAATATTACATTAACAGGCATGAAAAGTTTTCGGATTTTCGTATATTTTCTAAAATATCTCGAAAAAACATTGGGCCTAAAATATCCCCCATTTATTGGGAAATCGTGGTACGTGGAAGATGACCATTCGAAAGCTTACTAAACTCCCTACAAAAAAAGTTTAGATGTAATTTTCGATGGGGCGATGTCAATCCGAGAAATAAGTGCTTAAAACTTCAAAATTGTTAGTTTGATTAGTTTTAACATGGTTTTGTAACTGTTTACCCAACGTTTTAATTGGTTATTTCTTTTTTTATTGCATTTAAAATAAGGTATGAAAATGAGAATTATATACTATTGGTAATAGTGTTTCCCATGGTGACCTTTGGGAAAGTGGGGGAGTCATTTCCGCTTAGAATACTATCAGTTTCCTGTTGAGGCATCTTAAATCTTCCTTCCCTTTGAGATGTCATTTTATATTTTTCACGAAAGATGAAAATCTACCAATAACTGCTTCTACTCCTTTGCTAATGACACTAAGGAGACATCAACGGAACCGCTTTTGAGAAAGAAAAATTGTGATTTTTGTTTTTTCTCTCTCTTCATTATAAATCATTGTATGGCATTCGATGTTTTATAATTACATAGTGCATTTCATGTACTTTCACGGTACAGCAAGTTATTTAGGGAAAAAATATAATTGCGATAAAAAAAAAAAAAAAAAAAAAAAAAAAAAAAAAAAAAAAAAAAAAAAAAGTTAAAGTGTAAAGTGTTAAACAATAAATGATTTACTTAATCACATTGAAGAACCTGTCAAGGCAATGCTGTACGCTGATGATATAGTCATTTATTGTAACGGAAAAGTAATTGAAAATGTGCACGAGAACATACAACTGTCTCTAAACAAAATTAATGACTGGCTAAAAAATCATGGTTTCACTGTATCTAATATTAAAACTGAATGCATATTTTTCTCTAAAAAGAATGTTGACAACCCAACCCCATTGTTTGTAAGTGGAGCTCCCATAAAGTTTGTAGATAGTATTAAATTCCTGGGACTTACTTTTGATAAAAACCTTAATTGGAAAAATCACTTAAAAATTACGCGAGCAAATTGCTTCAAGAGACTAAATATCCTCAAAATGTTGTCTTGTACTAAATGGGGAGGAGACAAGGTCAGCATGCTGATGTTATATCGCAGCCTGGTGAGAGCCAAGATGGATTATGGCTGCATGGCCTATGGTTCAGCTTCACCCACAACTCTCAAAATGCTTGATAGTATTCACCATGCTGGCATCAGACTAGCAACCGGAGCATTCCGATCTAGCCCAACAAACAGCCTATGCGTTGATGCAGGAGAACTGCCTTTAGAACTCCTTAGAGAGTTATTAACGCTTAACTTCTACATTACTATATTATCCTCCAATAATCACCCTCTTAACGTATACATCCAGGACCCAGTAAACATCCCTAGACGAAGAACTCCAAGAAAGCCTTTCCCTCTCCGGATATCAGAACTATTATCTAAATTCAACATCGCCCTACCTTATATTTTTCATAGTGCTGTGCCCTCCAGGGAACCGTGGTCTCTACCCTTTCCTAATATCAACTTCAAATTATCCAAATTCGTTAAAAAAGATACCAGCCCGTATATATATCAACTGGAATTTCTCAAAATAAGAAACGAATTTCCTCAAGCTATTCACATTTTCACTGACGGTTCTAAGGACAACGATGGAGTTGGTGCTGCAACACACTCCAACACCACGAACAATATGTTCGCCCTCAGTAAAATGTGTAGCATCTTCACTGCCGAACTGTTGGCCATAACAAAGGCCTTAAATATAACAACTAACTCTAACTATAAAGTAATTTTTACGGATTCTTTGTCTGCACTTCTTGCTCTGAGGAATCCATTCTCAAACCATCCACTGATCACACTCACTCATGAAACCATAGCAGATCTTCAAAGAAATAGTGAAACAGTTCTTTTCGTATGGGTACCCGGTCACTGCGGAATAAAAGAGAATGAGGTGGCCGATGCCTTAGCGAAAAGAGCTGTAAACGAAGGCATTCCCTATCATAGGGTTCCAAAGAACGATATCATTAATTACCTGAAGGAAATAGTCTGGCAAAACTGGCAATCTACTTGGCAAATAATAGAAAACAACAAATTAAGAGAAATAAAATCGACAGTTAAAGCATGGAAGACCCCACCCAGCATCAATAGAAAACATGAAGTTGCCTTAAGTCGATTGCGGATTGGGCATACAAGATTAACTCATTCATTCCTTTTTTTCTAAAGAACAACCCCCAATCTGTGAATCATGCAACGTTCAAATATCAGTGAAACATTTACTTACAGAATGCCGAATATATCAGTCAATTAGAGAAGAGCTAATGTTATCAGACATTATGGATGAAATACTAGGAGATGATGATGATAATGTTAGAAAGGTATTAAACTTCATAGACAAAACAGAATTAATAAATAAAATCTAAAGACATAAGATTAATTAAATAAGGAGGATAGTGTGTGTGTGTGTGTGTGTGTGTGTGCGTGCGTGCGTGCGTGCGTGCGCGTGTGTGTGTGTGTGTGTGTGTGTGTGTGTACTGTCTGTGTTAGAGAATATGTGAGTGAGGTTGCATGGATATGGGTTGGTATATGTGTATGGGTGAGTGCATATGTCTGTGTGTGTTCCCGCTTGTGTGTGAGTGCGTTTATTTACATTTGTTCTGTGTACAGAAACGAAAATAAATATTGCATGGAAAATATACTGTAAGTAATATAAGTAAGGAAAAAATGCCAGGATCAATGATAAATAATTACAATGATAAGTAATTCAATAAAAACCAAAAGCTGATTCAATAAATTATTAAATTCAAAAGAAATGAGGGAAAAATTTCACCTCCACATATAATGAAAGTTTCATTCGATGGCGTTCATGACCCTAAGGTTGACACGCCTTAAAAAAAAAAAAAAAAAAAAAAAAAAAAAAAAAAAAAAAAAAAAAAAAAAAAAAAAAAAAAAAAAAGTGTATATTCACGCCGAGACAGAGTGACCCTGTGAACATTGTGTAGAAGGCAACCTTTAGATATAATACTGAAGAAAAAAAAAGAAACACATTTTGTTTTTATTTTCTGTATCATAAGATCAGGATTCGACCACTGTGCGGCGACAGGAATTTACTCATCTCACGGCTGGTTAAGACAATTCCTCGCTGCACCAGGGATGCCGGCACTAAAGGCCCAGAAGTCGATGCGCCGTAAGAAAAAAAAAATCCTAATAGCTATTTCAAAATTTTCATTATTGCTTAGTGAAAAATACCTTCTAAATTATTTAAAAACTGTAGTGGTGGCGATAACTTACTTTTCTCCGCAATAAATATTTATTTAAATATTAACGTACATTTATTAATGACGAAGATCTATTTATTTTAGGACGGATTATCTATAAGTTACCACCCTTTTCTAAACAGGATAGGGCTGATGCAATTACTTTTTTTACGAAAGAAAAGCCACCACCCATAGTGCGAATCGAACCCACGATCTTACGCAATTTTAAGCAGTCACCAATTAATTTTGAATAGTCACCTTCCACCTACGATTTCCTATTTGTTTTCGAAATATTTAAGAAAATATCCGAAGAACCCAAAACTTTTAATACCTGTTAATAAAATATTTTTTCCTAATACTTTCTACTAAAATTTACGTATCTTAGATTGGACAATTTTAAAACTAGTTGAAAAAATGTCAACTGAATCAACGATTCTAAGTACGTCTTACAAATTAGTTAGAACATTTTTTGTAGAAAATAAAACTTTCCAATTATTTGTCTAAAAGAAAAAATTAAAATAATTATCAAGAATCATTGCTAGTTTAAAAAAATAAACAATATATTTGTGGTTTTTTTTTGTCAATTAGGAGGCGTTGCGTAAGAGAAGGTTAGGAAAAGCAAACGAAGGTATCAAAAGGGCGCATAACGAGCTTGCCACTCAGTTTGACCTTATTTTTGAGCTGCTAGCAAAAAATGGTGCAATTGATACCGACAGTATCGAAGCGGTAACGGACGAGCCTGATGATTATGATGATGAGGAAACGACGAATACAACAACTGCTAAACCTAAACCAACGAAAAAACCAGTCGTAAAACCAACAACAAAACCTACAGAAGGGCCACTTGAGGAACCAACACAAACAAACGCATCCATCATAGAAACAACTGAGGCATCGACTGTATCTATAGGTGCATCGCCGGAAATTCAGCCAACTGAAAGCACGTCGGCAGAAGGATCGGCAACAATTTCAACAAGCGCCTCCGTCACTGCATCAACGAGCGCACCGTCTTTAACGACTCCAGGAACATCTGAAGGTGTGGAAACTGATTCATCTGTTGTTGGACCATCTAATACGTCGCCAGAATCACCGTCTGAAACCACTCCAGGAATACCTGAAGGTGTGGCAACTGATGCATCTGTTGTTGGACCATCTAAAACGACACCAGAATCTCCTGCTGAAACATCTTCAGAAGGGTCGGTAACAATAACAACAGCAGCTTCCGTCGCTGGATCCACCAGTGCGCCGTCTGAAACCACTCCAGGAACATCTGAAAGTGTGGGAACTGATGCATCTGTTGTTGGACCATCTAATACGACGCCAGAATCTTCTTCTGTAACAACATCTTCAGAAGGATCAGCAACAGTAACAACAGGAGCTTCTGCCACTGGATCAACCAGTGCACCGTCTGACACCAGTTCAGGAACATCTGAAGCTAAGCCAACTGATGCATCTGATGTAGCGCCTTCCAATACTACGCCTGAATCACCCGCCGAAACAACATCTTCAGAAGGATCTGTAACAATAACAACAGCAGCTTCCGTCGCTGGATCCACCAGTGCACCGTCTGAAACCACTCCAGGTATATCTGAAGGTTTGGCAACTGATGCATCTGTTGTTGGACCAACTAATACGACGCCAGAATCTCCCGCCGAAACATCTTCAGAAGGATCGGTTACAATAACTACAGGAGCTTCTGCCACTGGATCGACCAGTGCTCCGTCTGAATCCACTCCAGGAACATCTGAAAGTATGGCAACTGATGCAGTTGTTGTTGAACCATCTAACACGACGCCCGAATCTCCTTCCGAAACAACATCTTCAGAAGGATCGGTAACAATAACAACAGGAGCTTCCGTCCCTGGATCGACCAGTGCAACGTCTGAATCCACTCCAGGAATATCTGAAAGTGTGGCAACTGATGCATCTGATGTTGGACCATCTAATACTACGCCAGAATCTCCTGCAGAAACAACATCTTCAGACGGATCAGCAACAGTAACAACAGGAGCTTCTGCCACTGGATCATCCAGTGCACCGTCTGAAACCAGTTCAGGAACATCTGAAGCTAAGCCAACTGATCCATCTGATGTAGCGCCTTCCAATACTACGCCTGAATCACCCGCCGAAACAACATCTTCAGAAGGATCGGTAACAATAACAACAGGAGCTTCTGCCACTGGATCGACCAGTGCTCCGTCTGAATCCACTCCAGGAACATCTGAAAGTGTGGCAACTGATGCATCTGACGTAGCGCCTTCCAATACTACGCCTGAATCTCCCGCCGAAACAACATCTTCAGAAGGATTGGTTACAATAACAACAGGAGCTTCTGCCACTGGATCGACCAGTGTTCCGTCTGAATCCACTCCAGGAACATCTGATGGTGTGGCAACTGATGCATCTGATGTTGGACCATCTAATACGACGCCAGATTCTCCTGCTGAAACAACATCTTCAGACGGATCAGCAACAGTAACAACAGGAGCTTCTGCCACTGGATCATCCAGTGCACCGTCTGAAACCAGTTCAGGAACATCTGAAGCCAAGCCAACTGATGCATCTGATGTAGCGCCTTCCAATACGCCTGAATCACCTGCCGAAAGCACACCTCCTGACGGGTCAGCAACAATTACAACAAGCCCGTCCATTTCTAGTTCACCTAGTGCACTAGCTGAAACCACTCCAGGAACATCCGAGGTTGAGCCAACTGATGCATCTGTTGTAGGGCCATCCAATACAACGCCAGAATCTCTTGTCGAAACTACAGATTCAGAAGGATTGGCAACTAACACAAGTGCTTCCGACATAGGATTAACCAGTCCATCGTCTGACACCACTCCAGGAACATCTGAAGGTGTGGCAACTGATTCAACTCTTGTAGGACCATCCAATACGACGCCAGAATATCCTGCTGAGAGCACATCGTCAGAAGGATCAGCAACAGTACCAACAGGAGCTTCTGCCACTGGATCAACCAGTGCACCGTCTGAAACAAGTTCAGGAACATCTGAACCTAAGCCAACTGATGCATCTGATGTAGCGCCTTCCAATACTACGCCTGAATCTCCCGCTGAAACATCTTCAGAAGGATCGGTTACAATAACAACAGGAGCTTCTGCCACTGGATCGACCAGTGCTCCGTCTGAATCCACTCCAGAAACATCTGAAAGTGTGGCAACTGATGCATCTGTTGTTGAACCATCTAACACGACGCCCGAATCTCCTCCTGAAACAACATCTTCAGAAGGATCGGTAACAATAACAACAGGAGCTTCCGTCACTGGATCCACCAGTGCACCGTCTGAAACCACTCCAGGAACATCTGAAGGTGTGGCAACTGATTCAACTATCGTAGGGCCATCCAATACGACGCCAGAATCTCCTGCTGAAAGCACATCTTCAGACGGATCAGCAACAGTAACAACAGGAGCTTCTGCCACTGGATCATCCAGTGCACCGTCTGAAACCAGTTCAGGAACATCTGAAGCTAAGCCAACTGATCCATCTGATGTAGCGCCTTCCAATACTACGCCTGAATCACCCGCCGAAACAACATCTTCAGAAGGATTGGTTACAATAACAACAGGAGCTTCTGCCACTGGATCGACCAGTGTTCCGTCTGAATCCACTCCAGGAACATCTGATGGTGTGGCAACTGATGCATCTGTTGTTGGGCCATCTAATACGACGCCAGAATCTCCTGCTGAAAGCACATCGTCAGAAGGATCAGCAACAGTAACAACAGGAGCTTCCGTCACTGGATCCACCAGTGCACCGTCTGAAACCACTCCAGGAACATCTGAAGGTGTGGCAACTGATTCAACTATCGTAGGGCCATCCAATACGACGCCAGAATCTCCTGCTGAAAGCACATCGTCAGAAGGATCAGCAACAGTAACAACAGGAGCTTCTGCGACTGGATCAACCAGTGCACCGTCTGAAACCAGTTCAGGAACATCTGAAGCTAAGCCAACTGATGCATCTGATGTAGCGCCCTCCAATACTACGCCTGAATCTCCCGCTGAAACATCTTCAGAAGGATCGGTTACAATAACAACAGGAGCTTCTGCCACTGGATCGACCAGTGTTCCGTCTGAATCCACTCCAGGAATATCTGAAGGTGTGGCAACTGATGCATCTGATGTTGGACCATCTAATACTACGTCAGAATCTCCTGCTGAAACAACATCTTCAGAAGGATCAGCAACAGTAACAACAGGAGCTTCTGCCACTGGATCATCCAGTGCACCGTCTGAAACCAGTTCAGGAACATCTGAAGCTAAGCCAACTGATGCATCTGATGTAGCGCCTTCCAATACTACGCCTGAATCACCCGCCGAAACAACATCTTCAGAAGGATCGGTAACAATAACAACAGCAGCTTCCGTCGCTGGATCTACCAGTGCACCGTCTGAAACCACTCCAGGTATATCTGAAGGTTTGGCAACTGATGCATCTGTTGTTGGACCAACTAATACGACGCCAGAATCTCCCGCCGAAACATCTTCAGAAGGATCGGTTACAATAACTACAGGAGCTTCTGCCACTGGATCGACCAGTGCTCCGTCTGAATCCACTCCAGGAACATCTGAAAGTGTGGCAACTGATGCATCTGATGTTGGACCATCTAATACGACGCCAGAATCTCCTGCTGAAACAACATCTTCAGACGGATCAGCAACAGTAACAACAGGAGCTTCTGCCACTGGATCATCCAGTGCACCGTCTGAAACCAGTTCAGGAACATCTGAAGCTAAGCCAACTGATCCATCTGATGTAGCGCCTTCCAATACTACGCCTGAATCACCCGCCGAAACAACGTCTTCAGAAGGATCGGTAACAATAACAACAGGAGCTTCTGCCACTGGATCGACCAGTGCTCCGTCTGAATCCACTCCAGGAACATCTGAAAGTGTGGCAACTGATGCATCTGTTGTTGAACCATCTAACACGACGCCAGAATCTCCTTCCGAAACAACATCTTCAGAAGGATCGGTAACAATAACAGCAGCAGCTTCCGTCGCTGGATCCACCAGTGCACCGTCTGAAACTACTGCAGGTATATCTGAAGGTTTGGCAACTGATGCATCTGTTGTTGGACCAACTAATACGACGCCAGAATCTCCTGCTGAAACAACATCTTTAGAAGGATCAGCAACAGTAACAACAGGAGCTTCCGTCACTGGATCCACCAGTGCACCGTCTGAAACCACTCCAGGAACCTCTGAAGGTGCGGCAACTGATTCAACTGTCGTAGGGCCATCCAATACGACGCCAGAATCTCCTGCTGAAAGCACATCGTCAGAAGGATTAGCAACAGTAACAACAGGAGCTTCTGCCACTGGATCAACCAGTGCACCGTCTGAAACCAGTTCGGGAACATCTGAAGCTAAGCCAACTGATGCATCTGATGTAGCGCCTTCCAATACTACGCCTGAATCTCCCGCCGAAACAACATCTTCAGAAGGATCGGTTACAATGACAACAGGAGCTTCTGCCACTGAATCGACCAGTTCTCCGTCTGAATCCACTCCAGGAACATCTGAAGGTGTGGCAACTGGTTCAACTGTCGTAGGGCCATCCAATACGACGCCAGAATCTCCTGCTGAAAGCACATCGTCAGAAGGATCAGCAACAGTTACAACAGGAGCTTCTGACACTGGATCATCCAGTGCACCTTCAGAAACCAGTTCAGGAACATCTGAAGCTAAGCCAACTGATGCATCTGATGTAGCGCCTTCCAATACTACGCCTGAATCTCCCGCCGAAACAACATCTTCAGAAGGATCGGTTACAATAACAACAGGAGCTTCTGCCACTGGATCGACCAGTGGTCCGTCTGAATCCACTCCAGGAACATCTGAAGGTGTGGCAACTGATACATCTGATGTAGCGTCTTCCAATACTACGCCTGAATCACCTGCCGAAAGCACACCTTCTGAAGGGTCGGCAACAATTACAACAAGCCCGTCCATTTCTGGTTCAACTAGTGCACCAGCTGCAACCACTCCAGGAATATCCGAAGATGAGCCAACTGATGTATCTGTTGTAGGACCATCCAATACAACGCCAGAATCTCTTGTCGAAACTACAGCTTCAGAAGGATTGGCAACTATCGCAACAAGTGCTTCCGACATAGGAACCAGTGCATCGTCTGACACCACTCCAGGAACATCTGAAGGTGTGGCAACTGATTCAACTGTTGTAGGACCATCCAATACGACGCCAGAATCTCCTCCTGAAAGCACATCGTCAGAAGGATCAGCAACAGTAACAACTGAAGCTTCTGCCACTGGATCAACCAGTGCACCGTCTGAAACCAGTTCAGGAACATCTGAAGCTAAGCCAACTAGTAGTTCAACATCAGGAGAACAGCCAACTGAATGGCCTGGTTTAACTCCAAGCCACAACACTACAGAATCTTCTGCTGAAATCACATCGTCTGGTGGATCGGCTAGTAGTGTCACAAGCTCGTCCGATATATCTACTACTGAAAGTTCAGTTTCACTGACTACAATAGGAACAACGGTGTCTTCAACTGGATTGCCATCTACTGATAAGCCCAGTAATACGACCTGTCCACCTGAAAAGCCTGTGGAACATGTCGTGAATCTCTACGTCCAATTCAAGACTTTACTGAAACCTCCATACAAAATTCTAATGGACCTTTCTTTGTTAAATTCCAGTGCTAATAGTACTATTGTAGAAGGAATAGTAAGGAATCCTCTTGGGCTCCCATTTCAAGTGTCTCAACTTGCACTTGCTAAACCAAACACCACTGAAGTGAATTGAATTTACTGTACGATTGTATACTGGATGCTTATAAAACATATTTTTTCTTTATTTCTGTTCGTCATTAAGTATCCTGTTTGATTTTCTAGGAAAAAGATATGTATTTCAGAAATGATTATTTAGGAAAATGAAAAAGACCTTCCATCATTGATTAAAAAAGTTTATTTTACAAAGCGCTTTCGAGACCAGGGCTTATCATCAGTACCTATAGGCTGTTACTGTGCACTCACTCGCAACGCCTGTGAAAGAAATTATTTTTTGGCTTTTTCTACGGAATTGGTTTTGTTCCACATTGTCTTGCCTCTCACTACTGAGTTTTGGTCAGACATTTCTAGCACAATCAACAGTTTTATAGACAACTTATGTCAAGTAACGCTTTCTAGTGAGGCACATTTTTATAAAAAATTAAAAAGTCAGAATCTTTTTATTGAGTTTAGCAATAACTGGTCTGATTTGTACAACAGAGTATTCAATTAATATCTTTGAATGAAAAATTATATTCCTCTTGCTTCTTGGAATTGTGTTTAATGTGTTCCCTACCCAATAAACTTTCAACAATATGATTAAGGGGCAAAATATTCTATCATCCTTTTGCTGTGTTCGGAAATTCATTAGAAGAAAAGTGGAAGGAAGAAGAATGGAGACTAGAATATATTAAATAAAAAAACAGATGGAGCAATTTAGTCATAAAGGTTTTCTATGATAGAGAGGTTTTTTGCCTACAATGTATTTTTTTAGAAGTAAATCTATTATCCAAATAAATAATTTAGTAATGAATGTAAGATCTTTTCAATGTCGTGCTGCGATGATCCTTTACTTTGAATTTATATAATAAGCTCTATTTCAATTTTTTTTTAACATAACTCGAATATTAGGCAACTTTTTTAGCAATAATGTATTAGAGATAACAACATTAATTTTTTTTTTTTTTTTTTTTTTTTTTACGGCGCATCAACAAATCTTGGCTATTAGCGCCGACATCAAGGGTGCAGCCAGGAATTTTCTCAGCGAGCCCTGAGATGAGAAGATTTCTGGCGCCGGTGGGGATCGAACCCACCATCTCCCGCTTATGAATCTAGCACGCTAGCCACTAGACCA
Organism: Gonocerus acuteangulatus; assembly: GCA_946811695.1. Lineage (NCBI taxonomy): Eukaryota > Metazoa > Arthropoda > Insecta > Hemiptera > Coreidae > Gonocerus > Gonocerus acuteangulatus. The sequence goes on along the minus strand of OX328124.1, from coordinate 93,718,715 downwards.
CGGGAGACCCCAACAACATTAATATTGCTGATTTAACCTGATTGGGCAATCCGAAGATTTTGACAAGAAATGTTGATGTTTTATACTTCAAATCTCACGAATAAACCACTCATAATTATAAATCTCCCTTTCTCGCTATTTATATTTATAAACAAAAAAATAATCTTTCACAAAAGGACATGTTTTGGAATCAATAAAATTCGTCTAACGGATGAATTTTTTGTATGAAAATTCTTTTTTGAACAGTTTTGCATGATGTAATGAGTATTCTCGTCTCTATTGCAAGGCAAGGCAAGGGTTGATTATAAGGAATATTCAGACAAAACCTTTATTGCATTTATAGAGATATTTTTACACTTACAGTAAGTAATTTTTTTCAATATAATGGAGCATACAGAAAATAAATTCCTATAATGAACTGTATTTTGGAAAAATAACAAAAAAAGAAGATAAAAAGCATGTTTCTTATGGCTATGACAGTACCAGACCTATGACAGCCAGGCTCGTTCCCTTTCATTCATAAATAATGATAATTAAACTTAGTTGGCCATGACTAATCTCCTCCGTCTCTTTTATTGATAGGACATCTTCGAAGAATGTAAGTCGTGTTTAATCTCACTCATTTATTTCCTTGGGTGATTATCCAAATTTGGATACTTCAGCTCCACATAGGGACGACGACAGTCTTGTTCAGAACTGGTTAGTCTACCTCTGCACATGAGGGAAATTCCGAAGGACGAAAGGAAAATGATGTCCAGAGGAAAAACATTCTGTGCATGAGGAGTCAGGCGTGTGCTGAAGTGGGTTCCACAAAAAACAACTATGATCCAAAGAGAAGGAAGAGGCCTAGGGCAAGGACGGGTATACTTTCTCGAGAGAGGAAGAGGTCTAAGATAGAAGATCAGAGCTATGGCACTGCATTGAGCAGCATGAGGGTGGTCATTGAGAATCTGGAATAGCTTGTAGAAAAATTACAGGCCATACTTGTACATAAGACCGGAGATTCAATACCAGAAGGTAAGGATCTCATGTCCTTTCAGGGGATCAAGGCTAGAGAGGGGGTGGTGATCAGTTGCTCAAACAAATGATCCTAGGAAAGAAGAAATATCAAAGCCCAGAATGGGCTCGACAAAAGTAGGGGAAAGATACTACCAGGGGTGACCAAGGAGCTAGGAAATAATAAATTTCACTGCATCTTGATTTGTAGGGTGCATTCAACCATCAAAATGGTTCAATGTCACTGTCTCTATTCCTGAATATAATCTTAAAATTATACAAATTAGAGGAGGAAAATCAAATCACTGTTTTCACAGTTCAGACATGAAAGGTGGGAAAAAGAAAGAGGGAAGCCTTTAAGGAGATGGAGGTGAAGGGGCATTAAAAGAATGAGTAAGAAGGAGGCGGTGGTGAGGAGTTTTTCATCATTAGTAACATTAGTGATAATAAATACAACAAAGTTTGAGAAAAGCAGTAGAAGTGAAGTCCTTGACTTGACTCTGATGATAGAGGGACTAATGTTTCACGTGAATTTTTGGGTAAGGTTTGAACATTTTTTAGGACTCTCTCAATAGGACAATTTTCGAGGTGCACCCCTTCCTGTGAAGGATATGCCTCATCAGAAATATAATCAAATCTAATGTATTTAATGAGATAATTGTGATAGACATACCATCTATGCCATTATGGCAAGGCAGTCTATGGATCCATTTCCTAGAAAGAATCTGTCGCTAATTATTTAGTTTAGAAAATTGTAAAGTGTTGTTATACAATTAAACTGAGCGGTCAATTGAGAAATAATTTCAGTCTTGGACTGTCCTTTACATTAAAACAGCAAAAAATAAATAATAATATCCATGTACAGTTACTAACCTTTATTGTTAATTGATGGGCAAACAGAGCTGGTTAAATTATTTCAGCAATGATGTGTGACTAGGTAATAATATTTATTCAGTTGCAACTAGATTTTTTCATGTTAAGTTCTATGTCATCAATATGTTATCTGTGACGTCTTCAGAAATTCAAGAACTATTGTGAAACTACAAACAGATCCAGAAAGAAAATATCATTGCACATTGAGAGAAAATATGAGCCAAAAAGATTTTACATTCTGAAAAAACGGTTAACAGTAACAGTGGGATACCTGAAGAACAATCAGTGCCTAAAATGTAAATATCTATACAAATATATATGTATATATATATATATATATATATATATATATATATATATATATATATATTTTATTTACAGAATATTACAATCTACAATTCAACTGTATTTTGCAATTTGATAATATAAATAAATAAATAAAAAACAGTTTTTCTCAAATTATAAAGAATCAAATTGTTTCATGATATATTTCGGTTTAATAAATTGTAGACACCAAATCCTCTAAAAATGGGTTGGTCCAATGATATTTTGTTAGGTATAGGTTCAGCACTTTCCGGTGGTAGAAGTTTCACAGTTTGACAGTAAAACTAATAATGCGGTTGAATGGATAAATAAAGAATGTACGGACTAACATCAGGGTATCTACTACTTTTGTGAATGTCAATTTCATGCACATTAATAAGAAAATAATTTTACTTAACAAAAAAATAAAAAGCCTAAACTATTAGCTTAAAATAAATTGTAACCTTACATGGAATGACAGCCGAGGTGCACTCCCTTGAGGGGGACAGCCCGACATTATTGTATAGTATTGTACATGGATTAATGTGATATCTATAAACAACATATAATTTGACATACATTTAGAACAATTAATAAAACTATGAAATGTACATTTTCTACAGTTTTATTAACATATTATGTTATAGAGGATAGTTATATTAATTTTTAAAAACAAGAAACAACAAAACTAAAAATTTTAGAATCCCTATGGAATTAGCAGCCTCAAAAATATTGAACAATGGTAGCAGAATTCAAAATTTCTAAAAATATTAGAGGCCCGGTGGCCGTGAGTGTTAATGTGTGAGCACTTAACACTTCGTGTCGTGTCGTGGGTTTGATTCCCACTATGGGGTCGTGGCTTTTCTTTAGAAAAAAAGAAAAGGCATCAGCCCTATCCTTGCTAGAAAAGGGTGGTAACCTATAGATAACCCGTACTAAAATTATTTGTTAATAATAATGAAAGTTAATCTTTAAATAAAAATATTATTCACTAAATATTAATTGTCAATGTATATAATTTATTAAGTTATACGCAATCCCAATATTTACGTCTACATGAAAAATTTTAAATATAAATAATAAAAAAAAACATGTAAATAATGGATAATCGAGGTGTAAATCCTACAATAAAGGAATCTAACGGAGGAAGGGAGTGGAGGAGGCAGATAGAATTGCTTCGCCATACGAAAACAGCGAAAATTAGACATGCCCTATATTCGATTTTCTGACTTTTTTGTGCAGTAGACACTCTGAACATTGAAGACAACACCAAAATCTATTAATAAATAGGACCAATAAATAGTCGCAATAATGCAAATATCATTCCATAAAATATAAGCATGTATTCGACTTTGCAAATGTAGATGTTATAGAAAAAAAAAAGAAACTTGGTGAAACAAATAATAAAAAAAAAAAAAACATTCATATTCATATTTTTAGTTTAGTAAGTTTTTTAGCTCCTGAAGAGGCAACTGACCTGTGAAACATGTAGAGCTTAAATAAAATAAATTTAATTGACATTATTAATTCTCTTTTATTGACCTTCCCCCTGAAAAATAGTAGTAATAATGCAAATATTAATAATATTTAAAAAAATCCAAAAACATATTTAACAGTCGAATGAAGGTTTATCCTATTCTATTGATAAATAGAAAGAAGATAAATTAAATGTAAAACTCAATGAGAAATTAACTGACACTATTGTTATAAAGTTTAATTAAATGAAAATAATCCTTATTATGACAATGTCTATGAGAACACTAAAGGAGTCGTAATTAATTATAAAACAAGGAAGATTTAACTATTGACAGAGTAAATATCAATAACCAATAAATGTTTGGTTTGGATTTTGGCCAAGATGGAACAAAAATTTTCAAAAGAATCCATACTTGGATGTTTAGAAAAGCTCTGGCGATGTTTTCTTCAGGAGAAAATGCCAAGAAGTGAGGATAAACCAAAGGTCTCATGTTATCATAAGACAAATGAAAAAGTCTGTCACGCAGGAGCTGCATAACTAAGCACTTTCCTCAGAATTTGGGTAGTGTAGACTGCTTTCCAGAACAATTTGCTTAAAATATCCTACATAAATAAAATAAAAACATGAATAGTTCTCTTTTAAATTTGTAATGAGTAACTGATCAATTATTAATTTGCTTCCAGAGTTATGTTTACATATGGTACCTACTACACTACGTAATAAATACAAAAAAACTCATATTATCGTATTTTGATCTAACGCAGGAACAGGATAGAGTCCCTCTAGTGGTAGAAAGAGCTCCTTGCGGCGGTTTTGTGAACCTACGGCTGGCGGGCTTTTCTATTGAAATATATTACAAAGTAAACCCCCGCTTTCCGATTGACCGATTCAGCTCATTTTTACAACACTTCTTTCTCATGAGTTATACCGCGTTTCGTTACAATACAGCAGAAATTACGACCGGTATGAGTATATTAGGAATTTGGGTCCGGAGTAAACCCCCCCCCCCTTCTAATGAACCGATTTAGTTTATTTTTACAACACATATTTACCTGTAGATTACCACTACGAATACCGAGTTTCGTCGAAATATACCAAAAATCACGGCTGGTAGTGGCGAATTGGTATTGTGGGTCCGGAGTAAACCCCCCCTCCTAATGAACCGATTTAGTTTATTTTTATATCTCACTTTTCTCTCTATATTACCACTACGAATACCAAGTTTCGTTGAAATATAACAAATATTACGGCTGACATGGTCAAATTAGTGTTTTGGGTTTGGGGTAAACCCCCCCTTCCGGTGGACCGACTTTGGTGGTCAACGAACTTGTTCAATCGTTTGCTAATTGAATGCTATATACCAAGTTTCGTGACGAAAAAACAAAAACTCTGGCCGCTATCGTGTTAACAGACACACACATATATATATATATATATATATATATATATATATATATATATATATATATATACATAGATATATATAAATTTTAACGGGGGTCATTTTCGGTGTCTACTAGGTAGGATCGATAAAGATTTGAAGAAATTTTTCAAAAATTCCGTCATGAGTCCAACCTCAATAGCTACTTTCCTTCGGAGGAAAATGCTAAAAAGCACTAAATTCTTATCTTTTGTTTCTCTTCACTTGCTGACATTTACACTTGAGGGGCTGCTCATAATAATGATGTGACCAGAAATAGTTTTAATTTTAGTTATAAGCTGCTGAAAAGATGTCAGAATGGCATGGGGCATTTAGAGCAAGAAATAAAAGATGGGGAGCTGAATTAATTGTGTTTTTTTTTATTATTGACCTTCTGCCACATTTAAATATATGGCTGTGATAATGAGTGTTTGATGTAGGTGGAATTTTTGACTTGGTTCCTTACAGGAATCATGTTTATTTATTGTATGACTAGGACATGGTTATTGTATGACTAGGACATGATTGCCTGAAGATGGACCTGGGTGTCCGAAACGTAGTGATGGGAGAATAAATGGATAGTTTGAAAAAGTTTTGAAGGGTTATTCTTCACCCGTTTGGTATTATACATTTAAATAAATTTAATAATATAACAGTAATCACAATAAATAGTCACAATAATCATAATATATTTATATTTTATGAAAGGAACTTCTGGGAGATCCTGCATATGAATATTAACGATAATGCAATGAAGAAAAAAGATTGTCGTAACTGAAAGAATAGTATCTTCAAAATTGTAAGAGGTACCATATTTTTTCTAAAATTATTGTAAACAAGAAAAGAAGATTTTACAACATTTTTGACAAAAAATTTGTAATTACTAAAAATATCTTAATATAGTTTTTTCGTTCAAATATAAATGACTACATTTACAATATGCCAAAATTATCAGTTATTTTGCAAATTAAAGTGGAAAGAACATGAATGTAAAAACCTTTTAACTGAACAAATTACAGAACCAAAATGAAATTTGTTTTAGATGCATGTTTGATATTGTATTCAGAGGGAATTCAAAATTATAATGCTGAATTTTAATTGCAAAGGTCATGTTTAGAAAATATTTTGAATACTAAATGAGGGGGTCTCCCTGTGGTCTAGTGGCTAACGCCTTCGATTCCCATATGGGAGATTTTCTCATCCCATGGCTCATTGAGCCGAAAAAAAAAACCGAGATTAAAAAAAACTGAATGGGTGTTAAAATTATAGAATATTATTATTCCAGAAGAAATATTACAATTTCTATAACAGAATAACTAATTAAATATTTTAAAATCTTTAAGGGAATATGATATAATAAATTATGTAAACAATATAGAATATATGCTGGGAAACACTGAGAATTATGGGGATACTAAAAATAAAATTAGAGAAAGATTTTCAAATATGCATATTAGATTTGACAAGAGTAAACATGATCTTAATATCTTATGATATTATAAACGCTCTGACCGAAAAATTAAGATTGTTTCAAGCAAAGACCAGCCTTTTTCCAACAAAATCTTAACATATAAATTATTCAATAAAATGATATCGGCAACAAAACCATTGTTACTAAAAAGGAAAATTACATTGATAAAGTGCATAATATTTTTATAATGAAAAAATATATTATGATCCTGCTAATGGCCCTAAAAAGACCTGTGAAGTTTTATTGTTCTAGTATGTATACTTTTATTTCATAGAATTTTAAAAATATGAATATCACGATAATTTGGTTTTGCCGAATCGCTTGCGGGAAATGAGTAATATTTACAAAAACTATAAAATTACGGGTTTTAATAAAGATTTTGATCTGGAAGTGTTGCCACAGTTTAATAGAAGCATACAGTTTACAGAAACACATTTATTTAAGTAGCCACTGTATTAAACAAAATATAAAATTCATGTTGCATGCATGACATTATTGTGGTTTCCGAAACAAGGTTTACAGAAAATCTTGTAACTTTTCCCCATACAGCTGGGAAGGTGGAAAAGGTTCAAATAAAACCTATGACTATGAGCTTTTTATTAACCCTTTCCGTACCGTGGACTGCTCCAGCAGTCGAGAGCGGTCGGGACCCACATACCGTGGACTTGTGTAGAAGTCAAAGGAAGACGGGACCCAGGTACCGTGGACTTGTACAGCAGTCGAGAGCTCGGCGTATCTCTCGCATTCTTTATCTTCTCATTTATCGACTTTAGAGCTATCTAGCGTTACCGTATTGTACTTCTAGTATTCCTGCCTATTACTAGATGGCATTTTAATGAAGTTTTTGGTTGTTTTCAGTCGAATTAGAAGTCGTTGTCTTCTCCGCCCAGTTACCCTGTCAACCCTAGTCAAATTACCGTTTGTTTTTATACTTCTGTACATTCCTAACAGCATTTATTTGCAAAATCAGTTAACTTTTAGTCATGTAGTTAAGATCTTATATTCGTGTTTTGTTAAATTTAGAAAAACTGTTTTTTTTTATTGCTTGTTCTCCATTTTTAAAAAAAATATTTAATATTTAATTAAAATGTTTAATATATTGCATATTTAATTAAATAATTTATTAAATTAACTGTAAATATTTATAATTATGCTTTTGTTTTGTAACTAAATTTTATACATAAAAAAAAAATTTAACTCCGCCGGTGTACAAAGTCACAGATCAAAAATGAAGATGGAAAATTTATTTGCCGTAGTTATTGAGTATTTAATTCCCTTGCTTATTATTCATAAAAGAAAGGGCAAATGGTAACAGAAAAAAAAACCTTCTTGTTCTTACTCGTATATAATATAGCTTTTTTATTACTTATTTTTAAAGAAAGTTATTCAACTTAAAATAATTATTTAAATGCCCAAGTAATTCAGCATAAATAAAAATTAATAATCATTGTAAGCAAAATAAAAATCCGAATGATAAAAGATGAGTTTCAGTACGGCGAGGAGATAGCTGAAAGTCGAGGTGCTGCGACCGAGAGTGGGAAAAGTATCCCGTACAGGGGGCCCAATGCTGGGTTCTAGTATCCCGTACAGCAGAACACATCTCCTCGCGGCTCTTTGCGTTCGGAAAGGGTTAATATAAAACACCAATTGACTTTAGTTTGTGTTCAGTGGTAAATAATATCAACTTTAATACCGCTTAATAAAAGTATAATATCAGTGCTTATGATACTTGTTAAACTTCTATGTACAAGTTTTTAATATATTTTCAGCAGCAGTGCCTTTAAGATGAAAGAGCCCCCTAGAGAAATGAAAATTTGTCAATTTTACATAATTTTGAGCAAAGTAGTATGTTCTTCTAGAACTGTTTGTCTGAGATATGCTGACAATACACAAAATGTTATCCAAAGGCATAAAGCAACTGTCTTCTCTCTGATGCCAAAAGAATGACACTACTGGTCCAGGCGGGCAAGGAAGGTAAGTTCGGCATCTTCTTCTTCATCATAGCCTTTTTTGACAAGTGCAAAATACCACCTGTCATCATAGACTCCTGGTACAAAAAAGTATGCTTGAGGATGAATCCTCGTCCATTTTGAGGCTTCTTCATTAAATGAAAAAAACAAGGAAGGTTTTTATAATTCAGTTACTCTTCCAATTTTTAATAAATCAGACATAAGAGGCTTGTAATTATGAAAACTCCTCATATCAGGTATCGTGCGTTTTCTACTAAACCTGTCCTCAAGTTTATTTCTTAGCAAATCGACAACATTATAATCTAAGAACTGAAAAGCATGTCAATTTTTTACCTTACAAAAATTGTAAGCACCCAGAGCAGTTTTTATTTGTTGATCATCAGGTAGTTGAAGACTAACTTTTCCTAATGTACACTTTTCCATTCATCCCAATCCATCTCAAACAGATTTTCCGTTGCTAGTAGCAAAAAAGGAATGTTCAGCATCACAAGATAAATCATTTGGTGTTCGCACAATTTTTTAAAGATTTCTTAAGTTCTTGTATTGTCCGGCACATCCATCTGTGAAATAGAGCACTTTCTTTACTTTTGGATTGTGCTGAGCAAACCATGCTATAATATCGTTCGGAACTACAGACACAAAACCTCCATCTCCCACCATATCATCACTTATGAAGCAATGGTTCAATACTTCGAATTCATTTTACTCATTAATTATATATATATATATATATATATATATATATATATATATATATATATATATACTATATGGTAGATGGACTCGAAAATGTAAGCGTTCCGATTTTTTGCTCAAATTTTGCTCCAAAAACCATGTTCCAGTAAACGGATTCAGCTGGTTAATGAACTTGACCTTTCAAATGAGCAGAACGATTTTTGAACCAAATGTCATCAAAATCGGACCATTATTTGAGCCGATAAGGAATTTCTTAATAATTCTAACCCCCGTAAAAGTACTTAAACATTTGAATATCAAAAAAAACTTTCTTAGCGAGCGTTTACATTCAAAACGGATTATCCGTGCAACATTTCAAATTTTTGTGTCAAGTGGTTCGGGATATTATTACCTCGGAAGGACCAGGATTAGTTTATTTCTAGTAATTCAAGGTCTGCCATCATAGTCGAAATTAACCTCAATTAAAAATAATACTATGAAATCCGGCGCTAATGACCTAGATGTGGATGCGCCGTAAAAAAAAAAAAAAAAAAAAAAAAAAAATGCTATGAAATAGATAATGTATGGTAACAGCTGTTTTGTTATCGTCCTAGCAACGCATGCTGCCTAGGCGAGCATGCTCTATCCAACTAAAACTTTAAACCCCTCTAAAAATATTTAAAAATTTGAATATCAAAAAATCCTTTCTTAGCGAGTGTCTACGTTCTATAGGGAGTGTCCATGCAAAATTTCAAATTTTTCTGTCAAGTGGTTTGGGCTGGGTGATGATAGATCAGTGAGTCAGTCAGTGAGTGAGTGGTATATATAGTAGATACATAAATGAGTGTAGAATAAGTGCCTGTATTTTTTAATCAAAAGAGTTATTCAGTACTTCAACAGTTAGGGTGCATTTACACTAGGATAGTTATTGCTGGATATTTATATCAGAGAGAAATTCTGACTAATGTAAACCATGAACAATTTATGTCTGATATATATATTTCTATCCTGAGCAATAAGTGTCGAAACTTCTATACTGTCAGGTGAACACACTGATTATAAAGAGAGGAATAAATGTCAGAGAGAAATATCTTCGCTACTAGCTGTATTCTCGACACTTCTATACCAACAGAAGTAAACAATGATTATTTGCTAGTTGCAACAGGTCCGACATTTATCGCTGGAATTTTAACAGTTCGTATAGTTTTCTCTTTCATTATGGGGGATAAAAAAGATTGGTTAAAAGTTGAAGTAATAGAACTTATCAATATGTACCAGAGTAAACCAGAGCTGTGAAATTCATTACTTATAAAGATAGAATAAAAAAACATGATGCTTTAGCGGAAATGGCCGAATCATTCAACACAACTACCGAAGAGATTAAAAAAAAATTCACAATTTAAGAAACCAATTCAATAGTGAATTAAAAAAAAACAAACCGAAACACCAAATCCGGTCAGGGCACTGAAGAACTAAATGCATCAAAATGGCCGTATTATAATTTATTATTATTTCTACAAGGAGGTGCAACATGCAAACCGGCCATAGGAAATTTACCTGTGGTAAGTAAACAAAATGTTTATTTATTTATTTTATCTATTTATTAAATTCAATTGTTTACATTAATCTGTATTGCCAAGTAAGCTTTCCTTGGCTGCAAACAAAATATTCCCTATACTCTTCGCGTACTTCTTCAGCGTTTCTTGAGCAGTTATTACTATCATGTGTCAGTGGGAGCAGATTGTCTGCAGGAATATCTCCATTTCGCCAGCTTCCATGTATTATTTTGCCTGTTTCCAAATTTTCTCTGTCCAATGTGCCTTCCGGGGCATACACATTTTCAGAATATTTTAAAGACAATAACCAATTGTGTAAAGTGCAAACGGCCATAACTACAATCTCTATGCGCTCTGGTGCAAGAAGAAGTGGTCTTCTTAATACTCTAAATACGATAGACATTAGACCAAAGGCGTTTTCTAATATTCTCCTTATTCTAGAGAGTCTGTAGTTATAAATTCTCATAGAACCTTGACTATTAAAAGGATATGGTTTCATAATATGAGGTAGTAATGGAAACGCATCGCCCGCCACAAAAACATGTGGCATACATAAGCTTCTTCCTGGAAGGGGTGTCTTTTCAAGGCCTGTTGCTGCAGTTTCAATGTAATCTGCTACTCCACTGGCTCTGAAAACTCCACCATCTGATACTCTTCCATTGCTACCAACTGTGACGATTAGGAATTTGTAGGTAGCATCAACAATTGTCATTAATACACTGCTATGTTGTCCTTTATAATTAAAATAATAGCTGCCACTATTCTGTGGAGCTTGGATAACAATATGTTTTCCGTCAATAGCGCCCAAACATTTGGGAAAGTTCCACTTCAATTCGAATTTATTGGAAACCCTTTGCCATTCATTTGATGTAGACGGTGCCTGTAAAAATTAATATTGTACCTCACCTAATTAATTTATTTTAATTTTTTTATTAAGACTTTGATAATTTGATATATACTTTTTATTTTATATTTTGACCAGAATGCTGAAGCAGAGGACACCGCTAATGAAATGACACCAGCAAGTGACGTCAGTCAAGAAACATTGGAACAGTCTGAAGAAGTAAATCGTTCTGTGTTGCAAACAAATAAAATTCTTCACAAGACCAAAAGGAAAAAAGAAATTTCAAAAAATGATCTCCTCTTGCAAAAAGCTTTACGCACATTGAACGAAGAGGAGGATCAATACAATGTCTTTGGGAAATATGTTGCATCCGAATTGAGAAGTCTCTCTTCAGAGTATTTACGAAAAAAAATGAAAAGAAAATTTCAGCAAATGATTTTGGAGATAAGTGAAGAGGAAGATCGGCTATCTAATCCTTCTGCAATCCCAACTCGGTTACTTCAGGTAATATATAAAATAATTATAAACAATTGTAATACCAGTCCATTTACAATAAAATATTAAAATAATTATCACAAATAATGAATGAATGAAAAAAATACTTTATTCTGGGACTTCGTCCCTTAAGAATAAAAATAAATAGAAAATAAACAATAAACAAATTTAAATTAAAATATGAATATAAATAAAGAATAAACAAAAGTATAAAAAAACGAATACAAATATTATAAGTGAAGCCTTAAATAATAAAATGAAATATAAGTAAATATGTAACTGAACATAATAACACTTCTAATACAATTATTAATTCCTTTTCTTATTTTAAGGTAATGAATATTACCAATCTTCAGGAAATGCAGAGCAATATATAACTCTACAAACATTATCATCCTATATACAGACTGAAACTGAAAGTACATTCTCACTAAATAATTAATCATTACCTTTATATAGTCCTCTAATGCCGTATTAATTGCTCTGCAAACTTGAGGAACAATGATGCATTTTGGTATGCTAAACAAATGTATGTATCACCTGTAAATATATTAAATGTACAGTTTAAAAATATAGTTCTAATTAATAAAATTTCTAAAATAAAATAGTATTTCATTAAGTAAATACCTACTTACCTGATGTTAAATATCGCACTGTTACAGCTAGTCGTTCTGTAACACTAATAGCCTTTCTCAATTTTGTATCTTGCTTTGATACAAGAGGACCTATTTTACAAGCTAGCTTTTCGAAATCTGCTCCTTTCATTCTTAAAAAATTTGAAAACTGCGCTGGATTCTTGATACAGAGGTCAGACATTAATTGACTGAAGAAACCTAATTTTTACCGTCTCAAAATCCATTTTCGCTCCCATGCAGAACGTTTTTTTTTTTTTTTTATTTCCAACATTTTTATAATAATTACTCAGGCCGGCCGCTATTTTGCATTTTGATGCGCTCTTCATTGTTAGCAGAATGGACTTCACAGGACATATATTTATGAGTGTAAACGGGCCGTACATTTATTGCAAAGCGAGAAGTATCCTATAGATATCCATGCTATAAATGTCTAGCTATTTCTCTCCGTATGAAAACTTGAAAGAGAATATCTATCCGATACATATATATCGTGACATATATATCCTGCGAGAAATATCAAGTGTAAACACACCCTTACTGATTGCTTTACCATATCCAGATGGTTTATCCACTGGCTGTACTCTATTTTCATCTTCTCATCTAAATAATCTGAAGTCTTCTCAGCTGTAATTGTGACTATGGTAACAGATGTTCATTTTTAAAAATTGAATTTCTTTGTAATGTCCAGTGAAAAGAATATAGTAATGTTTTAGCTAACTCAAAGAATTAGTTTACATTTAAGTGGTAAAAACATAACAAATTGGTGACAAGGATGGGATTCAGAAATGGAAATTTCAGAATCTGTGCTGATTGTAATCTTAATAAATTTATCATGGATGAAAAATATCCGAAGCCTAGAATTAAAGATATTTTTGTGAAGGCTACTGGTGGAAGGTTCTTTTGCACATTAGATATCAGCAATGCCTATACATCTTTTACTTTAAAATCTCAGACAATTTTTCATCAGTTGGACACTTGTGATAGTGACGAAGCATGCAATTGGGGTTTTCTGAGTCACGCACAAGGAATTTGATAAGGTCTTTATAGGTTTCTTATATTTTAATAGCATCCAAAAGAAGCTTTACATTCTGGTGGATGCTGCAAACGCACAGTGAATGAGTTCAGAAGGAATACATCATTATGATCTAAGCATACAAAATTTATAAAATCATATCTTAATGTTTGGAGGATGTTCCCATTTAAAACAAGAGTAAAGTTCCCTTAGGTTACAAAAAATAAATCTTTTATGTATATGTACCTACATTTCTTTTGATGCTAACTTCGTATTTTACTCCTGGTAACAAGCGACTGAATCCATCGTGTTGATAAAAATCAATAAGTTTCACAAAGTCATCAGAGATTCTTTAAACTTTCTTTGGATCAGGAATAGATAAAATTCTCTTTTTATTTTTCAGTTGTCTTGCCTGACGAACTAAATATTCAGTGACATTAGATTCATTCATGATTTTTTCCAACGACCAAGAGCTGGAGTTAACACTTGAATTTTGGTTGCCCTACATGATAAACCCGTCAATAACCTCAAAACGTTATTGACTATATTACGGTTTCTAAGCAAAACAAGGTATGGAGCTGCCAAATGTATGTATGTTGCTTACTTTTTATTGTTCCTACACCAGATGTGTTTTGGATTATAGTTGGGCTGCATATTTAGATCATAATCTTCAAAGTCATGAAGGTAAAGCTTCAGGATGTTTTATGTTTTTTTTTTTTTTAAATAATACAATGCTTATTGAATATCTCACACAAACTCCCAAATAAAAACCATGGTAAAACTGAAGTTTAGGGTCCTTACAACCGATTACTTTCAAATCTTGCACTATAACGTATTTTAAGGCACTAAACACGAATCCGTAAATACGGATGACTTCTTTCCTGGTTGAGATTAATCACTACTGGCTATTTTTTTTTTTTTTTTTTTTTACATGCAACAAATGTCGTGTCTTAGACTACGCTGCCTCTTGTGTTTTTGTTGTTTTGTTGGTTTTTTATTAGAAGAAAATTTTTTATTTTTTGGCATGTCTAATGCCCATGAACATTTGGAAACAGAACAAATTACAAGATCATGAAATAAATGAATGCCTCCAGGAATGTTCAGCATGCTGTGTCTCCAGCAACCCGATAAAGTTGGGCAGCCCACTTTATTATTTCATTAAATAAAGTTTTCTTCTTCTCTCGGATTCGTGTTTAGTGCATCAAAATACGTTATAGTGAAAAATGATAACGTAATCGTTTGTAAGGACCCTAAACTTCAGTTTTGCCAAAACCACTTGCAAAACATAGCTGACTTTATTTTATCACAGCATCCAGCTTACAATAACAGTATTCCACAGTTTGTTCCTTGAAGAGTGTAACTTAAAAATGATGTTATTAAGCCAGACACTTTTTAAGGATATTATTAAAGAGAATCTCACTTCAATGTATATATTCAATGACTAAAGCAAGACTGTAAAGATATTAAAGCAAGGCTAAGTGTATACATTTATTAATAACATGACAGCCTTATTAAGGAACAGCAATTATTCAAGACAACTCTTATGGGCATAAAAAAACATGACATAACTGGCATATATTCTGCTGAGTTGCAAACTATAAATGTATGACTTTCTAAAATGAGAAACTTATTAAATATATATATTTACCGACTTATTGAGTTCTCTTCTCTCTATGGAGGACATCTAGAGTACTCATCCAATCATATAATCACAGACTATTTAGCCAAATTAAATGGTAAAAATGCAGTTTCCAGCTCTCCAAACCGATTTCTTTCAAACTTTGCACAATATGCGGAAACGCATAGCATGTATGCCTTAAAGTCGTCACAAATTTAGTTGTTTACATTAGCTCTCATAACCTGCATAACAGTGAACTTAAGTGCTTAATAAGTTCTTTCCTAGTTAAATCCGACGTTTTTTTTGTCGTATTCGTGTTTAGTGCATCAAAATACGTTATTGTGCAAAGTTTGAAAGAAATCGGTTAGGAGGGCTGGAAACTGCATTTTTACCAATTAAATTTATAGATACTCAGAAAACATCATACATATATATGAGCCGTTCAGTTCCAAAGTGACTGTTGTCCACAAAAAAATCGACAATGAGATTTATACATCCCTGGATTCAGAATTTAAAGGCTTATCTGATGGTATGCTTAGTAGGTTCCTATTCAAAAGCCAGTGAAAACGTTCACTCTGTTCCAAAGTAAAGGTTGCGTACTGTTCCAAACTGCAGGTTGTCCATTGAGTACTGCTCTCGAGTTATCGATAAGCAGACGGCGAATGAAAGCGAAGTTCCGGTCCAAAATGATGAAGGTGAGCCAATGTTAGGTATTTCTTTTATTTTTTTTTTAAGCTTGAATTTTAATGTGTTTGATAGGTTAGGCCTAATTTTTAAAACCAAAAGTGCAAGTTTTTGGTATGTATGTGAATTGTTTTAAGTAATTAATACATATTTTTCAAAATTGATTTCGCAAGTTTTTATTATAATAACATTAAACAAGTCAATCCTGCTCTTCCATAGTGATTCTTGACATGGGCGTATATAAGGGGGAGGAGCTGCAGCCCCCCCCCCCCCCGAAATTTGTATTTCATCGATAAAACTTTAAAAACCTTAAAAATAAATTAAATAGGATCACTTAGTTCAAAAAATAAAAATTCTTTAGGGTGTAATAGCCTTTGGTACTTACGAATTAGCGTCAAAGCAGGTTAAAGAGGCGGGTCTCGTTCAGAGATCTGGATCATGGATAATGCATTTCTATTGGTCAATTACTATCAGAGATTTCATTGGTTATTGTGTTTATAGTAACCATCTTGTTCCCTTTGTCTTTTTAACGCAATTCATTTTTGCTTTATTTACCCACGATATTGTTGTTGTTTTGTTTTTTTTACGCGATTTCAGTTTTTTTTGCGAGTTAGCGACAACAGAATAGCTAGGATAAAAGCTACTGTAGCGAACGGAAACGCATAGCAATTATGCTATTAATATAAGTGCTACGCGTTTTCGCTAGCTAAATGTTATATCATAACTCTAGTTAACCCAAATGGTTGATAATCCTGTCGCCATATTGGCGAAACTGATTTGACTCCTTGATCCAGCTCTCTGACCCGGTGTAGATCCAGTTTTCTGAGACCCAACTCTTTAACCTGCTTTGACGCTAATACGTAAGTACCTAGCCTTTTAGTTGGCTAATTATTCCATACTCCCAAATGCTCTCAGCCCCCTCCCGGAAATTATTCCTGAGGGCTGCAGCCCCCCCCCCCCCCCCGAACTTTCGATTTAATCGGTAAAAATATGTCATAAAAACCTTAAAAATAAATTGAATAAAATCACTTAGTTCAGAAAAAATATGTTTTCTTGGGTGTAATAGCGTTGTAGTTGGCTAACTATTCCAAGCTCTAGATTGTTAGAATTCTTTACCCGCAAATGCTCTCAGCCTCCCCCCCTCTAATTCTCCCTAGTTTCGTTGCAAGGAAGTACGGGTCTTTCTTGACAAAACCACATCCAGCTACTTTTAGAAATATTGCAGTGATTTTAAATACTGCAGTACTGGTATATTCTTAAACTTGGCAATGTTTAGTTTTTCTCTAAAGATAATTTCGGCACAAAAAAAAACATTGCCAAGTTTAAGAATACACCTGGTTGAGGAAAGTGATATTTTAGTAACTGGATATAAGTATTTTTGTTGTTGTTTTTAAAGGTCAGTTGAAGTGTCTTTACTGTTCTTAGTAAGTAACTATGAGGTCTTCCAAGTAATGAACTTGGACATTTCTTTCTTGTATCATCATTCATTGTATTGGCAAATATTTTTGGTTAAATTAATACACCAACTCATACTACTTTTTTGGAGTGTAGCATGGTAAGGCGTTTTTGGGGGGTTTTAGGAGGGGATATTTTTGAGGAAGGGAGTGTTTCTTTGTGGGGACAGGAACTTGGCCTCTATTTCACATTTATGTTTTTTTGGGGATCTCATTACTTTTTTCTAAGTATTAAATAGAATTTAGTTGCCGCATACCTACTGGCTTTTGAACTTCATATAAAACCAGGGTCTTTGGATTCTGCATGAGGTTCTCCTTACTGCTTGATATTTGATACCAATAATCAACCTACATACATCTAATCACTAGACTAGAAAAGTTAGAAGCTCTTCCAGATGACATTACTCTAGAGGACAAATTGATTGCTCTCTTAACTAAACTATTACACTGTAAAACACAGGAACCTTATCCCCAGGATAAAGATCACAATAGGGAAAGTGCAGAAGGCCTTCAAGAAAAATATAAGAACAAAGACGATACATTTTGGGTTTGTGATCCTAAACTTTGTAATTTAAATGGCTCGACTTTGAAAAACTTAGTATCTGCTTTGAAGTATATTATGCAGTGAACCCCTATAACTTTATTTACTACATTTAAGAAAGAAGTCACAACTGTTTTTGTTAAGATGCGTCGAAATGTTTTTGAAAACATCAAATATAGGTTCTCCTTACCAAGACGATTCATTTGATGCCCCCACATGATGGGTTTCAGAAGGAATGATGGCATTTCGAAGAAACAAAAAGTAGAAAACGTCATAGGTAATATGACACTCCCGTATCAAGACCTACCTGCGTGCCAAGTTTGGTCAAAATAGGCCAAATGGTGTGAATTTGTATAAGGAACAAACATACAGACAGACAGCTGAAAGACCTTTTTTACCTAGCCTAGTGCATTCCCCGGACCAAGGCCTACCTGTGTGTCAAGTTTGGTCAAAATCGGTCAAATGGTGTGAATTTGTGTAAGGAACAAACATGCAGACAGACAGCTGATAGACGATTTTGACTAGCCTATGACACTACCCGGACAAAGACCGACATGTTTGTCAAATTTTGTCAAAATCGGTCAAACGGTGTGTATTTGTATAAGGAAAAACAGACAGACAGACCGCTGATAGACAAATTGAACCTAGCCTATGATTCTCCCCTTATCAGGACCCATCTGTGTCCAAAGTTTGGCCAAAATCGGTCAAACGGTACGGATTTGTAAGAGGAATAAACATACAGACAGACAGCTGGTATAAGATTTTTACCGAGCCTATATGCGTCTAATTGTTTCTTAAAACATCAAATATAGGTTCTTCATACCGAGACAATTCATTTGATACCCCACATCATGGGTTTCGGACGGAATGATGGGTTTCCGAAGGAAGTACAAAACTGGCACGCCCCCGCCCCGGAAGCGGAGTCAAACACAACTTTTCGCGATTTTTCGATTTTTTCCTTTAATACCGTCTTCATATCTATTTTCATGCAAAATTTCAAGTCTCTAGCAACATGGGAAGTGCCTAATAATTTTGATGAGCGAGTGAGTACTATAAATCCCGATTTTCGATCGCTTATATCTCAGAAAGTATTCGATATAGAATTATGAAAATTTCCAGTTTTACTCACGTCTAGTAGTATCATACCTGTGTAAATTTTCATAACTTTATCTTTACCTGGTTAAAAGTTATGAGAGGGTAAAAATCGGCTCAAAGACCGTCTGTAATATACACACAGTACGCTTAGGCCGGAACTTGGCCTGGCGCACTACCGTGCGCCTAGATATTCTGCCAATATATCCATACCAGTGCTTTTAGAAAGTGGTTTATATCCGAAGGGGGGCATTGTGTGTGAGGTATTCCTATTGTAATTGCTTTTTTTGCTGCTTCATCAACTCATTCATTTTCCCTTATTCCACTATGGCTTTGAATCCAATACAGTGATATGGATATATTTTAGCGCGGTAACTCCCTATCTCCATAGGGAGAACCCGCTTACGAGGTTGACCTCATGACGCAATCCGGAAGTGCCGACTAGAAACTTTCACGTTTCAGACCCTATAGATCACGAAAATATAAGTGGCCCAAATTTTTGTGTATATATATATATAAATATATATATATATATATATATATATATGTATATATATATGTATATATTTATATATATATGCTTGCCTGTTCACGCTCTAGGAAGCTCAAAAATGGTCCGATTTTAACGAAATTTGGTACAAAAATCTGTCGTCTAATTTCAAAGGTCAAGTTCGTTAACCAGCAGAATCCGCCCACTAGAAGATAGTGTTTGGGGCGAAATTCGCGCAAAAAAAATCGTAACACTTACGTTTTTGAGTTTATATGCTTGCAGGTACTTGTTTTATAGATTTCTTACGAAACACGAATGAAACCATTTTTAAGGCGATATCTGTAACCGTTCCTGAGAAAAGTGGAATCAATGTTTTTGTAAGTCATTATATTTTTGTGAGTACTTAGAATCGCGGGATTCAATTGAAATATTTTATACAACTTGGAAATTAATCTCAACTTAGATGTTTAAATTTTGGTTATATTTGGAGTTAAGAAAGTATGCGAAAAAAATTATTTTATTAATAGACATGAAAAGTTTTCAGATCTTCATACATTTTTCGTAAATATCTCGATTACGGTTGGGAAATCGTGCTAAGTGGAAGGTGACCATTCGAATGCTTACTAAATTCTCTACAAAAATGGTCCTGAAGCAATATTCGATGGGGCAACGTCAATCAGAGATATAAGGGCTTAAAACTTAAAAAGTGCTTGTTTTGTTGTTTTGAAAGGGTTTTTCTCTTTGCTTAACTCACTTTTTAATTGGTTGTTTCTTGTTTTAAATTGCATTTATCAGTAAAATTAGTATTGTAGTAAAATAAGCTAAGAAACGGTGAAAGGTATTGGTAAGTTTGGAGTGGCTGTGGTAATCAAGATGGCAGTGGCTAATCATGATGAGGTCGTTTGTTTTGAATTCTCAGGTCTATATAACCTTCCTCATAGCCACTAACTGTAGTTATCGTTATTTCTTATTTTATAGAAAGATTTAACCCACGTCAGAATGGAATTTTATTCGCCATGAAGCACATATTTACAGTTGATTATAACAGTAAAACGAATTTGCTATTAAAACAAGATACTTAAAATGTTTGGTTGTTTAGAATAGAGCCTTCTCAGCAGTAGTCGAAGAATAAGTACGTTTTCAGTACATAATTGTATTGACTTATACAGATTAAGAATTATCCACTTCTGTGTAAGTTGGCTACTGTCAGTTTCCTGTGATTTGTGATGCTAATCTATTCCATTTCTTCGAGATGTACGTAACCGCGCTAAGATGACGCAGTTCCTGCGAGTCGGACTTTTTTTTTATTTATTAAATCATGTATTCCCTGTAAAATATCATTAATTAATGGATTATCAGTGTATGAGTCTTGAAGAGGCAAAATTACGGATAGAGAGTCTGTAAATATTATAACCTTTTTAGATGTGGGAGTAAAAATATATAGTGGACCACATGTTTAAACAGTGAGTAGTTTTCGGTTTGTAAATTTGAAATAGTTTTTGACAACACTGGAGTGAGAGATAAGCAATTCAATTGCAAATGTTTGTAGAGAACCCGGCTAATTCTAAAACGAATTTTATCTCCTCCGTCCTCGGGAGGCTGATGTCCTTGGCCGCCTGGACCATATCATGGGTTGGTTCAATGCCACGCTCGCTGATAATACGACCTAGGAAAAGCGTCGGTTTATAGACCTTTTATAAGATTCACTCTTATCAAGCTGAATCTTAAGGTCATGTTTTTCTTGCTTTTCAACAGTCAATTTTATATTCTTCGGATCAATGAAAATATGAGCTTCAAGACCTTTAGAAAGATTCAGTTTTATCAAGTTGAATCAATAATTGGTTCCTGTTTTTTAAGACGCAATTATTGATATTTGAAATTATTTTTTATTTATTTA
Organism: Gonocerus acuteangulatus; assembly: GCA_946811695.1. Taxonomy (NCBI): domain Eukaryota; kingdom Metazoa; phylum Arthropoda; class Insecta; order Hemiptera; family Coreidae; genus Gonocerus; species Gonocerus acuteangulatus. Next base: position 93,697,212 of record OX328124.1, on the reverse strand, counting down.
AATTTTAAAGCCCATTATTATCAACTAAAAATTTTACGACGATTTATGGCTGATTCCTTTTCTTTTTAGCATACGTATGCTTTAGCCATGAATAAACTGGAAAAAAACGTTACAAAAAAGTGCCAGAAATAAGTGTACGCTGGCGTTCGCGCATGCGCAGTGGCAATTTACGAAAAAGAAGACTGTATGCTATACATTACATGGGTTTGCCGGGTGGACCTAAAGCATATTTATGTTCCTGAATTTGAGCAGAAAGCTCTTAACGAAATTAATTTTTCTAAAGAAAACCGCCACCCCTAGTAGAAGTCGAATCCAAATTTGAAATTATTAATATATAATCAATACATACTTACAGTATGCCGGAAACATGATATTCATTGCTTTAAGTGCGTTTCACCCTCCTCCCCCCTCACCGTAGTGAGGAAAGGTTTAATAAATTTCCTACAAATACGGTTCTTTTGCCTTTTTAGCGCGGTTCCTCCCTCCCCCACAGGGAGGAACCCCGCTTATAAGGTTGATACAATGAAACAATCCGGAAGTGCCGACAAGAAAATTTCGCGTTTCTGAACCCATAGAGACCGAAAATAACGGTGGTTCAAATTTGTATATATTTATATATATATATATATATATGTATATATATATATATATATGTATATATATATATATATATATATATATATATATATATATATATATATATATATTTGCCTGTTCGCTCATTTCTGGCTTCCCTGATGGTCTGATTTTGATGAAATTTGGTACAAAAATCTGTCGTCCAATTTGAAAGGTCAAGTTCGTTAACCAGCAAAATTCGCCCACTGGAAGATGGCGTTTGGGGCGAAATTCGAACAAAAAAATTCGTAACGCTTACGTTTTTGAGTTCATAAGCTTGTAAGTACTCTTTTTATAGGCTTCTTGGGCTAGGAAAACGAATGGAACCATTTTCAAGGCGATAGCTTTAACCGTTTTCGAGAAAACTGAAAAAATAATTTTTGAATGCCGTTTTTGGTTTGGGTACTTAGAATCATGGGATTCAGTTGAAACATTTATTGAATGTTCTACTTTCATTAAAACTAATATGTTGAAATTTTCGTTGCGTTTGGAGTTAAGGAAGGGTTAGAATAAAATATTTTATTAACAGGCATAAAAAAGTTTTTGTAACTTTGTATACTTTCCTTAATATCTCGAAAAAGGTTGAGAATTTGGGAAACGAAAGAATACCATTAGAAAGCTTACTAAATGCTCTACAAAAAAGGTTCTAATGAAAGTTTTGATTAGGCGATGTCAATCGGAGAAATAAGTGCTTAAAACTTTAAAGTGATTGACTTCGCTTATTCGAACTGTTCTTTTTGTCTTTGATTTTGATACCTAAAATTATGGGATTCAGTTGAAACATTTTCTGCATGTTTGAATTTCATCAACACTAATATGTTAAAAATTTGGTTACGTTTGGAGCTAAGGAAGGATTAGAATAAAATATTTGATTAACAGACATGAAATGTTTTGGGAACTTCGTATACACTCCCTAATATCTCGAAGACGGTTAGGAATATTGGCAAACGGAGGGTTACCATGCGAAAGCTTACTAAATGTTCTACAAAAAAGATTCTATAACAATTTTTGATTAGGCTATGTCAATCGGAGAAATAAATGCTTAAACTTTGAAGTAATTGATTTCGTTTATTCGAACGGTTCTTTTTGTTTGTTTTTATTCCTTGTTATTTTTTAATTGCTTGAAGTTGGATAATGTATTTGACAATAAAACAGATTAATTAAAATAAGAAAAACAATTCATTGTTAAAAATATATCAGGCTGTACCGTATGAAATGTCAGTTTTGGATTTGTCGATTTCCTTCAAATGTCTTGAAACTGTCGATGCTCCAACTCCGAGTTCTTTGGCATATTCCCTAGTGTTTTTAATTGCTTATAGTTGTCATATGTATTTTTCAATAAAACAGGATACGTTTAATTAGAATCAATATTTTGTTTGTTAGAATTCGAAGATGCCGTATGAATATCTAGATTACAGTACTAGTGTTGATTTCGTTCTTTAGAATTATTCTTGGTATTCCCTATTTTCATCTGTTACCCATAGTTTTTTATTGTTAGTAGGTTTTTCTTATTGGTTATAGAATATAAATCTATTTGGCTATAAAACAGGATACGTCAAATTAGTGACAATATTTCGGAGATTTCTGAGCGAAATACTTTTAAGATTTTCTACCACCACGAACGGCTTTTATCCTCTATTTTTATCCACTAGATAGGCTTTATTTTGCATATTATTCTATATAAGTTTTATTCAGCAGGGGATTCTGATGATATGTCGTGTTTTTGCTGTGGATTTTAAATACGATGTATCTAAGATTAGATAACATTAGCGAGTCTACATAGTTAAGAACCGACGACGGAGGATTACTTCTTGCTATGATTTAGTCTACATATGTATATTAAGTCCTAAATCCAAAAAATAAACTTCACAACGGTTAGATACTATGAGCGAATATGGCGGTTCAATGCCCGTAGAAACAAGGGGGCCGCAGGAAATTTACCTGCTAAGAGTTAATCCTCAAGAGCTGTAAATATACCCCAGGTATCTGCCGACACAAATACAAAGCCTAGGCGGAGAGCACCCCAAAACTCAGATCCAAACATAAGGTTATATACTAAATATTTATAAAGACTACTTAGTTGTAAACCGATTCATCAATTAGCAATCAATAGTTTATACTAAATATTGATAAAAAGTATTTAATTAGAAAAAAAAAACAATATTCCACAAGACTTGTTTTTGGTCCATTTGTGTCTACTCCATAGACTTAATTAGGTATATTATTCTATTGTAGTTGGGCAACTAAACTTTGTTTTATTTTGTTAAATAAAGTTTTTTTTCTTGACTTGTTATTCGTCAAGACTTTTATTTGTCCTTGTGTATTTACTAGATAGGGTTTATTCGGCATATTATTCTATATAGGCTATAGGGTATGGAATAGGGTATGGTTTTATGAACTAAGTGATCATCAATTCAAAATTTCGGGAGGGGCTGCAGCCCCCTCAGCCTCCCCCTCATATACGCCCATGCTTCTGTATCCTCTAGAAAGGCTTTATTAGGCATATTTTGTATTGATTTATAGAGCTTTGCTTTAGAATGAGAGCCAGATTCTGTAATTTCCGCTTCTGTGTAAAAGTTAGCTACTGTCGGTGTCCCTGACGCCTTAATATCACTTTTATTCGAGATGTTCGAGAGGATTTTGACAATTTTCACAAGATATATAAAAAAAAATAAGTTTATTTCTTTTCTAAGCTTATCAAATGGCACTAGGGACATGAACGGAACCGCGCTAAGATGCTGCAGTTCCTGCGAGTCGGACTTTTTGATAGATTGATCTCATTTGGAGAAATCAATCTATCAAACTGTCAGTTAACTGTTGAGGCGCCTATGATCCTGCTTCGCTTTGAGATTTCATTTCACATTTTTACATGCTTTTTCATTATTCTTGAAATATTAAGACAAAACCTCCAAGCTTTCCAAATGACACCAAGGAAAAGAACGGCAATGCGCAGTTCTTGCGAGTCGGGCTTGTTTAGATCATTGCACCAGGTGGTTATAGAAAAATTTGAATCATTTAATTTTTTCAGTTATTGTAGCTATTGAACTAATTTGAACCACCGTTATTTTCGTGATTTATGGGGTCTGAAACGTGATATTTCTAGACGGCACTACCGGATTGCGCCATGAGGTCAATAAGAGGGTTAGTTCCTTAGATGGAGCGAAGAAACGCGCTAAAATCGATGTTGGTTATTTGTGATCCCCCTTGAATGAGTCACACCTTTGGTTTAACGAAGAAAGCATAGATGCTATGTATCCAGATCTCCTAAGCCTAGATGGCAAGGGAGTGTTGTTGAAGTGTTTGTGGAGCCGACACTCTTAATCTCTCTGTCCACAGCAGGCTACTTCAGTCCCTCCAATCCTCATCCATTAACATTCCTGATAGGACCTTTAACAGGATTTAGCCGGATTTATTGTTCTTCTTGCGAAGATTATTTTTAGATGGGGCTAATTTTGGATGAAGTACTTGAAAATAATCATAGGGTCGTTTCCAATAACAAATACAGCAGTTCAGGCGGGAAATGTCGATGTTTCATAACTTGGTGGTAACAAAATAAACAATAGATCTTTAAAATTTGTATATATGTAACTATCCGAAGATGTAACGCGTTGAGGTACACAATTTGTAGTATTTTGGCCAGAAACGAAGCATACGACATTTCCAAGACAAACGTTTCCATGACATTTCGTCGAATAACTCTGTCACCCAGCAAAATTGGTCAATTAGGATTAGGGATATACATGAAATCTCTTATTCCCAACCGACATTTTCATTTGCAGATAGCGGTCGTAGTATTTAGCGCTTTTCCTCCCTCCCTCCATAGGGACGAAACCCGCCTATGAGGTTCACCTCATGACACAGTCCCGAAATAACAACTAAAACATTTCACGATTCAGAACCCATAGATCAAGAAAGTAAAGGTAGTTCGAAATCGTATGTTTATGTACCTACCTATAAGGGGCGTTGCGGATACGAAGGGTGAACTCAACATCTGGTAAAATATTTTCCCCTGCCATCTGAATCTAGGAGCTTCAGAGAATCTACAGGTATATTTTTCGTGTTGTGCCCACTGTGCTTCTTTTTTTTGATAGGAAATTGCGCCTTTGGAATTTACCTAAATCGTTGATAAGCCCGTCGCTATATTGGCAAAATTTCAACTGCGCTGATGATCCAGATCTCTGTGAGCCGGTTCTTTAACCTGCGTTGAAGCTAATAAGCAAGTACCTAAATTTCTAATATTAATTAGAGCATAAAACATACCGTGACTGTTCTAAAATAACCCTGTTTAGTTTATAAATTTGGTTGTTGACTGTAAAAGAGGCAGAGGTGGTATAAAGATGGAGTGTAAAGAAGGAATCCATGTTATAGGACACATGGCGGCATATTCGCGAGGAATTCTAGGCAAGATGAGGTTATTAATCAATTTAAATCTGCGTCCGAATGTGGGCCGGAAAGACACATATTGATAGCGAGGAGATTTACTGGTTTCATATGGTAATCATGAAGACTGATCCTAATACTGATGAGGTGTTCCGCAAGGCATATCAATGCTCCCATTTCTCTCTTTCAGTAGTCTCTCTTATTTACCCCCTCCCTTATACATACTTATTTCACATATTTCCAGCCTTATAAGGTTAGAACGGAGTCAACTCAATTTTTGCAATTTTCAGATTATCTTTCTCACGACCGTTCCACAAAGGCGCATGAAAAATAGGTAATAACTAATATTTGGATTTTGGACACTCAAACGCGTTATATAAAATATTTCATTATTGTTCTTACATAACCTATTGATTTATAATTAATTATTTATTTTATTTATTTATTTGATTTCAGAGCCCGCAACAGGGCGATTTGCTCTATAAACACGTAGGGTGCAAACAAATTAAAAGATCTAAAAATCCAAATTTAGAATCATTAAAAAGAATGGCAAAAAGAATATATATATATATATATATATATATATATATATATATATATATATATTTATATGTACGTCTGTAAAACATAAAACGTCAGCTATAAATTTATAAACAAAAAGGTGGTAAATTTAATAAATTATTTTCAATAAACTAAAATTCGATCTTTTCGGTCTATTTTGTACAAATAAAATTTAATAAATGGTGAAACATATTAGTATAAGGTTTTCTAAATTTGCTCGTACATGTTTATCTGTTTTAAAAAATGTAAAATAATGGATATGTGTGGGCTACCATCTGTCAAAAGTTCATACATATCATGTGGCATGTTGATGTTTTCACGTTTCCTGCAGTCTGTTAGTAAGTGTTTTACTGTTAATGTCTTATTGCATTCTGTACATAGTGGTATGTCTTGTTTTGTCATTAAGTAAGAGTGAGTTAGTAGTGTATGTCCAATTCTAAGTCTTGTAAGGACTACTTCATCTCTCCGGCAGGTTCTATTGCTGGAGTTCCATTTTGCTATGAATGGCTTTATCTCCCGAAGCTTCTTTTCATTCAAAGATAACATTCAGCCTGCCATTTATTGAGTACGTGAGTCCTTACAACCCGTTTCATGTCGGGTTCTGTAATTTGTGAAAAGTCTTCGGTACATTGTCTGGTGGCTAATTTTGCCAGAAGGTCCACGTCAGTTGATTTCAATAAGTTAAAATGTCCTGGTAGCCACAACATAATAATGTCAATGTTGTGATTTTGAAGTGTATGTATTTGTTCAAAAATGTCTGTTACAATTGGGTGAGTACTGTACATGTCTGTGAGAGAGAACAAAGAACTTAATGAGTCTGTAAAAAGCGTGATTTGTTTGTGTGATGTGGTTGGAACATTTGACAGGGCTAGGTAAATCGCGAAGAGCTCGGCAGTATAAATGCTTGAAGCATTTGCTAGTTTTGCCTGAAATGCGTTGTCTTCTACGATTGCTGCTGAACCTGTGCCACTGCTTGTTTTTGAGCCATCAGTATAAATGCCTAATGCTCCCACATAGTTTGTTAATATGGCATTCATTTTATACTTATAAATGTGGTGAGAGTGTGGATCAGTTTTATTATGTTGTGATAATGAGATGTTTATTTTTAAGTTCTTTGTTCTCCATGGAGGATGAGAAAGTGCTTTGAAAACATGTATAGGTGGTTGAAGTATATTAGAGTGACGAGTGTATTGTAAAATTCTAATGTTCAAAGGTTTTTGTTTTGTTTTATTTGTGTATCTGGGATAAAACTCGTTTATTAAAATATGTTTTGTACAAAGCTTGTTAAGCGATTTTAGTTTAATAAAATAATTTGTGCATAGCAATTGCCTTCTGTACTCTAGAGGTGGCTCGTTTGATTCAACATAGAGGCTGCTCCGAGGACTAGATCTGAAAGCGCCTGTTGCTAGTCGTAGTCCTGTATTGTGAATTGTGTCCAGTAGTTTCAGTGAACTTTGACTGGCCGATGAATATGCTGTGCAACCATAATCCAGTAATGACCTGGTATAGGCTCGATAGAACATCAGCATAGAGCACCTGTCAGCACCCCATTTAGAATTACTCAGTATCCTCATTAAATTCAATGACTTTTTGCATTTAAGGAGGAGACCTTTCAAGTGGGGCAACCAAGTAAGTCTAGTGTCAAAAGTCAGTCCTAAAAACTTCAGATTGTCAGTCAATGCGATTTTGTGTTGTCCTAATTTGAGTTCAATGCATGGTTTCCGTCTCTTTCATGTAAAAATTATACACTTCGTTTTCTCTTGAGAGAATTGGAAGCCAGATGTTTCACCCCATTCTTGTATTGCATTTATTGTAGTCTGTAAGTTTGTTTCAGCAGTCTCTGTATGTTTTGTAGCAGTGTATATTAGCAAGTCATCAGCATACAGACAATGGGATGTAGTCTGAGGTATATGCTCTTTAATAGAATTGATTGCAATAGTAAACAGTGTGGTGCTCAGAACACCTCCTTGAGGCACTCCATTTTCTTGAAAGTATTCATCTGATAACGTTGCACCTATCCTCACGCGGAAACGACGTTCAGACAAGTAGTTGGAAATGAATCGTAACATATTTCCATTAATTTTCCAACTCTGCATCTGTACTAAAATCAAACGTCTCCAAACACTGTCGAAAGCCTTTTCTATGTCTAAAGACACAGCAAATACAGATTCTTTCTTCGTAAAGGCATTTAGAATATCATTTTCGAGAACAGATATATGGTGCAGTGTAGAATGGCCTGGCCTGAATCCACATTGGCGGTCTGACAGAAGATTTCTGTTTTCCAAAAACCACCATAACCTTTTATTGAGGATCCTCTCCAGAGTTTTGCTCAGGCAGCTGGTGAGAGATACAGGTCTAAAACTAGAAGCTAAATACTTGTCCTTGTCATGTTTCAATATGGGAATTATGATAGACTCATTCCAACTTGGAGGATAGGCACCTTCCCTAAAAACTACATTTAAAACCTTTAAGAGGAGGCAAAGAGCTGAATTAGGTAAATTTTTCAGCATTTCATAAGTAATGCAGTCTGGTCCAGGTGATGATTTTTTTGTGTGACTTAAAGCTAGTTGAAGTTCCTGTATAGTAATTGGGTCATTTAGAGGATTGTCGTCATCAGGTAAGTCAGGTAAAGGTATACTGTCTGTATGTAATTTCTGTAAAAGAAATGTCGCGTAATAGATGTTATCGCTAAATGTTTGTTTGAAATGTAGTCCTAATAAGTTACTAATATCTTTTGGGTCAGTAAGAATTTTGTCGACGTCCAACAGTCCTGCTATAGGTCGCCTATATTTCCTATGCTGAATTTTATTCACCACATTCCATATTTCTCGGGCAGGTGTCCTACTATTGATGTCCGATAGGAACTCTCTCCAACGTAGTTGTTTCCTATTTTTAATCACCCATTTCGCCTTTGCCTTTTTCTCCTTGTAGTTTATAAGGGCCTGATCATGGATCATGGATCATGGATGCCGACGAAATAAATTTAGTGCTTTTCTTCTTTCGCTTATTGCCGTCCTACATTCCTCATTCCACCAAGGAACCGGAGTTTTAGTGTATCTATTTGTAGTCTTCGGTATGCTGTGGTCAGCTGCTTCGATTATTAATGTGGTGAGTTTGTCAACTGTTCTAATGCTGTTTAAATCTTGTTTGTTGGTAATGTATTGCTGAAATAAATTCCAATCTGCCTTTCTCATATTATATCTTACCTGACTTTGAAATATGGGAGATGCTACTGCTTGTGAAATAAAAATTGGATAATGGTCACTAGAGTAGGCATCGTTACTCACTTCCCAAATTAACCTGGTGTATATCGATGTCGAACAAACAGATATGTCTATATTTGTAAATGTGCCAGTCCGAGTGCATAAATGAGTAGGTGAGTCTGTGTTTAAAGTCAGTAAGTCGAAATTTTCCAGTATATTCTGTATGAGTTGCCCTCTACTATTTGTAACTAATGAGTGCCACATCGTGGATTGGGCATTTACATCAGAGAGAAGCAACAATGGGGACGGTAATTGTGTAAGTAAGTCTTGTATCATATTAGTGTCAATTGGTTCGCTTGGTGGAAGATAAAGCGAACAGACAGTCAGCCTGAAGGGAAGGTATACTGAGACCGCAACTGCTTGCAAACCTGTCAGCAACCGTATTGGCTCGCTGTATATACAATCTTTGACAAGGATGGCTACACCACCACATGCCTTACCACCCAGACAATAATCATTTCTATAAATGGAAAAGCCATGCATGCTGATAGACTTGCTTGGAATAGTGTGAGTTTCCTGTAATGCGAGTATGTCATGATGTTTGTCGCGCAACAGGCACTTCAAATCATCAAAATGTCTCTCCAGGCCATTTATGTTCCATTGGAGCACACTCATTAATTAAAATTTAATTTATGAAATACGAAAAAATAAAAGATTTTAAAAAACAAATATTAAAAAATTTAAACCTTCTTGGACTTAAAACTAGCTGACCTTTTATATTTGCCTGCACCCTTTGGTTCAGGAGCATTTTTCTTGTTTACAGCCTTGTTATCTTCGTAAACCACGTCTTCTTCTTCCATTGATGGCTTGACAGGCGATGGCTGAGTCCGTTCCTTCTTCTCGTTGCCAGTTGTAGGTTTTTCTATCTTGGATGGAGTTCGTTCTTTCAGAGTACTTCTTGGGATCTTGACATTACCACTGGTGGACGGCATGTTCCTTCTCAAATCCAATTGACTTGAGACGCTTGATTCCAGTATTTCTAGTCTGTTTTCTATTTTCATTAATGATTCTACTATTCTGAGGCTAATGTTATTCTGCTCATCGGCTTTAGCCTTTTGAGCATACGAAGAGCTTTTTTCCTTGTTCAGTACTCTTTTAGCTTCCAAATAGCTTATTTTCCCTAGTACCATTTTCCGTCTGATGTCTTGCTCCCGGGTGTAATTTAAGCATTTCTTATAATAATGAGATGCTCCACACAAGGTACATTTTATTTTGGTGCAATGTCCCTCATGCTTAGATTTTGTACACTTCGGGCATATTCTTTCGTTTTGGCAAGTTTTCGAAAAATGATTCATCTGAAAACATTGAAAACAGACAACTGGACTTGGAATGTAAGGCCGAACCCGCACAGTCAGGTACCCTAGGTATAGTCTCTCAGGGAGGTTGGACGTACGAACATAGGCGAAGTTTGTAATTTGTCCTTGATTCTGATGCGCCTTATTTCTACAACTAGCTGGTCCTTCAATTCTTGTAGAATCTCTGCAGCTATATCGGGACAGTAGAATATTCCCTTTGATCGATTTAGCGATCGATGTGGAGTTACTTCTATATTATAAAGGTTAAATTTCTTTTCTGAAAGTAGTTTAGAGCAAACAGATGTCTTTTCAACATATAATAATAATGTTCCATCTCTCTTATTTTTTCTTATTTGTATATCTTTTGAGAAAGAGGTAACCCACTTATTAATTAAAAAGGGACTCACGTTGTTAAATGATTTCCCTTCCTCATCCAATCGAACCACCAAGTACTGAGGTAAAGGTTCTGCTTCACCATGAGAATCTGTAACTTCCTCGTACCAGGTTTTCTTTCTTCCTGTAGCTTCTTTATTGTTACTTGGGTCATTTTTCTTTGTCATATTCTAATTTTGCTCGTATTTACCACTGATAGCGGCTATATTTACGGAGTAAAAAACTTTCCAACTTTTTAGTTAAGTTCAACCATATGACTTAATTATATGTATATAATTAATTAGGTGACCCGGTGAGTGCTAAGGCCGTGGGTTCGAGTCCGATTCGCTCTTTTTTTTAAAAAAAAAAGAAAGAAAATGAATCAGATCTATCCTCTCACTGAAAATCACCGCACAGCTGCAACGGGTAAATTTTGGAGAAGGTAAAAAGAAGGGAGCAATGCCTCGAGATCTGCTCAGAGAATTAGCTGCCTATAATAAATTTAATTTGGGAAATCTTCATCCAGACAAGGACTTTTTTTAGGAAATCATATATATATATATATATATATATATATATATATATATATATATATATATATTTTAGTTTTTTCACCATTTGGTGACAAAACTTCGGCTCTGTTCCTGAATACACAATTGAAAAAGTACAAACAAAAGTGTCTGTCTGTTGATTAATAAATGTTCTGTCTGTTGAATATTGTGTGTATTGTTAAATGTTTTGTCTGTTTTCTTACATTAATCCAACAGAAAGAGAATCTCTTTTGTTGGATTAATTCCCCAAAAACGCAATTCACTAAATGGCTGTTGTTATTTTAACTTTTTCAAATGTTGTTGTATAAATGTGTATGTATGAGGTATTTAATAATTTCAACAATGTACTGGCTATTATCAGAAAGTAAGTCAGTCAAATTGTAGGGTAATTTGAAATTTGTCCTGAGTCTACACTCTGTCAGTATGTGCTTTATCGTTAGGTGGGTATTGCAGTATGTACATGTCGGTCTCTCTTGTCTGGTCATTATGTAGGAATGTGTCAGTCGGGAATGGCCAATCCTTAGACGGCATAACACCACTTCTTCTCGTCTATTTGGTCTTTTACTGGATGACCATTCCTGTACAGTGTGCTTGATTTCTCGAAGCTTGTTGTCAGTCGTGTTGTACCAGGATTCTTGCCATTTATCAGTTATGAATCTCTTAGATAAGGCTTGAAGATCCTGGTATGTCATGTAATGTACGTCTGGTCCTGGTCGTCGAGTGGCTAGTTTAGCCTGTCCGTCTACTGTAGTACTTTGTCTGATGTCTTCGTGGCCGGGTAGCCAGTACATTGTGAATTTCTTGTTTGTGTGATATATTATTTCAAAAATGTCGCGTACTATTGGGTGTGTACTGTAATAGTCTTGTAATGATTGGATTGAACTGAGTGAGTCCGTGCATAGTACAATGTTCTTATGTTGTGTGTCTGGTAGGCTGTTCAGTCCTAGTTTTATGGCTTCCAGTTCAGCTGAATACGTACTAGTGTCGTCTGGAAGTTTTCTGTAGTAGCAGTTTTGACCAATAATAGCAGCTGCGCCTGTCCCATGTGGAGTTCTTGACGCGTCAGTGTATACAAAAAGGGAATCACTATTTTCTATGTGAAAAGCTTGAAAAAACGAAGTGTAAAAGTGCCTAGAAGTTGGTTGATTCTTTTTGAATTTTGACAAGGTTAGATTAATTTTTAAATTTTCTATTTTCCACGGGATATATTTACATAAAGGGTTCATGAGAACAGGCGTTGTTGCTATTAATGTACCATTCGTGTAGTCCAGGTATCGTAGGTGTAGTGGTCTTTGTCTTTTTGGGTGCTGTTGGTATTTTCTAAGTATTCTTTCGTCAATGTTGTTTGGGGTGCAAGGGCAGTTTAAAAATTTAGATTTTAATGTGAACTTTATACAATTTAACATACGTCTATACTCCAATGGATGTTCTCCCGATTCAGCATACAAACTGATTGCTGGACTTGACCTGAAAGCTCCGGTGGCTAGACGGAGCCCAGTGTTATGCACGGGATCTAGCATCTTCAAGGTACTGGGTCTGGCAGATGAGTACACTATACTTCCGTAATCCAGTATGGACCTGGTGTACGCTCGGTAGAAGGTTAGCATTAAGCTTCTGTCAGCTCCCCACTGGGTATTACTAAGGATCCTCAAGAAATGTAAAGACTTTTTACATTTTTCAAGGATTCTTTTCAAGTGAGGTGCCCAAGTAAGCCTTGAATCAAAATGCATCCCTAAGAATTTTATTGTGTCGGATACAGGTATACGTTTGGAGTGTAGCAACAATTCTATTTGCGGAATAATTCTTTTCTTAGTGAACACAATAAATTGTGTTTTTTCATTTGAGATTTTGAGCCCATTACGGGAACTCCAATTTTGCAGGTTGCCTATTACCTCCTGGATTTTGTCTTGCATTCGTTTCATGTCATTTCCCTTGCTGTAAATAAGCAAATCATCAACATACAGGCTATACCTTACTTCTGGCGTGATACACTCGCGGATGGTGTCTATTGCGATCTTGAATAGGGTCGTGCTCAGAACGCAACCCTGTGGTACTCCATTTTCCTGGATAAATGAGTCCGACAGCTGTCCCCCTACTTTGACTCTAAATGTCCTATTCGAAAGGAAATGTTCTATGAAATTAAATACATTTCCCAGAATATTCCATTCATACAATTTCGACACAATAGTCCGGCGCCATACTGTATCGTATGCTTTTTCAATGTCGAATGAAACGGCTATGATAGACTCCTTGTTAAGAAATGCATTTAAAATTTCATTTTCAAAGCGAACTATGTGGTCCATTGTCGAATGGTTCGACCTGAAGCCACATTGATATTCTGAAAGGAGCTTATTTTTTTCAAGGAACCATAAGAGCCGTTTGTTAATCATTCGTTCGTATAGCTTGCCGATACAGCTGGTTAGAGCTATTGGTCTGTAACTAGTAGGGAGAGTTTTATCTTTGTCTTTTTTCAATATGGGGATGACAATTGACTCATTCCAGCTACTGGGATATTCTCCTGTCTCATATGCATTGTTAAAGGCCTTTAAAAGAGTGCATAATCCAGCAAAAGGAATATTCCTCAGAATTTTATAGCAAATGCCATCTGACCCTGGTGCTGTGAGTTTCACCTGAGAAAGAGTATGCTGTAGTTCTTGCATAGAAAAAGGCTCGTTTAATGGACAGTATGTGTTTATGCATGGAGGTATTGGTGTCTTCTCTAATGCTAATTTATACTGCAATGGCTGAGGTGAGAGTCTTCCATTGCTCGAGATTTGACTAAAATGGAATCCAAGGATGTTGCTGATTTCTTTGGGATCATGAACAAGAGAGATATTTTGTTTAATTGTTGGTATTGGCGCCCTATATTTTTTATGAGTGATTTTATTAATCATGTTCCATATTATACTTGGTGGTGTAGAATGATTAATTGATGACAGGAAGTCTATCCAGCATTTTCTTTTGGCACTCTTTATGACATTTTGAGCAATAGCTTTTTTCTTTTTATAATCTATTAAAAAATTAGTACATGGATTATTATTGAATAAGCGAAGTGCTCTTCTGCGTTCTCTGACCACTCTTTTACACTCATTGTTCCACCAAGGAACCGGGGGTCTTTTATGGGTGGGCTTTGTCTTGTTAATGGACATGTCAGCTACCTTTTAGGAAATCGACATTTAATCTAAAGCAATCGATTATAAACAGCTGACATGCAGTAGCCATGATTGATGTAGCCGTAGCCCTGCCTACAAAAGGTTCCCAGGTGTTAAGGGTGTATATTAAGTATTCCTGAAGAGACTTAACAGAGACCTGAAACATGTAGAACGAAATAAAGGAGTATTGACGAATGATGTGTAGTTTATGAATTTTGACCTTCTGCCACATTAAATATAGCCATCTTATTATACATATGTATGTATAAATTGGTCTGCTCGCTCTCAACCTTCAAAAATGGCCTGATTTTAATTAAATTTGTCACAAAAATATCTTATCTCGAACGAACTTCAACACTAGAAGTACGAATTAACACCATACGTTATATTTATGTATTTACCTATATTATATTATAGGATTATTTATATCTTGACATTGTTTTGCCTGGACGGTGGTGGTACTGCATCAAATAGAAACACCAACAACCACAGGTCTCCACCACAAATGATGACCACTAGGAGGGTACCTCAGCATTAGGTTTATGTACCGATTGTGTTATACTTTTTAATGTTATATGACTATTTTAATGGTTTTATTGCTTGATGAATTTGTCTCCTTGTTCAAAATTATATATTTTGTGTTTTGTCTATCTTTAGAAGCACTGATGATGGCGCTGTAGTCTCTGAAAGCTTTGACAATAATATAAATCATTTGTGGTGGAGACCTGGAGCTGTTGGTGTTTCTATTTTATATATACATACATATATATATATATATATATATATATATATATATATATATATATATATATATGTATATCCATAATTCTTGGCAGCACTTCCGATAGAGTCAATGGCAAGATTTTTATTCTTTTATGGAAGAGGAAATAAGCTTACAATCCCTTTTCTCGCTTCAGGTGATTTTGTATGAAGTTGTACGAATTATCATTTATTGTAATAAGGCCGCCTAATACATGAGTAGCATTTAATCATTATCTGTTGCCTTCTCGGTGCTTGTCATCACTGCATAGTAAGGTAGAAACTATTACCTTAGTGACATGTGTCAGCCAGCAATGCTAGGTATGCAGGGACGGACTGTCCCTCAGGGGCCTATACTGGGCTCTATCTCCTTGTCGGCTAGTATCATTACCCATTAGTTATGGTCTGAAGCCATCAATAGCTCAGAAACGATAGCCCTTCGGGGACTTCAGGAGGCAATTTGGTTCAGTAATGTCAAGCTTTAGCCACTGATCTGAAGAGATTCTGGATTTTTTTATTATTACAATATTCTTCTGATGACTTTTCAGCTGTAAATACACCTAATTTACATAACATAAAAACATTATTTATTGCATCATCAAGTTCGCACAACATTACTGTGCTCTTCCATTACTGCTCAAGTAAACCAAACTAATTAAATAATAATAAATCAATACATTAAATTAGGAAAAAACTGAAAAAGAAAATAGGGTGAAAAAAAAAATTAAATTTCCTAATTATTATACTATTATCGCCCGCCTAACTATGTAGGAGGTCGAGCCGTTTCGGAGGAGTTACGTCACTAACACTTTGACAGGAGAATTTATATATACACACACACACACACATATATATATATATATATATATATATATATATATATATATATATATATCTGTCCCTTACGATTGTCATCAAAATCAGGCCATTTTTTTAGTGTCGTATCGCGAACAGATAAATATAGGGGTTAGGTTGTGCCGATGATGTTTCTCAACAATCAAAACAGATAGATACATTGTATTTCTGCGTGAAATAATGACTTACTCACGTACACATTTGGCGTCCATTTTAGTAGCTTCATAGTAAGCAGCAACATCCCAGCATGTGCTACGAAATTAAATCTTTTTGGGTTAATATCTTCTGGTCTGTTTCCTAAAATTTTTTACGAGAATCGTAATGATATAAAAATGTTTTTTAAAAAAAAGTAACTATCGGGGTCAAAAGTGCCGATGAGCGGGGGCTGGTTGTGCCACGGCATAATTTACTTCGTTTATGACTTTATATACACGTTTAATATGAAAATGTTTATTTTTTGTTTTACTTACCATTTAACTGATCTAGATTTCTACCTGATTGCTTAGATTTAGATTTAGATTTTAGAAACAAGGTGCCCGGCTAACCGAGGAACCGCACCGAGGCCTACAAAACCTATTGTGCCACCCGACGTGTCGTTCTGTTACAATGCCAGACCTGTATCAGAGATGAACTTCCTTAGCGTTGTGATGTTCAGCTCCGGTATCCTCCTTGGATCATCAATTATCGCCGTCCCAAAGTGCAAATACCTCTTGGCTGCCAGCGTCATGCATCTGCATACAATATGGTATGGGGTTTCATCATCCTCAGAGCACAATCTGCACCATGTTGTATTGGATAGTCCCATGGAGTAGAGGTGTCTCCGCAGTTTGCAGTGCCCTGTAAGTAGGGCCGTCAGTAGTTTCACCTTGCTCCTACATAGATTAAGCAGTGAATCCGTTCTTTTCTTATCCGCAAAGACCATAAATTGCTTCGCCTGTCTCTGGGTACTGCTCTTGCTCCACTTCCTCTTGTGTTCAGCTTCAGCCCACCTACGGATGCTCAATCTGGCAACAGCCGGTGCAATTCCACATATTGGCTCTGGAGAGAGAGGTGTCATGGATGCTCCTCTGTTAGCCAATTCATCAGCCTTCTCATTCCCAGGTATGCCAGAGTGCCCTGGTACCCACTCTAGTTTGACCCCTTTTTTCCTGCCTAGATTATTCAGGCTGTCCTTACACTCCTGTACTACCTTAGATTTTACTCTGTTTGCAGCCAATGCCCTTATAGCGGCTTGGCTGTCCGAGAATATTGTAAAGCGTTTGTCTCTAGGGCTTCCGCTATTCATGATGTCCGCACACATATTAATGGCCAATACCTCAGCCTGAAACACTGTAGCATAGTTGCCAAGTGGTATGCTGAGACTGTGTGTGGTATCCTGAATCCACACGCCTGCTCCTGTACCTAGTTCAGTTTTCGAGCCGTCGGTAAATCCATAGCTGTCTACCCGGCTTTGTACTATTTTGTGTCCCATCGCCTCCTCTCTTGTTTTGATTGTTGTAACAAAATGTGAGTTGAAGGTTATCTGGTCTTGGTAGTCCGAGGGCATGCAGAGAATTGGTTCCTGCAGATTCCTCCGGATAATATCACAGTGTGCACTAAACGTTGGACATGGTTTCTGTCCCAATATACTGAACCTATATGCCGTATGTCTAGCAATTTCTTCAATAAAAATCTCTATTGGTCTTAGGTTAAGCAGGATCTCCATAGCCCCCGTGGGGGTGGAGCCCATTGCGCCTGTAATCATCAGGCAAGCCATCCTTTGCGGAGAGCCTAGTATTCTCTTATGAATTGTAGTGTCGCAGCGATGCCACCACACTATTGCTCCATACGTAATTATCGGTCTCACAATCGCAGTGTAGATCCAATGCATAGCCTTGGGGGTTATGCCCCAGTTGTTCCCAACAACTCTCCTACATGCCCACAGGGTCCGTGTGGCCTTATTGGCTATGTTGTGTATGTGCTCCTTCCAGTTAAGTTTAGAGTCCAAAGTGACTCCTAAGTATTTTACTGTACTGGAGTAAGTTAAATTGCTGCCTGCAAGCCTCGGTGTGCCTAATCCCTCCACTTTCCTTCTTGTTGTGAAGGGTATCAGTGCGATCTTCTGCGGGTTGATCTTAAGATGTTTATCCCTGCACCATTCATCCACAATGCGTAGTGCTGCATCGAGCAGTTCAGCTAGAGTAGGTAGTACCTTCCCCGCCACTGTAATCACCAGGTCATCAGCATACGCCTGTACGTTAAATCCCTGATCCTTGAGTCTTGTCAGCAGTGTATCTACCACCATACACCACAACAGAGGTGATAAGACTCTCCCCTGGGGGCAGCCTGTCCTTGGTTTAATGTATTTGCAGTAAGTTCCCTCTAACAGCCTTATGGTACGATCTCTCAAAAGGGTTACCGTCCAGTCTGTTATGAATTCCTCTACTTTCCTGCTGAACATGGCGTCTCTTACCGCCGCGATGGGAGTTTTATCAAAGGCTCCCTCCACGTCTAGAAATGCACATAGTGCTGTCTCCTTGTACTGTACAGTCCTCTCCAGCTTGCACACCAGATCATGTAGTGCTAATTCGCACGATTTGCCTGTCTGGTATGCGTACTGTTGCTTGTCAAGAGGATTATGTCTTAGCGCAGAATCCCTGATGTGTCTGTCTATGATCTTCTCTAGTGTTTTAAGTAAGAAAGATGATAGACATATCGGCCTGTAGTCCTTTGCATACAGGTGCGACGCTCTTCCTGGTTTGGGGATAAAGCACAGTCTAGCTACTCTCCAGTTCCGTGGTATGTAGCCTAGTACAAGACTACTTCTGAAGAGCGTAATAAGTGCTGGTAAGAGTACCTCCATCCCTTGTTGCAAAAAGGCAGGATAGATCCCATCTATTCCCGGTGATTTGTATGGGCTGAAGGTCTTGATGGCCCATCTGACGTGAGTCGCTCTCACTACCTCCTTTCCACGTCTCCATACCTCCGGTTTGCCTCTCCTGACTGGACAATCATTGTCATAAGGATTAACCAGCTCGCTGTCAGGAAAGTGTGTTGCAAGTATGTAGTCCAGGGATTCCTCGGCCGACTCCGTGAAACCCTCTTCTTTCTTCACAGTCCCCATATTTTTCGTAGGACTTTTCGCGAGTATCTTATGGAGTCTTGAATATTCCGCTATACTTCCCACCTCAGAGCAGAATTTCCTCCAGGCCTCTCTCTTCGCTTTCCTCACGGCAGCGGTGTACTGTGCCATTTTCTTCCTGTACTCCTCCCAGGACCCCTTCCTTTTAGCCTTATTAAATAGTCTTCTCGTCTCCCTCCGGAGCTGTGATAGGTCTTTGTTCCACCATGTGGAATTACTGCTAGTATTCTGAACCTTCCCAACACAGCTATCTTCATACGCCTTGATAACAGCTTCCGTGAGAAAATTGTTCATAACCTCTAGTTCAGGACAAGTGTTAACCCTCTGTGGACAGCTATCCATCCTACAGGATAGAATTTCCTTATACCGATCCCAGTCAGTATATCTTGGATTTCTTAGGATAAGAGCTACAGGCCCTTCCCCATCTAACCTATATGTAATGTACCTGTGATCTGAACCCGAAACTTCCTCCTCTACCCTCCAGTTCCTGAACACCGTTGTTAACCACCTAGTAGCAAGTGTAATATCAATGACTTCCCTCCTATTCTTAATTATGAAGGTTGGCTCATTACCTTTATTCACAACGTGCAAGTCATTATTCATAATATATTCTAATAGTAACTCACCTCTAGGATTAGAATTAGTTCTTCCCCAGATTGTGTGGTGTGCATTTGCGTCGCATCCTACCAGACACTGCAGTCCTCTCCTCCTACAGTGTTCCACGGCGCTCCGCATTCTCTCTCCAGGTGGATTGCACTGCTCGTATGGGAGGTAGGCTGAGGCCACCACCACTTCTCTGAGCACACCTCCCAGACGGGCAGTTACCTGATTGTTTAGATCAATTATATAGTAATTAAAACATTTTCTTATTATACCTTGTAGCTGGTAACATACAAACGTTTAATGAGAAAATGTTTACTTTTTGTTTTAATTACCTTTTAATTGATCTAAAAAAAATCAAATATATAATGAGATGCAAATGATTAACCGTCGAGATGATAACATGTCAAGAAATAGTTGCGTCTCGGCTAAGATAGTCCAGATTTTCGGAATAATCAACTATTTGGACATTTCGGCGTGCCCTTTGGCAGCCTACTAAAGCTAAAAATGAATACACAAAATTAACGATGAAAATAATTAGCAGTAAAGAATATAATCAAAATCATAGAAATCGGCTGTAAAACAGTTTCCTATGTGCTATAATTATTGACATTTTTTTTAGCAAATAAAAGTTAGCCCATTGTGATATTGAATATAATTGAAAATGGAGCATGGTTATGAAAACTACATTACATTTTTCATGAGATAGCCCTATATAAAAATTGGAAAGTTTTTTTTTTTTTTTTTAATGTGACGTATGGGTTATTTCTGTAACTGTCACAACAAGCATTTCCAGATTGTAGAGTCGATATCATAAGTATGTTCCTCCCCTTCATATAAAAAAGAAGTTATCACGCTAAAATTACAAAATAACGGATAGAGAGATAGAGTAAAACCTTTTCTGAAGACAAATATTCATTTCAAGTTAAAATTAACTCAATGTAGACGAAGATTCTCTCGGATTTAACTCCGTACAAATAATGCGAGAGATTTAACAAACAGGCTGAGCTGTACAGGTCTATTGTAAGGAGGGGTGGATCCGGAGATGTGTTCCTTTTCTAACTTGTGCTTTGGGAGTCCCTGTTCCATTTCTCACCAGTCCTCTCACTCCCTCTCATCATCCCCTCTCTCTCGCTCTCTCGACAGTCGATCTCACTCCTTCTCTCTCGCTCCCCCCTCCCTCAACCCTTGTAACTCACGCTCCTTAGCGCACTAACCCCGCCGCCCCATCAGGACACGAGTGCTCTTCCATCTACTCCTGTAACGGCCTTCTAAAAGGAGCCCCCAAAAATAAAAGGTGCTCCTGAAAAACATGTCAAGACTCTAAAGTGGAACGTGTTTCTTCCGTTGGATCGAAGTATACCCTTCATGGTACTCCTTTCGCCTAAATAACGTATAGCTAGGCCTTCTTATGTGTACGTAAAAAAACAGACGCTAGACTTGTGTTTTCTTGAGACGTTCTTGTATTGTGTCTTATGTGAAGGATATGTATAGTTAATCCTTTGTGGAAAATGTAAATAACTAGTCCAATTATATATCATACTAGCCGAATACCCGTGGTTCGTCACGCCAGATAAGTAGTTATTTTATTGCGTTAAATAATGTATCATCAAAATTAACGCTACTACATAATTTTTTGCAGTTTATTATAGCATGGTTCCCATCATACTATATGCTATAGATCAATTGTTAAGTAATCAAAGTATAATGTTTCTTGACACTGGGGCGGTCCGGCCATTGCCAAGAAACAGATAACCTAGAGATACCCCGTTATCTATAGGTTACCAGCATGGGCGTATATAAGGGGGAGGGGGCTGAGGAGTCTGGAGTCCCCCTCCTTTTAATTTGTTTGTAAAAATGTGTCTTAAACCCCTTAAAAAAAGTTAAATAACATCACTTAGTTTTATTTGCCTAAAACTATTCAAAGTTCTAAACTGTTAGTATTCCATACCCCGGAAATGATCCCAGCCCCCCCCCCCCGAAATTTTCCCAGCCCCCTCCCGAAATTATTTCTGATATACGCCCATGGTTACCAGTAACAGCAGTGTAACCAATACAGGTTAAATTTCATTCTCAATAATAAATGTATGTTAAAATTTATGTTTCCCATATGTCATTTGGAAACACCCATTATATTTGCGAGCATTACCAAGAAGTGCAGTGACTGGGGATGCTGATGGGTGAGGAGGCTGTGCAAGGGTTCGGGATATTATTACCTCGGATGAACCATCGCCAGGTATAGCGTAAATTCTGTGAGGGACAAGTTGAAATGAACCGCAATTGAAATGGTGATTTTTCCTTCCATAGCGTAAACTCAAAGAGGGACAGTTTATTTCTAGTAATTCAAGGTCTCCCATCACAGTTGAAATTAACCGCAATTAAAAATAATACTATGAAATAGATAATGTACGGTAACAGATGTTCTTTATCGTCCTAGCAACGATAAAGAAAATACTTAACGACCTAAATACTTAAAAATTCAAATATCAAAACATCCTTTCATAGCGAGTGTCCATCCACGTTCTATATGGAGTGTCCATGCAAAATTTCAAATTTTTCTGTCGAGTGGTTTGGGCTGGGCGATGATAGGTCAGTAAGTCAGTGAGTGAGTGAGTGAGTGGTATTTGAAAAATATATAGTAGATTATTAAACAATGTGGCCTAGTTGTTGAAGCGGCTGTAATGAAGGAAAAAAAAAAAAAAAAAAAAACTACTCCAATGAAGAAATGGCGCCGATTTGCCCAGTGAACTTCCAGTAACGGCAATCACTCGCTTGGCCTCGTCGATTTCCCCCAAAGATCTGTCATAGACAACAAGACATTCTTACTCATTTTAGTGCGGTTCCACCCTCCCCCATAGGGAGGAACCCCGCTTATAAGGTTGATCTCATGACGAAATCCAGAAATGCCGACTAGAAAATTTTGCGTTTCAGAACCCCTAGAGACCGAAAATGATGGTGGTTCAAATTTGTATATATATATATATGTGTATATATATATATATACATATATATATATATACACATATATAAATATATATATACACATATATATATATATATATATATATACACACATATGTGTATATATATTTGTCTGTTCGCTCTCTAGGTAGAAGACGAATGGTCCGATTTTGATGAAATTTGGTACAAAAATCCGTCGTACAATTTGAAATGTCAAGTTCGTTAACCAGCAAAATCCGTCCACTGGAAGATGGCGTTTGGGGCGAAATTCGCGCAAAAAAAATCGTAACGCTTACGTTTTTGAGTTTATAAGCTTGTAAGCACTCGTTTTATAGGCTTCTTGGGCTAGGAAAACAAATGAAACCATTTTCAAGGCGATAGCTTTAACCGTTTTCGAGAAAATTGGAAAAATAGTTTTTGAATACCGTTTTTGGTTTGGGTACTTAGAATCATGGGATTCAGTTGAAACATTTTCTGCATGTTCTACATTCATTAAAACTAATATGTTGAAATTTGTGTTACGTTTGGAGTTAAGGAAGGGTTAGAATAAAATATTTTATTAACAGACATAAAAAGTTTTGGTAACTTTGTATACTTTCCTTAATATCTCGAAAAAGGTTGAGAATCTTGGTAAGCGGAAGAATACCATTAGAAAGCTTACTAAATGCTCTACAAAAAAGGTTGTGATAAAAGTTTTGATTAGACGATTTCAATCGGAGAAATAAGTGCTTAAAACTTTAAAGTAATTGATTTCGCTTATTCGAAATGTTCTTTTTGTCTGTTTTTATTCCTTGTTATTTTTTAACTGCTTATAGTGGGATAATGTATTTGATAATAAATCAGGTTAAGAAAAATAAGAAAAACAATCTAATCTTAGAGATATAGCTTTTCAACTGCCTAGCGGGGTCCTTCCTAGGTAAATAAGACCTTTCTTGAAAGTAAAGATGGATCTGTCAACTTTGGTCCTCCTCTACCTCCCGGCACTTTCATTGCTGACGAAGGCTACCAATGAGTAGCCGAAACGTCCTAAATATAGATTTTTTAACAAAAATCGTATTGAGGTTTCTTTAGCCGAATCACAACCATTCCATCTTCACTTATCACCTCGACGGCTAACTATCTAATCTTCATGCTTTCTAGAAATGTGGACCCAAAATAATAACAGCTTCTATTTTAATCATTTTAAATGAGTCTAGAGATAAGAACGGAACCACGCTAAGATGATGCAGTTCCTGCGAGTCGGACTTTTTATGTGTCTCGTTTTACTGGCGAATTCATTTAGCTGCTAAAATCAATAAAAAAAAACCACAACAAATAAGACAAAAACTGAGGAAAACAAACTCAAAGAACCGTTCATCACTCTTTATGTTTTAAACATTTATTTGTGCACTTGAGATCGTCCCAACGAGAAATTCTTCAGAACCGTTTTTTAGAACATTCAGTAAGTTTTTAAAAAGGTTACTGATCACTTACCACGTTTTTCCAATCGTTTTAGAGGTATTGAGAAAAATATGCAAAAATAGCTCATGTCTGTTAATAACATGTTTTTTTTTTTTTCAAATAATTCCGTAACTTCAAAATTAAGAAAAATGTAAATATCTTAGTTTGCATGAATGTCAAACATCTACACATTTTCTGAAACCTGAACGGAAATTACGTAGGGAAACCAATTTTATTCACTTTTACGGTTACAGAAATCGCTTTAAAAATGTTTTCATTCTTTTCCTGTGTATGAAAACCGAGAAAGCCTATAAACGCAAATTCATAAGCACTAAGATTTTTTTTTCTCCACAATTTTGTGGAACAATAGCGTTCCTTAATGCGGCTTTTGTTGGATTACGAACTCGGCCTTTTAAATCAAACAAAGTATTATTGTACGAAAATATATCAAAATCGGATCATTTTTGGGGCAGCTAGAGAGTGAACTGAATATATATATATGTATATATATATATATATACATATATATATATATATATATATATATATATATTAATTATATACATACTCACCGACTATGCCACGTATTTCTGGCCAATAAAGTAATATTCACTTTTTTTCATTTGTACCACTTTATTTTCTTATTGCCCTACATGTTTCGTTGCCTACATGCCACCTCCTCAGGGGCTCCTTAATCCCCATGTGTGGTCCACTTCACCCGTATTAAGACTCTACTCTTTATTTACCTACGCC